>WKFP01015257.1:1086201-1096850 GCA_011057875.1 Pterocles orientalis | reverse complement strand
TTTAGTTAAACAAAAAAAAAAAAAAAAAAAGGAAAAAGAAGCTAAGGCTTTCAACACTGTGCTGTAAATCATTATGACCAGAGCTGCCTATGTGCAAAGAATACATCAATGAGTTCTGCTGATATTGCTTAGGTCTACTATGAACTTCTTAGAGAGTTAAAAATTGAAATTCTTAGAGAGTTAAAAATCTCTGTACAAGATTTGTCATCAGATGTAGGTCCTTGTGTTGGTTTTTTGTGGTCTCACAGCAATAATGGATGTTTTATTTGTTTATGCAGCTCTGTGCTCTACGGTTGACAGTTCCACATTTGGGAACATCTGAAAAAGAGGTCACATGACCTTTCCAAACATGGGAAAACTCTGTTCTTCTCAAGATGACCTGAAATGTTCTAATTATTGGTTATTCCCTCTAGTTTGTGATGCAGCCAACAAGCACGTAAAGTTCAGTGAACCCACAAGTGTACAGCTGTTATCTTTGACTTGTGGCCAAAATAAAAATTGGAACAAAATTTACCGAGACAAGTATGAAGTCTCCTGTTTAAAACAGTTATTTTCTGAGCCGAATAATCAGATTGAAACTAAGGACAAATGAATCCTTTTTCTAGAAATATTGGTTCAAACCAGCGTCAACATTTCAGTGATGACGTGTTAACATGGATTACTAACTTGACTGCACAAATCTCCCAAAAAACACCCAAATCTCAAATCTGTTGATATGTGTGTCATTTTACCTTGTAATCCAATTGTTCCAATTTCATCATATATGTCATCTTTTCTTATAGACTTAAAAGAAGTTGATTTTATTTGTCACCCACATAATCAAGGTGAGGGTTGAAAAATGCCAGTGATAGGTAGGCTGGTATAACCTTTGACACATACCAGCGATATCTGCTCTGATGTACCGGTTTGGAGCAGCCAGAAATGAGAAAGCAATACTTCCCTACTATTTTTGCCATTAGTGTTTCCTAGGAAATTTCTGTGATTAACTAATCTGAGTCCTCTTATATGAGGTCCAAAAGGTATAATAGATATTAGAAACATAATAGAAATTGTACACAATTCATCTTCTACTGCTTATCCAGACACTGCTGTCTGATCTGTTCTTCAGATCAATTTTGTATTACCCAAGACTATAGAGAAGGGAGACAATGTAATCAGAAATAAAGTTTCACGGTGCTTTTCATAGCTGTGCTTGTCTGTGTTGTACAGCAAGTAGATATAAAAAAAAGCTGATTCCTGAGCATGTGTAAGTCACAGCCATAGTAAGCCAGAGGAGAGATCTTTCCACTACAGTGAATGTGTATATCAACTCATCCGAATGTATATTTGATTTCTGTTGAACTGTATCATGAGTTGCAAATCAGCTTCTGATTTCCAGGTAGCATAGTCTGCTTGACTGATAACAAGGCTTAATTAATGTGCATCTGAAAAGCTCGTCCTCTCTATTTTGAGAGGAGGCACATTTGTGCAGGGAACAGTACAGGTCTTACTAGCAGGTGTAATCCTATCCAGAATTCTCTGTGTAATATCTGTTTGTGACAATAGCAGAAACGCAGCAGTTCACTGAGATAATTTTTTTTAATAGAAAGCACCTTGTTACGCTGGATGACAAAACCAATTGTAACTACAACTTCATACAGCAAATGCTAAAATAATTCACATTTTAGGCCATCAGCTCAGTAATCTGTGATCAAGGACGGTTTTCAGAAGTCTGTTGAACAAATGAATGGATTTTCTCAAGCTTATATGTGTTGTACACCTCAAAAAACAGTAGCTAGCTGTTCAAGTCATAATTTAAAAGAACAGGTTTAAATGTGAAGTGGTTTTAAAGGAGCACTGTTTTTATGTTGGTGGGAAATTGGATTTTTCATCAAACACAAAGGAGATATTTCAAGGTAATGCTTGATAGACTGAGAAATAGCTGGCAACCAATCGGTGGATGGACAAATCTGTCTATAAAGGCAATGTTGCAGTCAAAAGTTTCTACAAACATAGCAGGGCATCAAAACGTTTCATTGCAACTTTTGTGCATTTTAGGGAGAAAAGTCCTAGCAAAATTCACCCCCTCCTAAACTGTTTTCTGCCTCTAAGTGGCCAATAATTTCTTAGCCAGGAAATGGATTTTTCTCTTGTCTTTTTCTTTTGAATAAACATTTATTTCAATGTATTAAGCAATCTTTCTACCTCATTAAGTTCTTACTAAGATGTCCCCACTCTGCAATCCAGCCATTTAATAAATAAATTGCTGGATAGAGTAATGTATAAGCAGTCATCTCCAAGCTGTAGGTAGTGAAGCGGACCTGATTCTTCTCAGTATTCCAGGTATTAAATGCTGGGGTTTTTTTCCTGTTTAACTGTTTGATTGCTTGTCTCTCAGGTTTTGGGGTGGGTTTTTTCCCTCCTTCCAATGGGTGATCTTTGTTGTCTTATCTATCTGATGTTTTACTTGTATTATTTAAAGTACATTTTTCCTAGAAGACAAAATATGAAAGCTATTACCAGGAAGCATACAAGATGGATTAATCTCTTATGTGATAAAGTAATCAGATTTCAAGATAAAAACAAAGTTACCATGGAATGTTATGAGAGACACACACATACTGCACGGAGGGTGGAAAGAGTACCACACCAGATCACAGTACACATTATAAGTAAAAAGCATATTAATAGATTATTTGAAGATTGATTACAAAAAAGTCTTGTATCATTAACTGAATTTTTACTCAGATGCCTCTGTGCCTTTCTGGTGCAGTTTCTTTCTTCTGCAAGAGGAGTGAGGCAGAGTCAAGTGCTTGGATTAGAGAATGAAGGAATTTCTTGCTGCTTCAGTTGTCAGTACTAGTGGGAAGGATATCCAGATGGGGAAACTTGGTCTGTTGCCCAGAAACCCTGCTTGTGCATAACATGAGTGAGAGTTTGACAGCCACAGAGAATATCAGGTTGGAGCTCAGGTATGTGTATGGCACAGTCCCACCTGATGAGCCATTCAAGCAACACTGCTGGAGACTTTGAATCTTCCTGGATCCTACAGAACTGATAAGATTAGTTACGTTTTGAGAGCAGAGAGAGAAGGAGATGCCTATCAGGCAAATTAACAGGGAGTTTAAACATTAGCTGGAAGGAATGTTGGAGAGGAAATATTAATGACAGGAGACAAAGACAGCACGGTCTTGAGAATTTGATGTGACATCGTGGGAATGATAGAGGAAAAGAGGCCGCAGGAAACCTGTGGATAGCCATCAGTAAGGGGGTAGCAGTGGAGAATGCTTGGAGTATATATGAGTTAATATGCTAAGGAGAGGGTTGGCTTAAGGCAATACCAAATATTTATGGCAAAAGAGAATGAGATGGGGTCATTGTGAATAATCAAAAAGGCAGTTCATTCAGTGGGCAGGAAGAAGTCAGGCTGTTAGAATGGCTGCAGTAATGTTGGCCAAGAGGGATAAAGGGGAGAGGCAGGAAACAGAGGTAAATATTGGTGGAGGATAATAAAGTGATGCTTTTTGGGGGACAGAAATGACATAGGACAATTACAAGTCAGGAGAAATAGGGTGAGGTGGTAGCTGACACAGAAATGAGTGAAAGATTTATGGAATAATTTAGTTAATGTACCTAGTGACTTGCAAGACAATGATGGTACTGAGTGGGGTGCATGTAGTCTGTGTTCTCAAATGAGGTAGACTTAATGCTGTGGTGTCTTATGGGCATTGAGAGTCTCATTGCTAGCACACTTAGCCCTATGAATGTTAGAGAAGGAGATCCACTAGTAAGAGCCAAACAGGGAGATCCTGTCTGCTGCTCTTTTCGTTATTGTGCCATACCAGCCTTAACTAAATAAGTTTAGAGAGTGTTTGCTGCAGTCTGAGAAGTAATTTTAAACATTTAGTGTCCTAGATTTGCAGTTATCCTCTGCAACAGTCCAGAGCATCATTAAGGTTCACGACATCACATTGTAAAACCACAGTAGAACCACATGTGCAAGAGGTTGCAAAGTTTGTGATTTATAGAAAAGGATTGTAAGCAGATTGAAGGGCTGTTCTGCTATAAACTATTGTAAAAAAAGGATTGTTGGTTAAGTGGTATAGTTGTTCTGTTAATCAGGTAAACCATAGCCTTATTTACACTACCTACATGTAAATTATTCTGTATTTTAACAAAAAAAAATCCATAAATGCAATAAGGAGGATATCTATCACCATTTATCATTTGAACAGGGGGACAAGGTCTACTGTACTTGTGACATGAGCGCGAAAAAGATCATGTTAGACTTATGAAAATCTCTGCTCTGCTAGAAAATGAAACTCTTCTATCTCCTGTCCTGCAGAGCCCCCTATCTATGGGCTTATTCTGTGCAATTTGATTAATTTGGGGATGCCTTGTAAATTCTTTTGATTTCCCGCACATAGTGAGATTTTCCTTGACAGAAAACAGAGTTTTGTCTTCCATATACAGCAGCTTGTTAAGTTTTCTTTGTTTTGCTATTAAATAGAAGGTTTTATTTGAAAATCATAGAACTCCACAGTTTGTAAATTGATGCAGTTGCAATCTCAAGGGAGGAAACTTAAAATATAGAAATGTAATGCAACAGGTCCTTTTGAGTAGTTAGGCACTGGCATGAACTTAAGCCAGTTAGTGTTCACTGCTACAGTTCTACAAGATGAGAATGATTTTTAATGAAGCTGGGAATCAATGTCTGTTAGTCTTGAGATGGAATGAGTCTATTTCTTATAAATGTGACCGCTCCTTGTTGTTGGCATATCAGTTGCCAGCAAATGTGACACAAATTTGTTCCAGGAAAAGCACCAACAAAGAACGTCAGGGAAAAGTTTCTCTCCTTGCTGAAATGACAAAATGATATTTTTCTGTTCTTATCTACATTTTAAAGTGTGTGTGGGGGAAAGGGACCTGTACATGATAAATTCCAGAAATAGAGAGTGATCTTTGTGGGTTTTACCTCCTTTTCTACTTCAGTTTTTATGTGTCTACACTGCAGCCAAAAATGTATTGCACCTTCTGTAGGCTGCCAGCTCTACTACAACAAAATGTAGTAAAAACAACACAGAGCTTAGAGCTTGCAGAAGAAACTCGTGCAGCCCTCAGGTATATAACTAGGAGATTTAACTTTGCTGAGCTCCTCAATTCCCTCATGACACTGCTAGCAGGACCCAGCTTAGCTAGTACTAAAGCAGTCTCTGATACATCAGTGTGAGCCACTCTCAGAATTTCGTAGTTAAGAGTTCTCGATCTGGCGCCATTTCAATGGGTCTGATGAAACAATCCAATGCAAGTGGCTGTTATCTCTGTTGCTATATGAAAGTGGGCCAAGGAGCAAACTTGAACTGGCCCTTGATCATCATTGTGTAAGTATTAGTTTCTCTTTTTCTGTGCATCAGACTGATCCTACTGGTTCTTTCCAAGGAAGACCTTACATGATCATTTGTAGACAGATGCAATGTAGTTTCACTTGTAGTCCGAGTCAGACAAGCATGGGCCAGTGTCAGTATAAAAGCCATGCTGTGCTTTAACTCAGTTCTATGCTGGTACCACTCAACTCCAACAGCATTAGCTGTATTTATTTTTAATTAACTCAGTTCTGTCATCATCTGTCAGACATTTTTCGTCTTGGGCATCTATGAGTGTATATGAAACCTAACCATCTCTGCCTGGGACTTTGAGACTTTGGCAAGAGACAAGTACCTATTATTTCCCAAGGCAGGGTACCTCTGATCTGTATCTAACATTTAGCTGAAAGAGGATGCATAGAAGGACCAGTATTCTGTTTCTGATAGTGGCAAAAGAGGATGCTTTCTAGAGAGAGCACAGGGGCTTGTCTTCTTTCTATGATTCTTCCCCTTATACTCCACTGCCATCTACAAGTGTTGTATTGGAGTTGTTAAAGAGTGCATCCCTGTCTGGTCCTTTTAGTACCCCTGGACAGATATGCTGTCTATGAATTTATCTAACCTCTTTTAAATCCTGCTGATACTGTCTGCTTCCACAGACTCCATGGTCAGAATGCTGCCTGCTGTATAAAAAAAAATACCTACCTTTTTCCAGTTTAAACTTAACTCTTACACTTCAATCCAAGTTTAGGATGTGAGATTTGGTAAATAAGAGTTCTGCATTTATCTTATCTATTGCCTTTGTTATTTTGCAGATTTTGGTCATATCCCGTCTCCTACTTACCTTCTCCAAACTGAAGAGTCTCGGCCTCTACTCCTCATAAGGCGGCTGCCTCTAACCTTATTTATTTTAGTTATCCCTTTCTTTACTGTCTCCAACTCCACTGTGCCATTCTTCGAGATGCAGAAAATGGAATGACACACAGGACTCAGTGGTGTACAGCAAAGCTTGTGTACAGCAGCAAAAGTGATATCCTTTCTGTCTTGTCCACAGCACCCATCCTGGTGATGACAAAGATTTTGCGGGCTTTTTTGGCTCCCACTGCTCACTGAGCCAATGATTCAGAGAACTGTCAACTCTGTTACTTTTAAATTCATTTTAATATCATTTCCAAAGTCAGCACCATGCTGACAGGATTTAAATTCTTTTTTTGTAGATGCATTACTTCATGTCTGTCTACACTGAAGCTCACCTGCCAACCTTTTTGCCTTAGGTGGCCTTACTTTCTGTAGACTAGGAAATGTCACCGTTTATGCCCTTCTCCAGGGCACTGCTAAAGATATTGGTAAAAACAGTTCCCTTGCTGTTCTCTGGGAGATATTCTTCTGCATTTAGAAAAGTGACCATTAACCCCTCTGCGTAGTCCTTTTTCTTTAACCAGATTTCGGGCCATAAAAGAGTCTTTCTACTACTTCCAATGGCAGCTAAGTGTCTTTCATCATCTTTGATGTAGAATCTTATCAAAGACTTTAAAAAAAACAAATACATTATGTAGACAGATTCCTTTTGCCCAGGTATCTCCTGAGACCCTGTTCAAGTAGCAGCAGATTAGCAAGGCAATATTCCACTTTACAGAAACTGTGCTGACTCTTTTTGCAGCAGTTTGTGTTCGTCTGGGCTCTCAGTGATCTTGTTCTTTATTATAAATGCCACCATCTTAACAGCAGTGGAAGCCAGAATTGCCAGTCTGCAGATTTCAGGGTCTCTCCTTCAGTGCCATTTCTGTAGGTAGGGGGATTACATTGTTCATCCATCTGTACTTTGGCACAATGACTGTTTGTAAAAATAGGCTTCATGATTTGGCCAGCATCTCTACAATTTCACATTTGAATAAATAAAATATGTACTGGTGGAAGGTCGATTAAGTATTTTGGTACCTCGCTAGACATCCAGCTTTGCATATACAGTGTATTTCTCCAGTAACACACATAGTGCACATCCTGTGTGCCTCAGAGTCTCTGTGTAAAACTGATATTGCCTTTGGCAACTACAGAATGTCTCTCACTCTCCACTTCCAGGAGAATGGAAGATGCTAATACACTCCTGCTGTTCTTCACCTTGTACTTGCTGTTTCACTCAGTATGTCAGTACTTGAAAAGTGCCAGGCATATGTTGGTTGCTGCATGTCACTCTTGCTGTCTTAGAGTCTTGAGACACATACATTAGATATGTGACATATGCTAAGAGTGAACTGTTAATGTTTGAAAAGGATTTCCGTTGCTTAACATCAACTTCGTGAGCGTTAGCCCTCCAGCTTCTCATCCCTAATTCTGTTTGTGTCCCCTGACTAGTTAACTCTGTGCTCTGATGAGCCTGCACAGTACATGGAATTTGCAACATAACTATTCAGTGAATTTAATCAGTTCCTTATCAACTTTTCTTCGAGCTCTGCTTTGTGAGGATGAATTGGCAAATCTAAGGTGTTTCCATCCCCGCCCTATTGCAGTCTTTCATCTTTCATCTGCTTATTTTCCTCTTACTGTTTAATTCTTTTTAAAATTCTTGTTTAATTCTTTTGTCCTTATTTCCCCTCTTCTCTGTATTTTAGTAATATATTTTTATGTATTTATTGACACTTTCCTGTTTGATTCTTTTATCTTCCCTGTCTTTCACTCTTTCCTTTCTCCAACTCATTTTGGAGTCCCTCACTCTACAGAGTTTGGCAAGCTGATACTTTCAGAACCAAATGAATTAATGACTTGGGTCAGAAGGACTTTAGCCTTATGCAGTCAGGGACAGATGGGTTAGAACTACCTGGCATACAAGGACACAGTCTAATTTATTGTCAATAGGTCAAAATCCTGGATGCCATCTCTTTGGGTGTTCTAAACTAAGCTCCATTTGGACTGGATGGTTCAATGGAACTTATGTCAGTGGAGAATTTGGCCCTTGAATATTCTTTACTGAATGCCAGTAAACACACTGCACGCAGTGTTGTGTGCTGTGCTTTTTGTCCACTCAAGCAAGGAAGAAACCTAAATAATTATGTAATGGCTGTATCACAACGAAAAAGGTTTTCTGCAGGTACTGCACATACCAGTTCAGACCTAAGCATGGTCTTAATCAAGCCTCAATAAAGATCATAGAAGCTAGAATGAACATAGTTGAACACAGAGTCATTTAACTTAATTTAAAGTATTGGAACTGGGCTTTTTACTTCATCAAATAGAACTTCAAAACAAATTAGAGATGTAGTAGGAAGGACACACCAGCTGTCTGATATCTTTTATCCAGGAGGAGCAAAAATTCCTGGCTTACGTGTAGAAATAACATTGTATCTGTGATGATTTGAGGGTTATAAATGAGGTAAGTTTTGTAGGGAAAAATGGCAAGTTTGATTAAAATTACCGATAGACTTTGGGGAAAAAAAAAAAAAAGAAAAAAAAGACACACTTGATGAATATTTTAGGGTGATTTAGAATATTTGCATAGAGGCTGAGTAGATCCAGGTTTGCTTTCTTTCAGCCGCTTGAAGAATATGTTTGTTTCTGGTCCTAGTGTATTTTGGGCGGAGAAGAATAAACGAAGTAAAGAAGGTGTTTTTTTGCAGATTGTCTTTTGCTTAGAATGTCATTGTTATAGGCTGATAATCAGGGTCATGCATAACATATTTTCTGAGGATGATGTCATATTTCATAAGCCTCCAACAGAGACGATACAATCATTTCACAGAGGGAGCTATATGATGTAATTGCCAGCAACACCACATGGATCAGTGGCCCAGCAGGTTACATTCAATTCACATTTCATATGGTACTAATATGTTTTTTAGGTGTTTTTCCATCCGAAGATGTTACAGTGAATAATTTTTTTATGTTATGTTTTATTTCAAATCTGACTTTTGTTGGTTTTTTTAAGTATGATCATTAAAAATGTCATCATTCTTTTTAACTTTTGGGGTTTCTACATGCTTTCCCCTCTTTGTAAGCTGATGCTGCATTACAAAGATTCTAGTTATAAAGATACTTGAAGATTTTTTTCTCTTCGTTTTCCCAATTTTTAGTAGAACCTTAGGCTTTTCCTCAGTTGTGTTTTCTTTTTTCATCTAATAGGTAAAGCATGGACGTCTACTTTGAAGAGTAAAATCCTTCAAAGAATTTGAGGGATAAGAAAGAAACCCAGATACTCAACCAATAAACATGCAGCTCACCTGGCACTTCCTATTAGCATTGCCTTCTGCTGTGTTTTACCTCCATAATTCAAAAGGCTGCATTGTTTCAGCCTCATAATGCAGTTTTGGTAGGGATACAATTCCAAGGCAATAGGACTTGAGCACCTGAGAAATTTATTACCCATTCAAAGGCTTTAGGAAAACCCACTCTGAAATGGGAAGGTGCCCTATGGAGAATACCACAGACCCTCCTGGCAAATGGTGTCTTTCTACAGGTTTACAGTCATTCTGTAAGCAAACAAATAACACCTCCAATCTTTGTGAAAATAACTTATTGCAGATATTATTCTACCTTAGCTTCAGTGTGGTATCAGGAGAATGAGTGAGAACCAAAGACTGAGGAGAGAATAGAAATGAATCATGGAAAAAAGCACAAAAAACCTTTTTTTTGGACAAAAGGTTTCTAAAACAGAGACAGAAAATATATAATAGTATTGCTAAGGTTCTCAGCTGAGTGTGACATTAGCTTTCCTGCTTTTGTATTCAGGTTTCTTTTCTACCGATAACAGATTAGGTTTTTTAGAAGATGGGCATTGGTAAAACGATATGACTTTTTATTCAGATATCTTACTACTAAAATTTATTTCTTAACTCTGGAAATTTTGCTTTGAAAGTGGGTAGTGGGTGCTTGATGTCAGACCCATGGGTATAGATATATAGAGAATCACAGAATCACAGAATCACAGAATGTTAAGGATTGGAAGGGACCTCGAAAGATCATCTAGTCTAATCCCCCTGCCGGAGCAGGAACACCTAGATCAGATCGCACAGGAACGCATCCAGGCAGGCTTTGAATGTCTCCAGAGAAGGAGACTCCACAACCTCTCTGGGCAGCCTGTTCCAGTGCTCTGTCACCCTCACTGTAAAGAAGTTTTTTCTCATATTCAAATGGAACCTCCTATGTTCCAGCTTGAACCCATTGCCCCTTGTCCTATCACTGGATGTCACAGAGAAGAGCCTGGCTCCATCCTCCTGACACTCACCCTTCACATATTTATACACATTGATTAGGTCACCCCTCAGTCTCCTCTTTTCCAAGCTAAAGAGACCCAGCTGCCTCAGCCTTTCCTCATAA
>WKFP01015257.1:1005474-1086181 GCA_011057875.1 Pterocles orientalis | reverse complement strand
GGATGCCATTGGCCTTCTTGGCCACGAGGGCACAGTGCTGGCTCATGGTCATCCTGCTGTCCACCAGGACCCCCAGGTCCCTCTCCCCTACACTACTCTTCAACAGGTCAGTACCCAACTTATACTGGAACCTGGTGTTGTTCTTGCCCAGATGCAAGACTCTACACTTGCTCTTGTTAAATTGCATTAAATTTTTCCCCGCACAAATCTCCAGCCTGTCTAGGTCTCGCTGGATGGAAGCACAGCCTTCTGGCGTGTCAGCCACCCCTCCCAGTTTCGTATCATCAGCAAACTTGCTGAGGGTGCACTCTATTCCCTCATCCAAGTCGTTGATGAATATATTGAACAGCACTGGTCCCAATACCGAACCCTGGGGGACTCCACTAGATACAGGCCTCCAACTAGACTCCATCCCATTCACCACAACTCTCTGGCTTCTTTTCTCCAGCCAGTTCACAATCCATCTCACTACCCGATCATCCAGCTCGCACTTCCTCAGTTTAGCCGCAAGGATACTGTGGGAGACAATATTATATGGAAGAAGATTTCAGAAATACTGAAGGAACTTTCAGCTGGAAGAAGAAATGGGAGGACGTGCCAACTATTTCTTTGCTATCCTTTTAAATGCTGTCTGTCCATTTATTTTTCAAGGATAAAAGGAAATCCACTGTAAGAGTCTACCTGGACTTAGCGAAATAATTAATTGTGGTCTCAGCAGGTTTAGCATTCATCTGGAGAGAAAACATTCTCAGTCTGCTTGATCTGAAATATCAGACAGTGCCCTGTCCAGTCACCACTAGTCAGTTCTGTGCATACATTTCTCAGCAAAACTGTCTTTCTGTTGTATTAAACCTTTTATTGCTTAATTATTCCAGAACATCTCATCTGTTCTTTTCCTTTCCCCTCTAAATTTTGGATTAATTCAGTGCTCATGAATGTGAAAAGCTACTGATACTTCTCTCTGACAGATATGGGGCAAAAAGATCCCATGAAAACATCCCCACGCATCTCTGCTAATGCATCGCCATTCTGTTCTATTGCCTTCCTTCTGTCAATTAGGCACTTCTAACTAGTAGCTAGTCATAGGATGTAAACAAACGTAAGACCACATCATTATTTCCTTGCTCAGTTTTTACTGAGCCTAATTGCTTTTTGAAGTCTTTAATAGTTTTGCCTAGATAAACATTGGGTTAAGTAAGATTTGATCCTCTGGAACTAAGAACAATGAAAGTAAAATTGCTTCTACATGCTAAGTAGAGACTGAATTTAGACTTTTACAAAACTGTGTCAAAACCTTTACTTTCCAGTCCTTGCTTCCGGTCTTGCCTCATGAAGTGTTGTTGAACAAATTCAGTTCTGCCCTTCCGACGGATCCTCTGTTATAGACTCTTCTCTTGTTACCAACACTCCTCTTTGGATGTACATCCAGAGGACACCAACATCTCTTTGTACATGTTCAGTTGCACTGATCTTCTTTTTGTCCTTTCTTCTTTCTCTGGGTATTTTCTCTCTTCTCCCCCTGTCTTGTTTATTTTCATGCTTCCAAGCTGCCCTGTTTCTGAGATTATGAAAACAAAAATATAAATAATTCAGGCTTTTTCTCTGAGATTGTTGCTGTTGTGATCCTCTGCATATTCTTCTTCAGATTCCAAACCACAGAGGCCCAGAAAACAAATAATTTAATTTATATTCAGCATGTGGTCATAGAAGAGGGTACTTGTGCTGTGTGGGATTTAGAAGTAGATGGATGCCGATTTTGACTTTTCATTACACTAAGAAAAAGATCAGCAGCATGTCTCAGTGGCATTTTTCAGTGTTGTACATTCTTTTTAAGTGCCCAATCTCAGATTAAGAGGCTTTGAAAATGTGGGGTATTTCCATATTGTTTAGTCCCCAATGGCCACCAAGGTTCACGTCTGTTAGTGACTAAAAAAAAAAAAAAAATTGAGTCCTCTCCTAATAGACATATCCCTGTTAGACCATACATGCATCACAAGATAGCTCCCAACTTCTATGGCCCTCATGAAAGCTTCAAATGTAATGGCTAATGCCAACACCAATTTGCCTAGCAAGCAAATTTACCACAAACATGGGAGTAACACTGCTCTTGTTGCATTCTGACTCTCCAGCAACACACAGTCTGAGAATACAATTTGGTTCCAGTTTGGTGGACTGGGGTGTTCAGCTTTTTGTAAAGTTCCCTTAGATAATGCAGGTATTCTCTGACCCTGAGATTACTGTCCAGTAGATATTGCTCATGCATTTATGGTATGGGAATGGGATATCTGGCAGGAGTTCACGCTCTAGAGTATAAGCATCAGCACAAGTTTTGATGAAGTGGCCATTGCTTTGCCACTCACGTCTAAATGCAAAATGCCATAGGAAGAACTGTGGACACAACCATACCTATTAAAATACGGATGCAAATTTTTTCTTCTTCTCATTTACAGAAGAGAAAGATCAGTGTTCTTTTTCTATTTGGATACATTGGAAAGGTTCAAGCATTACTCTGGTCAGATTGTATATGTATCTAAAAGATATAGATCACATTATTGGGTGTTGAATCAGGATTAAGGAAATTCCAAAGATATGGCAATTATAATTTGAATTTAAAAATAAAAATATAGGAAAAAGATTGAAAAGTAGTCAGCTTTTTAAAGTACTGTCATCAGAAGTGCAAGTTGTGAAGAAACTCAGTTTATAAAATGTCATCTATCAAAATGATTTTGAAACATAAATATTAATCCAGCTATCCTAGTGTGCATAGTATCATGCTGTTATCCAAACTGTATTTACTGTTTCGTAAACTTGCTTAGTTTTACTCAGATCTGAACTAGGTTTGACGTCCATGTTTCAAATTGCCTCTCCAATTTCATGTATTTGTTTCAGTTGTTTAAAACTACATTGGGAGCAGTCTGACACTTTTCACTTGAGAGCGTATTTACTCAGAAGTAGATTCATTTTCTTATTTGTTATTAATCTTTGTTCACATTTAAGTGGTCAGAGTCCTTTAAGAAGTAGCTGATTTCCTTGTATAATATACATAAAATTATGAGAAAAAGGTGACATTCAGTCTGTCTACATCAATATTTCCTCATGATACTTCTGAAGATAAATGTGCTTCTTCATTATTTTTACTCAAGGGTCCTTCAGGCAGTCGCTGTCCATTACCTTGGGCAGAGCTGGACACTAGCCACTGTTGCTTTAGAAACTGCTTGTTAATCAAATGCTTTAAAATGCAATTCATTTTTTCCCACATTGAATAATGAATTATCCTGCCCATTTATTTCCCATTCTGACGTTATGCAAACTTTTGTGTTTGTTTAGATAGCACTCTTTTCTTGACCATTGTCTGTCCACCCAGTTATAGTGAATTTCTTTAACAATAAGAAATAAAAATGGCTTGCTCCAGAGCAAGGGGCAAGAACAGAAATTAAAGGAATGTGAGGATGTTGTATTCCATTTGATTTTTATGATGGAGTCTCTGATTTCTTTGGGGGTGATTGCTCAATTTATGCTTTTACAAGAACTGAAATCAAGTGATTACTTTGAAAATGTGTCTTGGCAGATACGGCTGTGCAAAATGCAGTCTCCATCATTTCCTTAGACCTATTATCTGCAGTTTGTTCTCTTCAGAAGAAAAAAAAAGGCTATCTTTTTTTTAGATAATGATTTTTTTTTACCTCTGATCATTTTTCAAGCAGAGACCATCAAATAGAGCAAATGAATTTACCTGTAACTACAGACCTCTACCTCATGAAGCTCAATGATACAGAGCAATATATATGGTATGAATTTTTTTAGTCAGGCCTGGACAGAACAGCTAATATAAGCCACTTAACAACTTCTGAGACATTTTTGAAATTTCTTAAAACAGTTTTACTACTTGGTTACAATTAGCAATTTTAATAGTACTTCCTTCTCCTTTTATTTCAACATACTTTCCTTTAAAGCCTTATTATTGTCATCTTTTTTGATCTCTTTCTGGTTGTGGCACTAATTATAAAATAGAGGCATTCCTCCTTCGTTCAATAACTGGCAAGAAACAGTGATTTAAAGAGAGACACTTAGCATAGAAAACTCATAAACTTCCACCTAAATAAGCAGTTAGAGAACAGCAGATGTTTTTAGATTGCATTGGTAAATGGTGCAGTGTTATAGACCAATCAATACAGTTAATGCTAACTGTAATGCACTTTTGTCAAAATGACGCTTTTTCTTTAAGCTGATTTCTGATTTATTTCATTTTCCATAGAGTAATTCTGCAAACCTGGTGTCTTTTGCATTTCAAGCCTGCTAATGGAAAGCGGGATTCATTTGGGTATCAATCTGGCACAAGTGTATTAAAACAGACTTTGACATGTTTGATGGTAAAGCATATCAGATGACTTTTTTTTTTTTTACTTTTTCATGGTATTGTGTTAAGTTACTTGGCTTGTTATAAACCAAGCAACGCTTAAGAACTTCCCAAGTCTGAAGTTCTTGAAATTTGAATCTCATTCACTTGTACAGTCACATAATGCAGTTGGCTTTGGAATCTTAACTGTTGAATTAGAAAGCAAATTGAATTTTTTTTTTTTTTTTTGCTATAGAAAATAGCATTAATTTTTTGCCATTTGATTTCTGAAATGCTTTAATTTAAAATATGTGTTTCTAATCTTTTGTTTAAGCTCTCTCATAAGATCAGAAGCAGTGTTGTGTTTTCATTATGTACAGTACCTGGGAGAGTGGAACATTTTTCAACATGAGAGCACTGCCGCAATATCAATTGTAGCTGTTCTGTACAGTAAAATGCTTGCTTTTTAAATAGGTCAGTTTATCCTACTCTGCTCTTCTGGTGTCTCAAATGCCATTCTTTTGCAGGCCATTTTCTGTTCTTAACACAATACAGTACAAAATGTGGTAATATAATAAAGGGTCTCACATGAAAGACAAAAAAAAAGGCAAAAAAAAATCCCTGAGACAACCGCAATAATGAAAGCAAAAGGTAATCAACTCAGTGAAAATATTAAAGAGCTATTATGCTTATGAAGTATCAGTATTTTCCTCTACTCACAATGCTGAATGTATACCTATGCCACACATACAGAAAGGGAGTTTCTCCTCCCAGTTGCTCAAATTTAAAATAAATCCAAATGCAGTTAGTCCAGGCCTGCATCAGTCTAATGCTCGGCCCATTGATTGAGCACACCTGTATTTTATACACACGCTTTTATTTACAACCTGCTCAGACAGCTCTCTCACTATTAAAGTCTAACATTTCACAAGCTGTATAACATCGCATTTGATTTTTTTCTGATAAATGCTTGTTCAGAACAGTTCTTTTTCTGTCCTCTTTTCCTGGAAGAAAATGCTATTATGCAAGTGCCTACACCCATACAGCAGTGACAGAAATAGAGAATATTGCTCTGACTTAAACATACTCCCTGAAAAATAAACTGAAAATATTCTCTTTGTGAGACTGCCAGTCTGACTTTTTACTGTTGCTTGTACAAAAACTGGCTCTGACCAAGAAGGCTCTTCTTCGTACCACCATCATCAGTCTGAAATAATCTCATTATCTTAATGAGGGCAAAGACAGGCAAGAGTTGACAGAGCTCATTTGATCAGCAGGCATTGGAGTTGTTCTTGCTTGGACAGTGGTGGACAAATACAGACTGTGTGCTGACAAGTAGGTCATCTCCGAATTTCGAGATGAAGGAAAAGAAAGGTTCAGTTCAGATTTTCACCTTTTTAACACTTCGACTTTCTGTATTCCCTTCTGAAATCTTTCTTAATACATTCTGATACTATTTAGATTAAAAATGTCATTCACATTTGGATACAGCTAAACCTCCAGTGTCCCTTTCTGCTACTGTTCAGTTACCACAAACATGGCTCTATTGACAGGGATGAAATAGGGCTTTCTTATATTACTAGGATTATTGCTAAAATGACCCTCTGCTATTGCTGGAATTGCCTCCATTTGAAATACTGAGAGACACAATACAAAAGTTTCTGAACAGTTGAAATCTTCTATACATTGATAAGTAATTTTTCTCTCTGTTGGGCTATACCAGACATTTTAAACCAGAGAGGGCCTATTTTGTCTCACACCAGGACTTCTGTAAGGAGTGTAAGGATGTAAGATCTGTAAGATGTAAGGAGTGTCAGATATCAATTGAGGTGCAAATAATCCTGAGACAGTGTTTGCTTGGAAATCTTCCATATTAGTCTTACTTTTCTAAAGCCTGAGTTCATCAAACTTGATACCAGGGCTAAACAGAGCTCCCTTCTCTCTCAGACAGTAAGTACGAGTCGTTCTTCTTTTCTGCCAAGACAGTGGCTGAGAGCCAGACTGCCTTTAGACTCCTGCAGCTGGGGAACGTGGCATGAAATGGTTATGTCTCCCTGACATGGTCTCTGATGTAGGAGAGTAGTAAGTACCCCTAACCTTCTCCTCCTCTCTGCAAGGAGAGACACTGTTGTGGGAAGGGGAGGTGGGGAAAGAGGTGAGTATGAAAACTTGCTTCAAGTGATCTGTGTTTGAAAGGATTTGCTGAAAATCTGAGTGGATCTGGAAGGAAAGAAATTAAGGGCCAGATCTGAAAAGCTGTGTCAGGACTGCATCTACAAATCTCACTATCTCACTTTTTAAATTTTTTTTTATTTTGTTGTTATTTCGGGCTTGATTTTACTGAAGATGGGGAGGCAGAGGGGGTTGTAATGCTTTTGGTCACAGAGCAAAAGGGTATGTTATACCCAAAAGGGCATGTATATGAACGTACATACATTCATATTCTGCCAACCCCATATTTTCTCCTTTACCCATCTCTGTATGTGTCAAAACTAGTGACTCAAAGACATAGATCAAAACTCTTAACAGAGATGTTGATTCCAGCCTCACTTTTCACATAGCTGGTAAGTTAGATATTCATAGGCCACTCTATACTTCTATATTCCTGTGTAAAGTACACATTTGCCGTGATCCTTTCTGGAATGGGGACAGATCCTGAGCACACCTCCTTGAAGTCAGACAGACAATGTTACCGTCAAGAATTTATCATTTCCTAATAACAAAGTTGATTTCTCTGCTTTTCCTCAAGAAGATACTTTCTGAAGTATTTCAGGATTCAGCAGAGATTAATCTAAAAAAGATAAAATGTAATAGAGGATTACACTATCTCAGTGATGCAACTTCACAGCAGTCACTTCTTTTCAGACTCTTTAGGATTTTTCAAGAACCCTGAAATGCCTGCATTTTAAAATAGTTTTCTGAAAGGAGTAAAGCAAACACACGGGACATCAGTGACCTTAAATCTTCATATGAATCTTTGTCTACTGTCTGATCATGGCAGGATGGTGACAAGCTATTTCATCTTTGCACAAATAATTAAATATTATTTCAGGCTTTTCAAGCTCAACCTAATGATAGAGGATTGCATCCAGGAAGAGAGCCTGCGTGGGAGCCTGTCAGAGACACTTTGCTTGCTTCAAGAATATACAAGCACTCAGTTCACAGAAACATGCTAACTAGCCCTTTTTTCCCAGCAGCAGCTTGTTACAGAGAAGTTCTGCCCACTGTGCAGAAGCACTCATATGGTGCTCATACTTGCTAGTGTTCCTATCCTGGCCAAACTGGTCCAAGACTGCAAAATCCTCCTGAAGGTATTTTCTGTGAAGGTTCCCTGAGGAAAGTGGGTAGGGAGACTTTTAACAACATCAGCCTCCTCTGTTGTACCTTCACAGATATATATGTCTCTCACAGTTGGAATTCCGGAGTTCAAAAATAAAGTAATAGTAGGAGAATAGCAGGAGAAACTGATCTTAATCTCCATAGGCCCCATTAGCTCAACAACTTGCTTAGTCTTTAATGTGTGGTAGCAGGGTGAAAAAGAGGTTGCTATAGTGTTAGCTTGGCTTCCTGTGTCTCTTTTAGTCTTAGCAGCTATGCAGAAATGCCGACATAACTCAGAAGTAATTGTTGTGCTGTGATAATCAGAATTGCTGAACTTTGTCAGCTCATTAGGAAGGCAAATATATCTCATTTACAAAGGAACTCTTCGGCTGGTGATTAAAATACAGGACTGAAAGTCAGTTACCTAAGATCGTGTTTCCATTTCTGTAGTGTTTGGGTTTTTTCTAGGTGGTCATTGTTGGTTTTTATTTCTGTGAAAACTTTGATTAAAGATACTGTGCCTCAGTTTCCTTTCAGGTACCAGGAAGATAATAAGTTGCAAGCTTTTGATTGACAAATTTAATGTTTGTCAGGTGTTTTGATGTCTTTAGATAAAATGGTCTCTTGAAGTGCAAATTACGGAGGTAAGCATGGCTGAGGTGGAAGTGGCCTATTCCTATTTTGGTGTCAGCAGCTGCCAGTCTTTTAACTGTTTTTTTTGTGAAAGCCTGTCTGGCAGCACTGGCTAATGTTCTGCTTCATACAATTTATAGGGAGAAAGCCTTGTTTTGCCAGGAAGCCATTAACTAATTTCCTTTTCTGCACAGGAAATTTATTTGTATGGAGTGTTCAAGAAACTCTATAAGTGAGACATATAATACATACTGTATATGAGTAGCCTGGGTAAAGTATTGATATTTGTTGAGGTAGCTTTGCTGCATGGAGGTAAATTTCAGCTGATTAACGTCAACTTGTTAATGCTTAAGCTCAAATGCTTGAAGTTGCTAGGTCTATACCCAGCTACCCTTCAGTCAAAAGTCAGTGTTTGTAAAGATGATTTCAAGATTACAGTTCAGGTGTCTTGTTCCTCCTGAGCCATCCCCTTTCTCAGGTCACCAACTATCACCTTGGTTGGGTGGGAACCTCTTTCTCCGTTCACAAGAGAGGTTTAGGGAGGAAGTAATTCAGTCATTCTCTCTTTCTGACTTAGCTACTGGGAATTTATCCTGCTGTTTGCAGATTTGCACACATACTGTGCAGGAATAACAGAAGTGAGTCAGGGCCTTTGGTAGTTAGAGACTTCCCATTATCCTCTGCCCTCATACCAGCTTCTGTTCAATGGGTAGATTCCTATGGTGTTACCCCAACACAAATTAAAATGAATATAGCTACAGTAACACTTGGAAAACTGAAAAAGGTGGATATTTTAAGGGGAAGGTCTTCATTAGGCTTCATGAAGTCTTCATTTTTAGAATTTACACAGCATTAAAGAGAAAAAAGACCAAAAAGAGATTTCACATCAGGGCAGAGGATATGTAAATTAGTCTTAGCATGTTTCATCAGAGCTTTTTCATCATATCTGCATTATGTTGAAAGAGGTTGGCAACTGGGGAAAGCTATTAATCTTGCATTGTTTTCACTGTGCCATGTCTATTTTTGAAAAATTATCTTTGATTTAGGTGTAGTACTTTAAATAAATAATTATGATGTATTAACCAAAACCTTTTCCAACAATCCACAGCAATAAGCATGTAAGTGTGCATGGTTGTGTTTACCCATACAGTCTTCTAGCTATAAACCAAACAGGCTCATGGCTTCTGAAGGGCTGAGTTCAACTATGTGGACTTTGCCTTCTACAGAGGTCGGCACCTTGTAGGAATAAGTCAGTAGGCCATCCTCCAAGTTCACAGGTCGTATTAACTTTTCATTGTCATATCTGAAAGGTGACAAGTAATATTTACACTATTACCTTTAAACTGTCCGTTAAATTTCACTGTCTATAATAATTATTGTCAGTTAGCAATGTCTCACAGAATGCAGCTAGTGATTCCCTAATAGTCAACATAAAAGCTTTCACCCTTCTACTTCTATACCCCTGGAATTTGTCAGAGAGGTGTTCACTTCTCAGGAATCTGCCTTAACCTCTAAAAATGGGGCAAGCTAGGGGTCCAAGAACACTTGGAGACCATTGTATTTCAAAGCAAGCAAGAAAAACTAGCATTATCAGCAACAGAGATAAGGAAGCGTGGTATCCAAAGGAATTTCATCTTCTCATTGAATTATTTGATCTAATACAACTGAAGCTTTTTACTAGTTGAAACTGTCCTAGCATGCTTTTTTCACTGCAGAAATTTGCTGGTTTACGGTAATATCTGCAGCTTTTCCCTTGGAGGAGAGGGGACGGTAATGGAGATCCTTCTTTACTTAGTCACTTACTTTTATAAGTAAGATTTTGCTGAAATACATCTCTAAATTCAAAAATTGTAAGGGGAAGGACAGGAAGATGTGCATGCATACTTACACTTGCATACATTTTCATCCTGAACACCCCATAACCTAAGGAATCCAGGCTAAAAAAATAAACCTGCAGCATTAACAAAAAAGTGTTCTAAAGTAACAATTAGGTTGTTTTGATGGCAATATACCTAACATGTTTCTTGCAATCTCTGCTGAAAAGCTCTAAGCTGGTGTGAAGACAGGAAGCCCTTCCACCTTCCATTGTCCTTCCTTGCCTTGAGAGCACACGAGACCACAGAATAGAAGATTTGGTCAGGTACTCCGATTTTACCAGGCCGTGTTCAGAGGCAACAAGTGTAAGAGTCTGTTGTTATTCTATTTTGCTTTTGCAAACTCTAGTAGGAAAAGTCAGCACTGTTATGAAATTCATTATAATCACAAGTGTCAGTGTGTCTGGAGTAACTGTGGAAACTGTTTCAGTCCTCCAGGGGATGTTTATTTCAGTTGTTTCATTTGTTCTAGCTATTTAGATTGTTCCGTGTCTGGATTTCTTTCTCTATTTGCTGCACATTCAAAGCAAATACATATCTCAGAGTCCTAACAGCTGACAGCTTTCTTGGGCTTAACAGAAGAAACATATTTCTCTCCCCCACCCTGCACCCTGTGAATAACTTAAATGCAGTGATATGCTCTCTTGCGCTTTCTTGTTTCTAACTATTTATAAATAAACCAGACACAAGTTCTTTAGAGAAGGGTTCCTGTCATTTTGCATTTGTCTGTAAAGCACCTTAGTATTTATCTTCGGAATTAAACAAACAATTCAGTCTTATATCTGATAAAGCACAGCAAATAATAGTGATTAATCAAAACAATTGTAATCTTCAGTCTAACTTTAAGAAACATCTCCAGCTGTCTCAGGATTAATAAAAATAGTTTCTTGTTCCATGTAGATGAGTTGTTTACAGATGCTAACTTTAAATCACCCATTATTTTAATACAATTTTTTGTAGGGTTTTTTTAATGTCCTGCTTTAAAATTATCCCAGATATTCTTGTAACCCTAGTGAGTAGATGGATTTTTTTTTTTTTTTTGCTGAGTGAGGTAGTTATTTCAGTGGTGTATTCTGATATCTTTCTGGGATTTGTGAGATTTTATGTTTATTTATACTGTTCAGTTACAAGGTTTTCCTTGAGGACTTCTTCTTCTGGGATTTGTGAGATTTTATGTTTCTTTATACTGTTCAGTTTTAAGGTTCAGTTACCTGATTTTATTTTTACCAAGCTGTTAGATGACCATGTTTTCCTCCAATACATCAGTAAAAGATTACAAGGATTGCAAGATCCTGAAATTCATACATCTAAAAAGAGAATTTAGCTCAGTTTGTAAGCGTATTTTGCTCTTATATTCTGTAGTAAAAATGCCATCCACTTCTGAACATGAAATGATATAACCAGAGACAAAATTTTCATTTATAATTGGGTATCATTTCCACCTTTTTCCTGGTAGCTCCATATCATATGATAACTCCATATCATATGAGTAAATCCTTACAGGTGAATACACTAATGCTATTCACAGTCCAGTATTTGTGATAAGCTGAAAACAAGGCTACTTCTGTCAGTCCAAAACCTGAGGACAGAACCAAATCTCTCAGTGACTGGTAACAGACAATACCATGTATCCTCAAGATCACATCAAGCATCCTGACTGCTAAGGGTAAATTTCAAATTTCATTCTGACTCAGAATCAGCCTTGTTATGTATATAATTCTTGAAATACTGTCTCTCTTGATAGACATTTCTTCCAGTCAGATCCAAGCACAGACATTTCTTCCCGACAGATCTAAGATACATGGCCCTCAAAAATGCAGTCTTTCTCTAAGTCGAATTGGGAGATTCCTCTGTCGATTAAACACCAAGTCCAGTCCTTAGGAAGAAAGGCAGAGGTAGTCATAGCTTTTCATTTACTGAGAAATGCTGAGCAGCTTAGCTCATAGCATATTCTCATCAATACAGGAATCCATCAAGTTATATATTTTGAATGTTTTTTGTCTTAGCCAATTCCATTTGTAAGCAGAAGTTTTAATTTACTTGAATACCCAGAGCATTTGGTATGTTGGTTTTTTTTAAATTGAACACTGTTTCATCCTGGTATCTGCTTTGACAAGTAAAAATGACTGTTATGAAATGGCTAGTTTACCTGCTTTAGAGAGAAAAGTGGGAAAATACATCCAAGATTACCTGTAAACTTTCATTTTTCAAGTATTAATATCCCCTGATTTGTGTGACCCTAAGCCAAAAAAAAAAAAATGATTCTAAGAAATAAATGACCCTAAGAAATAAAAATGGAGATTGATATCCAAGGAGTTGCATTTGCTGTTATTGGGTGAAGTTTGGATTCCTTGCCTGAAGGCAGAGAATTTGAATGAATCTGGACACACAAAATAAGCGGAGATGGTTATTTTTTTGCTGCCAGTGGCTGGCAAAGCTGGCAGCATTCCAGCATGCAAGCAGATTTCAATGTGCATCATCAAACACAAGACTTTAGGTATCTTTCAGGTAACAATGTTTAATTTTCACTTTGAGGACAAAGCTTCAGTTTCCAAGCTGCTGTTCACTAGTTTAGCATGACAGGTGGGGTGTTCAGCCTCCTGCCTAAACGTGTCAGCTCTGCACTTGCTGTTCAAGCCTGCACTGCCTGTAGAGTCATTAGGCCAGGCTGTAGCTATGTAGGTGCTTGTCCAGTCTGGCAGCCCAGGGCAATCACGTGGATTACCCTGATGGATCTGCGAGTCACCACGTCCCTCTCTCACCAGCCTGTCCTCCTTATGATGGGACCTCATGAACTTTTTTGTACCAAGCCCAGTTCTGTGCTCACCTTCCCCACTGCCTCCTGCCAGCCCCAAGGCTTGAGGTGCCACCAAAGCAGTGTGCCAAAACAAGTTGAGCAGAGACTGGCTTTCACTCTCTTGCTCTCTCTTGCTTTCTCTCCCAGTATCTCAGGACCTAGTGCTGACCCTGAGGTTACATACCATTGATGGGGTCCCTAGCCCTTTCCATCACAGGGTTCTCTTGGACATCTTTTTATTCCTCTCTTTTTATTTGAGCTCGTTAGCTGGAATTTTTGTGTGCGCTCCTGGGAAGAAGAAAGAGAGGGTATAGACTGTAGCATCTTAGGTGGTGGCCTTTCCCAGAAGCACATGTAAAAGTAATTTTGATATCCCCAAGGTGGCAAAATTCAGCTTTGCCTACAGACATGAGCAGTCTTGCACCAGGCATGCTGACTGATAAAATCCATAGCCTCTTACAATCAAGCAGAATAGGTTAGTTACTATTTACATTTATTTTCAATCTTTTCAGTTTGCTCCTGCAGGTCACAGGAAAAAAAAAATCCTTATAACAATCTCATTGATTTTCACTTCTAAATCCTCTTCTCAGAAGTAATTTAAGAGCAAAATGACATTAACTCTCAAGGAGACTTCTGATTCAAAATGTCTGCCCCTTTCAAAAATGGGCTTTAACTTCTAAACCTGTTACTTTTTTGAAATCTAAACTAGGCAGAACAGACTACAAGACATTTTTTGGAGAAAAAACAGATTTTAGAGACTGCAAGACAAATGTATTGATAAGTATGTATAAATGTTGGTAAATATCCGAAAACATTTTCGTTTTTCTTACATGTGTCTGTGGAAATACTTTCATTTTTTGAAAAAGAACATAAGGCAAGTGTCTATCAAGTAAATAATAGCCAATGCTTTGGACCCTTAAATTTTGAAAGGGAAAAGAATAATTTGTTACTGAAAATGTTTATCAGCAATTAGTTCTGAGCACTTTTTCTGCTGTATGTATATCTTTGTTACAGTTATTGAACTGATGTGCACCCAGGATCTACGGAAGTACCAACTTACCATCCACTGTGGAGAGGACTTTTTTAAGGGAAAAATAGGCTTCTTATTATTCTTTTCCTTTAACTTAAAAACTCTGAATAGGTGTGGGAAAGAGATACGTCCCTCCATCTTCTCTGTATGTCTCAATGGATTCCCCAATTTTTTGAGACTTTTCACTGGAAAAAATGGCATTACCAACTGAAGTAGCTGGGTTTTGTAATGAATTCAACAACAAAGACTTAAAAAGCAAAAATCCTTGTTTGTCCTGCATAACCTACAGTGTGTGCACTAGCATGTCTGTAATCAGCACAGTGCACTATGCACTGCAAACAGTAATAAAATCAGATTTTCATTTGTATTAATGTGACTAAGCTCTGTGTTTGATCATGTTAAAAGATATGCACTTTCTAAATGTAATTCCCATACATTAGTATATTAGCTACACAAGTCTATTGTTTATGTAGTGTGACTCACATGAGGATTCTGAATGAAAATTTATCAGTGAGATAGGTAAATATTCTAATTTAGGTTTAGATTAGAAGAATTTAAAAAAAAATAGAATTCACATGAAATCTGTAAATTACCACCAGCAGCAGATTTACTATCGGCATTGCAAAACAAAAGTCATCACTATGTATAAAGCCAAATCCCATAGTCCTGTTCAGGAATATATCCATTATTAATAAGTTAAAAACTGAACTTCACATTCCTGCTATGGAAAAATCACCTTCTTTATGCACAGGGAATTTTGGCAAAATAAAATGCAGCTCTCAGCATCGTGGCCCATCATGATCTCTATATTACAATTAGGGCTGTGCTGGTAATTGATTTTCCAGCAGCTGATATTTAGAAAGCTGAAATTACCCAACAGCCTTTTCCTTGGTAAAGCAGTGGTTAAAGAAGATTCTTGAAATGCAGAAAATCTGTCTCAGTTCCTTCCTTTCCTTGAAGGGACATGAACTCTGATTTCCCAAGGAAATTTTGCGTTTGTTGTTAATTGAACATGAACTTGAATGAAGACTTAGATGCAAGCATTCATGTCCTGTGATGTCCTGCTCTCTGTTATTGTAATCTTGTGCTTTTCCTCACCAGACATTTTTGTAAGGTACAGGGACTGGCTTCAAACCCCTTCAAAGAAAGGAAGGAATTTAACCTGAGCCTAACCACATCTTAAACAATTATACTCCCCACTGAGGTATGAAGTAAGAGGGGATTATATGCACATACTTATTGTCATCTGAGAATTTAGGAAATTGCATTCTTCTGGCTACCTCCTTATGATTTATTTTCACACAGCACAGATACTAAAATAGTAGGAACTGGAGCTCTGTTAAGTAAATCTGAGCTCTGTTCCCGTTTACTTCAAAAATGTATCTGAACAGCATTTTATATTAATGTCACTTGGCAGATAATGAAAAGATGCCAATCTGATTGTTTATCAGTACCCTGTACACCTCCATTTAAAGGTAGAGATTATCCTGCCTGCTTAGACAGAGTTAAAGGTTTAAGAGGTAAAACCAGGAGAATAGTGAAAGCTAAGGGAGATGGAAAAGAGAGAGTATTACCCTATGGGGTTTCTCCCTGGAGAAGTTAGTTATTGAGGAATGGTTTAGCTAGGCTGGGAAATTTTAGTCTGCCAGGCTAGACCTACTTTTGGAGGATATGATAATGAAGCCTTAAAGATGTCAGGGTTTACTGGGAATGAAGATCAATAATAAGTTGTTACCAGCAGCTGGACAAGAGTCTCTGACAAAGAAAGGAGCACATGAACTGAAGGAAGCAGATTGCGTGTACTAGGCTGAGTGGAATACATCAAAGCTTCGAGGAAAATTTACTTTGAGGGAGGAATGGAATATCCAGAAAAGGTTATTTTATTTTTGACTCTCTGCTCTGCATGTGTGCACCTTTGAAAAAGGGAGGGCTTTGTTCTGAAAAAGCTTCAGTCAGCTCAGTAGTCACAGATCCCTGAAGGAAGAAAGGTTCACAGATGCCAGATGCACTTGTCATGCTACCAGAGTGGAGAAATGGGAATGTCTGGCCAGTGATCCATTTCGGTTTTCATCTTTTGAGAGAGAGGCTTGGTCACTGACTACAGGGAAGAAAGATGGAAACAGTCCAAAGGGAAGCTCTCCCAAACATGATGATGTTCAGTGTTTGGTGACCATTTTTAGCTGGTAACAAAGACAGCTGAAGAAATCTCTGTCTCCAGGCTCTTGTTCTACAGCTCAGTAGCCCATCAGTTTTGCAGACATTACTTTTACTGGGGCTGCACTGTAACGTGGGGCAGCAAAACCATCAGACTGAAAAGAAACCAATGAACCTGGACTGGGAACTTCTTTAAATCTCAACTGGTGGTCTCCTGACCAGCATGTCAGCATGGCCACTCAGACACACTTTGGCATTACAAAGGGAGAGACACAGTGCAGTGTTAAGCTCTGAGGGAACAGCTACAGATGGGAATGGAGTGGGCTCACTTTCAGCCCCCCAAACAAGTGTGGTTTACATACCCTTGTGATGATCCCATGTCTCACACGTGCACCATGGCCAGCCATGTATTGCAAATTGTTGCACATGTTTCTAACTTACAATATGTATTGGTTGATGGTCTGCCATAGATTTGAGAAGCTATGGTTAAATGATCATGGGATCAATGTGGGCACAGTTTAGATTTGTCAAGAGAGTGAAGAAGCTTTCTTTTTCTGAAAGCATATAATACCCCTGATTTCTTGCTTGCATATCACAAATCAGCATTCATTTACAGAAAAGCTCAGACTAAGAGAGCCGATTAATTTGGAGGTAATTAAAATTTTATTCCTATCCATAGGTAGGGGAATGACCTGGGATGTACCTTTTGTATTATATGAAGCACAACATAAAACCACTGAAGCAATATTAGATGGCTCTTTGACAACATATTATGTGGTGCCATCACATTACCGAAAAACTACTGACATTTTTTAAAGGGAATGTTGTGGTGCAGTTTTTCATGAGCTACTGATTAATATGCTATTGAGTCTATAAATAAGGTGCCAACCAATGACAGTTGTGACAGCATTTCTGCACTTTGCTAGGATGGGATCGAGATCAGTAACTCAGTTCACATAGGCCAGTTATCTACCATCTAACAGTAATGAATGGTGAAAGGCAGGATATGAGTTGCTATTTAGAAAGAAAGTGTTCAGAAAAAAAGGACAAGATGAGAATTTCCTCATACGACTTTAGTCGTGTTACAAACATACTCAGACAGAAAAATGAGAGAAGTGTCTAAGTGAAAAACAAGCAATAAATCCAAAGATAATAAAAAGCAAGGTCTGACAGTCCAAGGCCACACACCACATTTCACCATGTGTACAGAAAAAAACAGAGGAAAAAAAATAAGCCCACATAACCCTCTGATCTTTGGTTTAAGCTTAAGGTAGTTAGTCCTGTAGGCCTGCGGTTTTCTTATTCAAGTCCCTTTTTGATGCAGCCTCAATTGTTTGACAGTTGAGCACATAAAGAATAGCATAAACCTTTTTTTGATGTGTTCTGGAGCAGATTCTAATTTTGAAATAACTTTATGGACCTCTCGGAGGTTTGTACTGTGGAACTAGTGAAGCTCCAGGAGAAATGTCAGTTGAATAAGAAGAACCATTTAGTGAACGAGATCCCTGGGATGCTCTGCTGTGGGAATAACTCAAAGACGGGTTTGAGTAGGCACCTCTCTGTGCACAGTTTGTAATTTTTAAACTCAGTTTTTCCTAGGAGATTAATGTAAATCCATGCAGTCTATTTGTGTCCATTATAAGTAATGAAATGGGGCAGTTTCCTTGAAATTACAGCATATAGTAGGAAATATAAAGTCAAGGGAGACTATAAGCAAAACACATCTCACAAAAATTATTGATATAAACAATTAAAATAATAACATCTTCAGTATCCCAGATGGGTTTGTAACTACTGGTATATCCTAAGTTTTTTATGGCAGTTGTGTATCCTCACCAACACTAGTCTTATAAAAAGACTTACTCATATTTCAACAGTCTATATCAATAATTTGTGTGAGATTTATTTTGCTTAGAGTTTTTCCCTGAGCCTTCTTTTCTCCAGACTGATCATCCTCAGCTCTTTCAGCCTTTCCTCATATAAAAGATGCTCCAGTCCCTTAATTACCTCCATGGCCCTTCACTGGACTGGCTCCAGCATGTCTATGTCAGTCTTGTACTGGGGAGCCCATCACTGGACCCAGCGTTCCAGATAGGTCTCAGCAGGGCTGGACAGAGGGGAAAGATCATCCCGCTCCATCTGATGCCAACGTTCTTCTTGCTGTGAGGGCAAGAAGATTTGATTTCCTCTTACTTAAAAAACCCACCCTTTCTTTTGACAGACTTTTAAGAAAAATTACATTTTATGCAAGTATCAGGAAATATCACTTGTGTTATTGGAATGTAGACACAGCATGCTAATTTAGGAATTGTCATGCTGAGGGTATTGACACAGATTAATTTTGGGCACCTGTGTGTCTGTCTGGAGGTTAGTCTGCATCACATAGCAGCTATTACCAGTTGCTTGTAGGATACCAAATGGTGGTAAGATATCATATGGTTCCTAATATGTTTTCTCCATACAGGTCAACCCTGAAACTTTAAATTTCACCTTTTTATTATTGTTTAGTTTTGCTGTTTGGCATTATAGCTGGAAAATTTTATTAATAGGATTATGTGTAGGATTCCTTTAATTTTGTTTCTTTATTAGTCTCAAGAGCATCCTGTGACAATCCGTTCCACAGGCTGGTCACACTTCTTTGTTTTGCCTACTCAATTAATCTGCTCTTCTTTATTCAAATGTGGATTTGTTGTCTTTCAGTGTATCTGGATGTCATTTTAGTCTTATCCCGAGAAAAGAAGAAAGAAGATAGCAATTGTCTTTCTCATTATTTACCTTCTTTATTATTTCCTGCCTCCCTTGTGATTTAAATGCTTTTACATGAAAAATCCTATTGTCTTTTTGAGATTTTTTTCCTGTACAAATCATTCTTGTTGCCACACGGGCTTTGTTTTTGCAAATGATGTCAGCAGAATCATTTTATGGCATTTCAGCTTTATGCCTAATAGTTGTATATCAAAGTATACAATCACTTATGTCTGATGATTGACTGATTGCTATTCTGCTGTAAACATGCACACAGGTATCTCTCTTTGTATGTCATCCTGCCAATGAAATTGGGGGCAATTTTCCTTTTGTTAAAGAAATACAAAAATTCTTTGCCTTTTTTTTATATTATTATTTCTTACCTTTCCGAAGCGCAAATCCCATTGTTTTTTGTGATTTCCTTGCTGTTTACCAGAGGGACATCAATTAAAAAGATCATGCATTATGAAAAGTCATTATTGCTTAAAGACTTTAAAATCTGTGCTTTTGTGACTCCCTTGTTACCTATTTTCATATAATCTTTTCCAAATTCACTAAGCTGATACGAATTGAGATAAATTAGATCATTTATAACCTCCTCTTTACTGCCAAATTCAGATCAGGAGTCTGTGTGCTTCACTGTGCAGAGCACGGCATTGTGTGCTGGATTCTCTTGGAGGGTGAAATCTCAGATTTACTCAGTCCAGACAGTTATTTCACTTCTCCAGCGTAGTCATTACTTTCCTCATTTTCTTTCCATAATTGTCAGCACTTAGCTCCCCATGTCCTGGTTCTGCCCAATGGTTTCTGTGCCTCAGAAAATGCCAGCAGGTTTGATTGTAGTGTCCCATACCTCTTTGCATAATTATAAAAATACATAGATTGGAATACCCCTGAAAACTCCTAGGTAGTAGTCTCTGTTTCATAATGATAGCAAGTAACTTACTGCCTCACATCTTTTTTTGTACAGGAAAGGTGGGAATTCATTCATCTTAAATGACAATGTTGGTGAAATCTTCTTAAAATATTACCCTGGCTTGTTTTGCACCAAATAGTAATTTCCAGTTTGACCCTCTAGTTAGACTTACACAGGGGAGAACATTTGTACTTGTGTGAACTGTGGTTGACTCAGTATTGAAATAAGTGATTGATTCTGCAATCTCTAAACCTTAGTTTTGGACTTACTCTACATCTTTTCTTCTTTTAAGAAATATGTATATTGTAGAGTTCAGTTCTGCCTGCAGCACTCTTTGAAGGAGTGGCATTTCTGCAATGAAAAGGAGAGTTCTAGTAGAGTAAAATGAATGTGAATTTTATCTGAACTTTCCAAACTACAGTGGTTGTGAATAGAATCCACCATCAAAAATGCCCCCAAGTTTGGGTTTGTAACAGTTGACAAGATTTTGAATGGGAGAAAAAAAATGTGTTGTACATCAAATTGTCCCTCTGAAACCTGGCAAATGTAGATTTGGAGAGCAAGGTTGGGATTACATTAGGAATCCTGGCAAGATGCTGGGTATACTTATTACTCTGGAAAATTGAGTAACTTCCATCTCAGTTCAGAATTCAAGACAATGACAAAGTTGCAATTGTTTTCAGAGACCAGGACCTAGGCTCTGTTTGCCCAAGACTTCACCAACCTGTTTAAAATGGTAAGTTTGTTTTTACTTATCAGACTCCTGCCACTTCCAAACACCACAGGAACTCTAGGGAATAGGTATGAATGGATCATCTGTGTTTTGAAAGGGTGTTAAAGCTTAACTGATAGAAACTCCTACATGAGTTGTCTTGCAGCATGTGTGTTGAGTAGCTGTTTTAAGGAAGCTGGATCATGGCTGCAGGGGCCACAGTTTGGAGGTGGGTCACACCTGAGCGAGTAAAGTGCTGGTACTCACAGGTTTCTGTTAAGGATCGGTCCACACACATAAAATGAAGTATTTAAGAACCGGATTAGGAATCAGAAAATGACCAACAATGATTGTGGAGACCAGCTGTTTCACCATGAGCCAGCTGTAGTTCGCTGGCCACATAGGCAGAGTCAGAGGAGGAGGTGGAGAAGGTATCAATTCACATTGTGCTGGAGCTAACTTGGTTTACAAAAGCTTTTGCACAGCTACAGTACTGAAGCAGTACTATGTGGCTGCATTCATATAAGTAATAAACAAATTTTTATTTTAAAATTATTTTAAAATTAAAGTTACAATTGTGTTTCTGTGTATTTCGGTTTTTTCAGCCTTTGGAGTGTGTTTAGCATATGATTTAATCTTGTCTTCACACATGTAGACTGTGAACTTACTCTCTACTTAAGTTAGACCTGAAGCACTGAAAAATCACCGAGAGTGATCCAGGACTGTGTAACCCTGTACAGACCAGAGTCATAAAATGCCACCCTATGTGATGTAAATACTCAGAATTACCTTTTCTGGGAACAGGACTATGCAGTTGCCATTCATTTGTTGTCTTGAATGCAGGGGAAGATGGATAGGCATCTCAAATAAGTCACCTGAAAAGCCTCCAAAAGTGAGGGATGGTTGGTATTATAGTTAACTTCATCTGAGGAGACAGTGCTCCATTTATACCATCAGAAGTAATTCAACAAGTAGAACATAGCTATGAAACAGGGAAACCTCATTCTAACCTTTATAAGGTTATAAACCTAAACCAGCTTGAACACCAGCCTCATAAACGAGAACACTTTGACTTCAAGACCATGGCAGCATTTGGGGTAAGAATATGGAAATCTTTCTTTTGAATGGGGGCAGCTGTATAGCCAGGCATGCATGAGTCCTGTGGATAGCTGGCAAAAAAACCCCAACCAACCAAATCAACAAAATCCAGAACCAACAAAAACAAACAAACAAACAAAAAAAATCCCAAAGGATGGGGAAGCCCTTCTTTAGCCTTTTGCCTGGAGCACCTAGATGAAATGTTAAAAATCAACTCAGGGTTTTATGTGCTGCACTTATGGCTAGACCATGGCTAGATACAATGAAACAAGCAGCAGACCTCAAAACCTCCCTCTGTCCAGTGGACTGCCCTAACAGTGGATTGCTTTTTCCTGTCCACTGGAAGTTCTAGTGTCCTTCGCAATCTTGATCGTGCAGAAGTCCAGCTACAAGAGGTGCTGAGAGCAACCTGCTAGTGACTAAACCTCTCAGGAAAACTACCTTTCTTTCTGTTCAGTTGAGTTTAGAGTATGAGGGCCTCACCATCTTCTTTGAAGTGAGACCTCTGTGCAGAAGGTGTCTACTCCTGTCACAGTGCCCTCTTCCCCTGCCTTCAGAGACCATTAGTGACACTAAATCCTGACCAAGGAGGCCATAGGAGCTTGGTCTGCATGAGACTGACAGATATGGTTTCTTATCCCCATCTCCTCTTCTCTCTTGCATCCCTTTCATCTACTTTTTGCTGTAGTTGCACTGGACTGAGCAGCTGGTGACAGCACTCTGACACATAAAATCATAGAATCATAGAATGGTTTGGGTTGGAAAGGACCTTAAAGATCATCAAGTTCCAACCCCCCTGCCATGAGCAGGGACACGCTCCACCAGACCATGTTGCTTAAAGCCCCATCCAGCCTGGCCTTGAACACCTCCAGGGATGGGGCATCCACAACTTCTCTGGGCAACCTGTTCCAGTGTCTCACCACCCTCATAGTGAAGAATCACCACCCTCATAGTGAAGAAGTCACCCCACAGCAGGCAACAGAGCCAATGGGCTAAAGGGTGCTGTGAGGACTAATGGGAAGGAAAGGTGGGGCTGTGCTACCAGGGGCAGCAGAGGAACATCCAGCAAGACTCAGAAAATACAGAAAATACAGAAAGGTCATAGCCTAGACTGTAATAGTTTCTGCATTGTGCTGGCTGCAGCTTTTAGAGAATTTCAGTGAGATAATTTCTTCTGTGAAATTAAATGTGGGGTCCTCCTCCAGCATGTAAACTATCACTGCAGACACACCAGCTCCACGCTGAGGTATATTGTGCTGTGCTGCGCAGACATCAGCAGTGACATGGTGGTCGATAGGGAAAAGCAGTATGAAAATTACTGGCAGAAAGGAAATATTGTAAGATAGATTCATCTGTGCTATTTAGAAATAAGACTATTTTTGCACAATAGCTGCTAGAGGGGAATGCGATCTGTGCAGTTCTGTGCAGTAGCAACACTGGAATGGAGACAACATTGGAAGACTTAAACTTTACAATGTCTGTTCACAGCATATCAAACTGATGTAAATAGACAAAATGGGAAGATTGGCTGACAAGAATTCATGCTTCTGAGGAGATCAACCACTGCAGATTTTGAAAACAGAATTAATGTCCAAAATGCCTAAAAACTGGACACTTTGGAGGGGAGGCAAAAAAAACCAACCAAAAAACCAACCAACATATCTTTTGAATGCTTTTTGGAGCCAGGTTGGAAGAGGAATAATCAGATGGCTTTGAGGAAAATGAAATTAATGTTTTGTGTTGCTCAGAGAAGATGGTAGTGAGGCATTACCATGTACCAGTGGAGCTGAACGATCTCCACAGCAGATGTGAGCTGCTATGATCTGTGAAGATACACTGGAACTGTGCAAAGCAGCACTGAAAACTCTAGCAAATAGGCACCCTTCACTCCTTACATATGTGTTAGAAGACTTGGTGACACATGCAAAGTTCTGTGCTTTCCCCTGTGTAATAAGAAAAAGCAAAAGGAAAGCATCTCTGTCTTGTTATTACAAGGGGAAAAACAGAGATCAGCTGCAAGAAAGAAAATTGAACTGGGATCTTGTTTGCACCCGCAGTCCAGAAACAGTCAGTGCCAGCTTATCCATTTATTCAGGCAGAGTTACGGATCTTGCAGGGTGTAAAATGTAGACTGTATATCCAGGAGGAGATCTAGCCACAATACCAATTGGTTTTGTCCTCGGTAAAAACAACCTGAAAACCAATTTAGACTGTCTGGGAAACAGGATATTGCTTCCCTAGTGTGGCTGAGTGGGTGGCAGTTTGGTATAAAAATGTGTATATTGTTAATTGTCTGTGAGTTCCTTCACTTAATAAGGACCCTCTCAGGGTACCACATGTAGTAAAGGGGCCAGGCAGGACCACAGAGGAAGCTGGGGGACGATTGGAAGGATTGCACTAGTACAAAATCCTGGAGGTGTTTTTGTCGCTCCTGTGGAGTGCCACATGGTAAATTAGATAAAGGTAAGTCAGGAAATGTGTTCATTCTCCTACTCTGTGGAAGGGTCCACCATATCTAGACTACTTTGCTCTGATGTTTGTCTAACCTTTCCTTTGAAAATCCTTGATGATGGGTGTCATGCCCGGGGGTGACCATGGGTGTCATGCCCGGGGTGCACGCTCATTGTCTGATAATTTCCATCTCAAAGGGTGACAACTGGCAGCACAAGCATCCTGTGCTGGCTCCCTGCAATGTGTATTCACCAGGCCCCCAACCTCTTCAGGACTCATATCTCTGCAAACTGCCTTAGACTGATCTGTCATTTCCACAGAGGCAGTGCATCCCAATTTATCAGCTTCACTGTGGATTGTCCCATGGCACTCAGCTCATCCCATGAAACTAGGCTGTCTTTTTAATGAAACAAATTACAAGTGTAATTATCCAGGCCTCATATGTCAGAGGAGAAGATACAAAAGCTGACAAAAAAAAGAAAAAGATTACAAGTGAAGCAAAATTCAGCTTAACAATGGTGCATGTCCCTTGTTGCACTACTGGCCTGTGATGTAGACGGCCTCCCACTTCCCCTCTTTTTAGCAGAAGACCATTACATTTTTGGTATCTGTTGTTTTTCTGATTGAGAGAATAATACATGTCATTAAAATCTCTAGATTTACAGCTCTCCTTTCATAGTGCATTGCCAAGATGTTTGTTGTATGCATGTTTGGTTGTGCCAGTGCCCTGCAGCATATTCTCAGGTTTTTATCATTAAAAAGGAACCACAGGGACAGATATTCTCTCTTGACTTGTCTCTAAAGGCAGGCTGTCCACTGACCTACTCTGGTGCGGGGGCACAGTGGGAACTCCATCACTTCCATCATAACCTAATGATTTGGTGACACTCAAATCCACTTTTTCTGTGCTGTGAACTGAGTGGATTGCACACTGTCTTTCCTTTTGGTGAATTTGGACAATGACTGGAATTTCTCCCTTTGTGTACGTGACATGTGTGTATATATAAGAAAGCATAAAGTATTTACATACATGACAAGTATGTGTTTGTGTAATATAAATACAAAAATATACACATATATGTATATGTTACTTCACCTCAATCTTATCTCTTGGACAGAGAGCCCTTTAACCATTCCTCACAGATCTTATGTTTCCAAAGTGTTATCTTCAACCGCCAGTTTTCCACTGACTATTCTGCATTCTTTCTGCCTCCCTACTGAAGTGTGCTGCATGAAGCCAGACATAGCGATCTAGCTGGAGTGGGGTCACATGGGGTACCATGGTTCATGTACTGTTATGTAAAGGCTATTGCGAGTACATCACAAAATGAAAAAAAAGGGCAAATCACAATGGTAATTTGTTGTCTCAAATTAGGATTGCTTGACAATACACTGCTAGATTAATCAAGCTCTCCACATTTTTATTGTCACATTAATCCTTTTAAGTATTACCCTTTGCTGTTTATTGAACAGTATCATGCTTATTTCATACTATGTCTCCAATTTACAGAGTAATTTAAGACCTTAATCCTATTATCCCAAATTCTTGCAAGGCCTCATGGCCAGGTACCATCTGTGCATTTTCCAAATGTAATCTCTTCTGTAATCCAACCAGTTCAAAAGAAACTTGGCATAGAACAGGATCCATGACTGATCCTTCAGGATCTGATGCAAAATGTTCTCCCCATTTTATCAGTGAATTACTTACAGATACTCACTGGGTGAGACCTTTTTGAACAGCTATGTAGCTACAACATGGCAATCTCATTTAGATAAAACTATATGGAATTTGTTAAGAAAATAAAAAAAAAAGAAGTCATCAAGATTAATATCAGAAGACCCAGTAAAGTCAGAGTCTCTCAAAAGGTCTGGACTACCCCTACTGGTCCACCAGATCCCATCAGAAAAATGACATAAGTCTGCCGTAATTTATTCTTCACATCTCTATGTTGGCTGCCCATCCCAGCCTCAACCCTTAGGCCAGTGTCTGTCAAACTGCTCATGGTCCAGGAGGCTGTTGTAAGTGTCCTGGAGCTGGTCTGTGCTTGGCATCTGCTCCTAAAGGGGGACACATTAATTTGCTGTCCTTTTCCCCACCATCCAGCCTGCCAGGTGTCACATCAGACCTGCCTGACGCATGAGCATGTCTAAGGAGGTAACAAGGGTCAGGAATGATACTTTAAGTGCCTGTAAATTGCTACATAATAGTTTGTTCTTGTGTGTTACCATACATAAAAATTAAGCCAATTAATCTTGGTTCCCCAGGCTTTCTTTGTTTAATCAGATAGGGAGTATATTTACTTTCCCCTTGATCACTTGAACCTTCCTTTTATCCACAAGTTTTTGAAGATCATGAAGACTCCAGAACTTATGGTTCACTTCTTCAGTACATTAGGAGGCAGTTCTTTGAGGAATGCTGACAAGAATCCATCTAAACCATTTAAGCATTATTTCTTCATTCTACCCCTCTCCTAGCCTATGTTTCTATGTCCTTTTAAAACCATTTCTCTAAGTAGCTGACCACACATAACCATTTTTATGAAGACTGATGCAAAAAAGAGATTAATTTTTTTCAAACATCTCTGAACCGTTAGTTATTTCTCTCCTCTGGTTTGAATAATCAGACTATATTTTCCTTTGTCTTTTTCACACTTCTGTTTTATTTGTAAAACATTTCCTAGTTGCCTTTTATGTCCCTTGCTACTTGTAAACCATTTTGGAAATGACCTTTTCTGACTTTATCCCTGCATGCCTTGCTGCTTCCTTAATACTGGTATGATCAAATAAAGCCCTAGGCTCTTGCTTGTAGTACTACAACTAGAGCATTACTTCTTTTACCGTAGGCAAATGTGGGAGTCCAGGTCTAAAATCTCATCTCTGCAAGACGTTGAGATGGAAGTTTTCAGCCCCAGAATGTTCTCAGGAAGCACCGAATGTCATGAAGAGTGTGATCTTTAATGCTTAAAGAAAATTGTTTTAGATCATCTGGATTTTTTTTTTTATTTCCTACAGATATGATGGGCACCTACCATAATGTAGAAAAAAAAATAATCTTCCTGAGTAATCTTGGAAAGTCTTCTATTACGTATCAAATGGAATAATCTTTACATTATAATTTTCTTTGAGCTGCTGTGAGTTTATACATTACCTTTCCAAAGCATACAAGTATAGCGCAACTGAAATGCAGCCAACTCTGCAGTGAAGGGCAAAATAGCCAGGCAGGCTGTTGACAAGGCAGAGAAAATGTTGGTGAAGGACAATGGGGCAATCCTTCTTTTCATGAGAAAAGTGTCACTCATTCTTTAATGTCCTTGCAGAGCAGACAAGGCCTCATTTTTTACAGTCCTATATTATCATAATGGCGCTCTGTTATACACTGAGTAGTTGCTAACAAGGCTACCCCCTGCACTTTCTTTTTAATTACTTATGGGTTAATGCATCACATTTCATTCAGGTTCATTTGCCCAGGCTACATTTTCCCCCTCCAGATGCCCATTCTGGCCTCTCTGTGCCTCAAACACTGAAATATGAATATCAGTCTCAAAGCAAAATATATCTCTGCCTATCAGACAACTCTGTAATTTACATTTAGATTTATTTAATTTCTCAAACTCTGCAAGTTACAGAGCTGGGAATATTTTGGCCTGCACAACCTTTTTCAAATAGCTGAAGCTGCATTCTCATCCTCTTTTCAAACCACCAGACACCAGGTGCTGACCCAGTCCCATTAACCAATTACTCACATGTCGCACAATTAATCTTTCGTTGCGATTTGATCAAGTTCATTCACATCTCCATATTATTCTTTACCATCCCACTGTGTAGAACCTGCACATTTTTTGTCACTGTTCATTTTGCCCTGGTCTGCGCTGCTTCAGGCTGGGAAATGAAGTGACTGTAAATATAATTTATAGAATCATTGGCTGTATGGAAGCTCTTTTCATGGCTGACCTGATACGACAGGTTGTAATCGTTTCTTTGGAACCACTCTGGTTTGTCAAGTACACAGGCTTTTTTCTTCAAATAACCAAAATAACAGATTTGTTTGAGCAGGATTAGATGGTGTTCAGAGCTCTGTTGCTGTCTTATCCTTTGCCTCTTTTGTTTCACACAAACTTTTTTTTCTTGCAGTCTTCTGCTCATACTGAGCTTTGGAAAGAAAAGGAAGGGAATTCTATCAGGCAAAAATTTGTTACAGAAATTGAAATCTTCACCCTCACCTTCAGGTATATGAACTGATTTCAGTAAAAGCCTTTGCCATAGCTGGGGTGCAGGAGCATGCTCTGCCCCTTCTGACAGAAACAGACATCTCTATTCCCATTTTCCTCCCAGTATCCACATGCCATGGACAAGGATCTGAATTAGCATTGCATCTGTTAGTGCAGGGAGGTCAAATATCATGATTCAGTTCCAGAGAAAGAATTGCATGTGAGCCACACATCTCAGTGTTAGCACTGGCAGATCAGCTTAGGTGTCAGGAGGTTACTCTGAATGCTGTATCACAAAAGAGGAGGATAAAAGTCCTGTTTTCTCAGGTGGACAAAAAATTAGAGGGCAAGAAGGGATCTGAAGAGATTGCTTACTTAATCCATCACCCTGCCATAAGGCGGTTGATACTTGACAGATCTTGACTAAGCAGGTAAACGATGTGCAACGTGGGGACCACACATCCTCTGCAGGATGTACGGTGTAATCAGGGCCCTTCTCCATATGGCTAGGAAGTTTTCTTTATAGTCTGTCTGAATCACTATCACTTCAGTTTGTGACTTTCATCCTGACTGTCCTGGTTTCAGCTGAGACAGAGTTAACTTTCTTCACAGTAGCTAGTGAGAGGCTGTGTTTTGGATTTGGATTGAAAAAGAAGGCTGATAGCATAGATGTTTATAGTTGCTGCTGGGACAGTCAAGGACTTTTCAGCATCTCTGCTGTGCCAATGTCTGCAGGTTCAGAAGAAGTTGGGAGGGAGCACAGCCCCAATTACTAGCCTAGGATTTGACCTTAGATTTAGGATTCAGACCCAAGTTGGCCAATGGTATATTCCATACTATGCATGTCATGCCCAGTATATAGATGAGGATCTTCTCTGGAAGTGCTCACTCTCCCTCTGGGTCGTCTTTCTCTGGGTCACCCCTCTCTCAGGGTTGTCTTGGTCTCTCAGATGCCCGGACTGTTATCTCTGTTCTGGGTGTGCGGTTTCAGGACAGGTGTTAGCCTGGAACAGGCTGAACCTTGGTCATGAGGTGGTGAGCAATATCACTGTGTATCACTTTGTATATTTGTATGTATTACTATTATTACCATCTTCATTATTATTTTCAATATTATTGTAGCTTAGTTATTAAATTGTTCTTATGTCAAACCATGAGTCTCTTTTCCCTTTACCTCTTTGATTCTCTCCCCCATCCCTGGCAGGAGGGAGCATGAGCGAGTGGTTGTTGTAGGTTTGCTGCAAGCCAGGGTCACAACTACAACACTGACCATCAAAGGCATCAAGAACAGAGTATTTCCCTTCTCTTTGTGATCCTTTTCCCTACTTTATTTTGTATCCCTCCTCATTTTACTTCAGGTAAACAACCCCAAATCTTCCAGTTTTTCCTTCTAGGCCGTGTTTGCTAAATCTGTTATTATTCTTCTAGCTCTTCCCAGGATTTGTGCCTGGATTTATTACTGAAATGTGGTGCTGGAATACCAGATGCAGCTTTCCAGGGATGTTTTACCATGGCTGAATAAAAAGATTTGGTTACTTTATGGGTATGTCATGCTGTACTAGTGTCTATAAGCCCCAGTAGGATGATTACCTTTTTTGAGACAATACGCTGTTTTTCACTTGTGCTTTCTTTGGTTCTTCAAAAATCCTTACTACTTTTTTTTTTTTTAACACAGCTACTTACAGTTGTTTCATTTTTTTTTCTATTTGCACAACAGATTGTTTCTTCCTAAAACAGAAAACATTCTTCTAACCAGCTTTGTAACCATTTGTGACTCTTCCTGTGTAGTCCGTGCAAGAAAGTTATGTAGCGTGATGTGAAGTGCCACGTGGATGCCAGGGTATATGACAATCTAACATGTTCTCTATGGCTTCTCCTTCTTATATGTTCAGCACCATGATCACTCTTTCCTGGCCCTTCTGCACCTCCTGAGCCCCTAGGAGTTCTCAAGGATGGTCACTGAATGAACTGGAATAAAACACTTGAGACCCAGATGATTTGAAAGTTTTTAACTTCTTTGTGCCTTTAAAGCTCCCTGGCCCACGTTTCCCTATTCAAAAATTAGGTCTTGTCCCTTGCCCACATCTATGACCTCTGACAGCCATTTGATCACAGTTTCTCTTTTTAGTGAAAGCATGCAAAAATATAAAGAGCTTTCCTGAAGCTGCCTCTTGATAGCTTTCCTTCTCGGTAGAATATCAGACCAACACTTTTCTTAATCTTTGTGTTAACACCAGTATTCTTACAAACCAATTTCTTGCTATCTTCCATGGTCCTTGCTAGTCACATCTCATATTGCATTGCTAATTTTGTGTGTGTGTGTGTGTGTCTTCAGTGTTTTTCTTTTTGTCCTTGGAAGCCTGACTTACATTTGCCTCCTTGTGAAATTTTTCTGGCTCTCCAATCCAACTTACTCATATTTGTATCTGACAACCTTTTCCTCTACAGAATTTGTACCTATCCCCATCATTTGTTTTGGTGGGGTATTTTTTTAGGAAATGCCATCTTTAATTCCTGTTTTCTTTGGATCAGATCCACAGATTATTTTGCCATGCAAATCTCTGAATTCACTGAAGTCTCCCTTTCAGAACTCTAATATTTTGTTTTGTCACTTTCTTCTGCTTGTAAGCATTATCCAACTAATAGTGTTATGTTAATTCAGTCACAAATTTGATGGTGTATCTAGCTTTCCATTTTATTTTGTTTATTTGCATTAGGATAGAGTAACAGAATTGTTCTGGGGACTGATTTAGCATCCTGCTCTATGGACCCTGTGGTATTCTGATCTCCCCTCATTTTTAGGGTGGTCGGTTTACAGAATCATACAGCCATAGAGTAGTTTGGGTTAGAATGGAACTTTAAAGGTCATCTAGTCCAATGTCCCTGAAATGAGCAGGTTGCTCAGAGCCACATCTAGCCTGACCTTGAACGTTTGCTGGGATGGGGCATCTACAACTCCAGGCAACCTATTCCAGTGTTTCATCACCCTCATAAGAGAAAATTTCTTCCTTATGTCTAGTCTGAATCTACTCTCTTTTAGTTTAAAACCATTACCCCTTGGCCTATTGTATCATACCTTCTAAAAATCTGTCCCCATCTTTCCTATAAACCCCTTTTAAGTACTAGAAGGCTGCTATAAGGTCTCCTTGGATCCTTCTCTTCTCCAGGCTGAACAACCCCAACTCTTTCAGCCTGTCCTCACAGGGGAGGTGTTCCAGCCCTCTGATCATCTTCACGGCCCTCGTCTGGACTCTGTCCAACAGATCCATGTCTTTCCTGTGCTGAGGACTCCAGAGCTGGATGCAGTACTGCAGGTAGGGTTTCCTTCCTTTCACTATCCTCTATTAAATGCAAAAACACTCATAAAATTAACTTAATCCTTTCCCAACTGCTCATTAAACAACAGCCCACAGATGACAAAGCCAGTGGATTTCATTGCCCCCTCCAAAAGCCTACTCTCTTTTTACACAAAACATGATTCTTGTTAGGGGCAATTGGCACAGGCAAGTTTCTCCACCTGCGCTCTGGTTCCTTGTAGTCACTTTTGGTCTGCCAAATGACTGACAGTCATTCCTGTCAGTATTATTAATACCATATGTATGAGCAGCAGAGGGTAGCAGTTGGTGCTCACTTCCACTGGATGCCATGTCTGGTTGGCAGGTATGTTGCTGTGTTGCCCTCAGGAAAGAGGCAGCAACCACCACCACTGCTCTTTTGCTTTTTTCTGGAAGTGGTGATGAAGCTGAACCTTGGAGTATGCAGCTCCTCCTAAACTGCCAGTGAGGCTGGCACTACACCTGCAAGATGAGAATTAGAGCCAGCACATGGTGCCGGTAGGAGTCAGGTTCAAAATAAGCAAAAGGAGATGCAGTGGGGGAGTAAAAGGGCTGAGTTCCATGCCAAAGGATGCTGTGTACAAGAGATGTTTACATGACTGGACAAACAGCAGAAAGAGAGATCAGCTGGACACCAGACCTGTTTACAGAACTGAATCATTTCCATAGTACACAACTCTTCCTGCAGTGGAGAATGTAGCCTGCTAGATGTACGCAGGTCTCTGCATTCCCCTCCAGGGATCAAGGAAGTCTTGTTGTTGCTGTGTTCCCTTAACAGTATTCTAGTTGTCTCTGGAAAATCTCACTTTTTTTTTTGGTGAGCTGCAATAAAGGTTTTCTGCTTTCAGTAATACAAAGATCTTTGCTTTGTCTCATTGCTTTTTGTCCTCATATCATGTGTGCAGCAATCTTGGAGGATTTTGCATTTTACTTTTCCCATTATTTAAAAAAATCACAACTGCACTAGGTGTTTTGTTATCTCATAGCAGCTGTGCCTTTCAGAAGCCCCTTGCACAAAATTGACATTCTTCAGCCTTTTAAAACATGACACTAAACAATCCTCCTTTCCTCTCCCTGAGATGGTGCAAACTTGCCACAAAACCAGAGGCTTTCGGCGTGTTGCTACACCTATGATCTACAAAGCATCTTGGAATACTGTGGGAGGGCATTATGCAGTTCTGCATGTCGATATAATTAGGTGAGATAAATGTGAAACTGGGAGGTCAGCATTCTGAAGTGTCCTTGTTTTTGCAAGCTTAAGTAATTTATCCTGTTATGTTCACGGGGTTTTCTGAGATAAAGTTTCTAAAAGCAGATATAGCAAGTCCTTTGATATGTAACACTTCAGCTGTATCCTTTTTTTTTATAAAGAAGTTATATTCATATTACAAACCTGCAAGATGAAGTTCAAGGACTTGTTCTTGTCATCAAAAACCTGAGGTGAAAATACAGCCTTGCATCATACATTTTATATATATTATTTTTAAGAGAGAATCTTCGTAGCTGTAGAATATGAGATGGCAAACAGGTTTTACAGGTGACTGCATGCAGATGCAAAGCTGAGACACTTGCAGAAGTTGCTTATAACAAATATAATGCAGGCTGCGAATAGCTGCTATGCCAGACAAAGGCTGAATCAAGGCACAGACACGTACAGGAGGAAGAGCAAAAGAAGACACCTCCTTGACACGTGATTGCTTCAAAGCTTATCCTGTTTTCTTCAACCTGCAGTTCCTGCTGCTTTGTCAATGGATTGGTTTTAAGTGAATTGTTGTTCTGCCATAAGTTTAATGAGTCATTGTAGGTGGAGGGGTGAAGGTGGGCATTTAATTTCAAGGGCTAAACTGAGCAGAAAATCCATGAGATAACAGACAACAACATAGCGCTAAGGGCCATGTGAAAATGTGCTCTCTATTGGATCATGGTTAGGGCTTCAGCCTTTGGCTTTCGTATCCAGCATATTGTCAACTGCAAGGCAGACAGAAGGGCCTGGGAAGAGAATTGTCCAGTTTTTGTTGTTGTTGTTGTTGTTGTTGTTGTTTTTTGGGGTTTTTTTAGGTTCTGGAAGGAAAAAAGTTCTGCTAATGCCATTTGAAGAGAGAATTTTCTGGCAAGAGGACTCAGTCCACCTTCTCCTTTTCAAGTCTGGAGAGAAAGAGCAAAGCACGTGACGTTTGTGACACGATGCTGAACAGGGGCTCCATTTTCCCTTTATTCTAGATTTAGGTAGCACATTGGTTTCTCTAATCATTTGCAAATGTTCAGATTCATCTGCCCACATCTGAGGTGGTTCCCTCTGGCTCTCTTTCTAGTCAAAGGACAGAATAGGCTTCAGACTGGTTTCTCTCTTCCTGATGTATGCAGTCAAAAAAAATCAAATTGGCCTTGTTCTGTATAGAAAGAAAGCCAGGATGAATGATAAAGAAAAGCTGGGACGAATGATAATCTCTGTTGGGGATTTTTACATCAGTAACATCTGAAGTTAGGTGAGATGAAGTCTGCAAAGGGGTTGTGTATTGTTCCAGGCAAAAAAGAACTTCCTTTCACTTTCATTATGAGCAAGAGCAATTTGTATAAAAAGTGTTTTGCTCTCCATTATAGCTGGATTGTGTCTGGGGACCCTGGGTTTCAGTGGCAGTGCCCTCCTTCAGCCCTCAGACTGATGTGGCAAACAATAGGCATCTTCTTCCGTGTATAACAGCTCCCAGGGGAGCACAGAGAAGTGTCATATCACAGACTTCTGGGCCTCATTTTTATACATTTAACTGGTTTGCCACCTGAAATGTTGCAATTAAGCTTTCATGTGTAAAGCGGGAGCATATGCCACTATCAAACAAATGTGAACGAGACAAGTCAGGCATTTCATGTTAATTTATCTCTACTGTGATTAGCTTTCTTCCACTTGTTAGTGGTGACCATACGCACAGACTACTACTGGTGACTACTGCTTACAAACAAAATTAACAGGTTTCTTGGTAAGGTTATGTGCTGAGCTGTGCATTAACGACTTGACACATATTAAAGGCGGGAGTTAGTTCTGTCCAAGATGACTAATCTCAGTGATAAAGAGGAAATTTCACTCATATGTTTACTGCTCATCAATAACATACATCTGAGTTAGTGTTGGATGGACCGAAGATATGTGCTAACGTACTTCATTTTTATAAGAATGCTAGAACTGTGTCAGAGCGTGGATTTCAAGTTCACAAAGTATCTGACCATTATAGGAGGGGTCATGGCATGGGCTGAAGCATTGGCCCATGATCGCCCATACTATAGAATTGTTAAACTGTCCCCGACACAAGTTTGACCCCTGCCAACATGCCCATTCACAGTTTGTGGGGTGCCACAACAGGCAACATAGAAGCCACGTGTTCTGGGACATGGTCTTCGAAATGCTTGCCCATTGCTTTGTCCCTCAGTTGGTTCAGCCACTAAGTGGAATGCTGCCTTGCAGACCATATGTCTTTTGTTGAGTGGATTTAATGGCTGTGGCTCACTTAAGGAAAATGAGAACTGTACACAAGACTTATCCTGACTCTTGCTTGACATGCTTTCTTTTCTTTCCTTGAAAAGCCAGTGTGATGGCAACACATAACAGTTGCGTGAAATCTCGTTGCCAGATCATTTTTGCTAGTTAAAATTTCAGGCAGGAATTCAACTTGCCTATTCAGCATCATATTTATTGGGTTGGCAATCAGGAAATAATAATAATTATGCTTACAAACTGCACAGATTGGAGCTGGAAGTAGCGGGACAAAAAAGCCCCACAATACCAACTGTATAGCTGCCTCCAGGCTAGAGCCACACTTTGAGTCATCCCATTTAGGAGCTGCCTCCAGCAGCCACTGAAGTCAACAGGAGCCTTTGATTTCTTCTCAGTGGATGCTGGATCAGATATTGCTATAGTCTCCTTTTAAAGTCTAAGAACAAGGGGGCAAAAGTCAAGTTTAGTGAGCTACGCTGAACAGATAAAATAATACCACTTTAAGAAGAACCACTGCCTTTGGAAGAACATTAAATCTGCAGGGAGGTAAGAGTTCAGGGCACTGCAATTATTGCGCAATAGTAAAATTTCATCAGCGAGCAGGGACAAAGCTGATTTCTGGGGTAATGCTTGATGGGCAGCATGGGGGAGATTTGTACAAAACAAAACCATGGTTGCAAAATGGACATCATCTAGAAAGAAAACCAAAACAATTAACAGTGCAGTTTGCATGCAATGTGCTTGAAGTTAAAAAGGTATTATCTAAAACTTTACAGTGATAGGTGATATATCTGCTGTATATACAGACAATTTTTATTTTGTACTGGTGATTTGTGCAACATGCCAGTCATTAGGCAAAAAAAACCCCAAAAGTTCAATTAGATGAATTGGTTAGTTAGAGCATTACCCATTCCCTTTTCAAGGCCAGTCACACAGGGGTCAGGTTGTTCTGCCAGGAAAATGTTCTAAGAGGAATATTTTTTTTTAACTTTGTCAGCACATTGGAGAGGATTTTACTCAAGTCAGCTCTGTATATTTTATTCTTTAGGGCATGATCCTGAAAGGCTATAGTAACCCTCTGCTCAGAATGATTTTGTGCAGTCTGAGGATGATGAGTACTTGCAAGGACGTGCAGGGGACCTCATAGGATTAGGTCGTTATTTTGGCCAGCCATCTGTGTTCATATATTGGACTTCTGTTTGGAGCTGAAAACTGGGACAGGTTAATTCTTTGAGACAAGGCGCTGAAACTGTGCTAATCAAAGTATCCTAGCGAAAGGTGCAAGACGAACACTGAATCTTCTTGGGTTTATCTAATTAAAAGCAGTTCTAATTTTATTTTAATAGACAATTGTGTATTTAGTATTACAGGTATTGGAGAGGGAAAGGGAAGCAACGATCCTGCACAGCTTTTCTCAGGAAGGGCTTAATTTGTTCTTGCCTGCTGATTTTGATGCTCTATGTAGGTGCTATTGGATTAAAACTGTTTATTAGTTTGTGGAAAGATATACTGTAGTGCAGTCCTCTGAGAAAAATAAAAACTTTTCATCTCTCTTCGGGGTTTTGGTAAGCAAGGAATAGAAAATTGTATTCTGGAGCTGAAGTTAACGAGAGCTCATTCTGTTCCTCGTGGACCAGAGTGCTCCATGTTCCCTGCAAAGGGGACACGGAGAAAGCTGGCTCCTCTCCCTTGTCATCCTGAGGCTTCAGCAGTTAATCTGTAGCATGGGTTTGCAGGTTGCAACCTGTTACCCCTCAAGAGGAAAAAAAGAAATCTCTTTCTATTTTAGTTGCTCTTCCTTCTGATTCTCCACAATGTCAGTGGATTCAAGGATAGATATGAAGACAGGGCTCTAGTTATCTTACCGTGACGCTGCAGCACGAAATGGCGAGGTGCCACCAACTACGCAGCGGGATCATATTTTTTTTCTGTCTAAGCATTTTTAATGCAGAGCCCAGGCACCTTGGAGATAAATTCATCATAATCAATTCCACTTTTAAAGGGGTGGAAAGCTCTTATCCCATTTTTCATTTCAACCAGTTTTTTGTGGTTCCTCTACTTGGTGGTTGTCTTTCAGGAGCAATGTTGATGGGTTGTGCTCCAAGATTCATTACTGAGGAACTTGGGTGCAGAATTGATGGGTCTTGCATTATACCATCAAGGTGACTTGTTTGACTGGACTGCTTTGCTTTCCCATCCATTATCAGAAAGTACTCTTCATTAGTAAAAAAAATCCAATCATCAGACTGCATAATTGCAGTTTCTGTCTTGCTTAATGGAAAGAATCTTATTGCACTGGATGTTTTCAACTGCACCCAACAACCTTCACATTAAACTGCACAAATTAAGCAGAGCTTTTACAAAAGCCATTTTTTTTACTAACAGTTATAGACTGCTAAGTTTATATGGCTTTCTTCAGACTGAAAATTTCAATTAGAGGTTGAACAAAGAAGCCTTAAATAACTGAGAATTAAAACTCCTTCTGAATGTGTAGCTTGCATGGAGTCATCACATTTGTAGAGTCGATGTAACAGTTGTCTTTAGGAGACACCGGGTGTATGTGCACATTCTGCTGACATTTTGACACTTCAACATTTCAGAAGACAGTCTTTTTTTATTATACTGTAGGACTGTGGGTTTGTTGTTTTTTTTTTTTTTATTGTGATCCTGTGCTTTGAGCCCACATTTGCTGGCCAGGCTTTCTCCACAGTCTGAAGCATGAGGAGGGCAGACTCCCGTCTGTGCTGCCTTCTCTGGGTCAACTGCACCAAGCAGAGTGTTGTCCCGCAGGGCAGCAGAGAAACTGTGACCATTACATGGACTCCTTCCTCTGTCTCCTCATGCTCTTCCTTGAGGTATCACAGTGAATGGAAGCAGCACTGACACTTGGATTTAAGACAAAAATATTCTTAGGTTTTATGGGAGCCCATATTTATCTCTGTCAGACTTTTCCTTCCTTTTATTCATTCGAGGGCTTTGAGAACTAGCAGCCCAACAGCATTGCTATTCTGAGGATATCATGATATATGTCTTTGAATAGACAAGACACCTGTGGCCGTACCAAGTCTGGATCACCCACCATCATTTCCTTCACGACCTTTAAAGATGTCAGATGAGACTGGGTTTTTTTCCCCCCAGTTGCTTCATTCTGCACTAGATGCAATTTCAGATCCCAGACGTGAAATCAGGCAGCACATTAATCAACTCTGTTTCCCAGTCTCTGCACTTCTGTCCTTCCATAGTTTATTTTTTCTGGCTAATATAACACACATTTAAAAACGTATATTACCCTCTCAAACAATATACAGTTCTGGTATCGGCAGTGGAACAAGCTCGTTTAGATGAAAGGAACTATTTTCTTTTGGTGGAGTGAAATACCTTAATCTGCCTCTGTCCAGATTATACTGAAGTGTCAGACCTTCTACGGGATATAGGACTGATGTTGCGTGCAAGTCATCTTCTCATTGTATTTTGGTACGTTGTCGGAAAACATTTCCCTTAATAATTCTTCAGTGTATGGCATTGCATGGATCACAAAAAGAAAAAGCTGCATTACTGAAATAAAAGAACAGAGGGGTTTGAAATGTACTCAGCTAAACTATGAAAACTTAATGGATACCTCCGTAACTGGGAGGGAGAGAAAAATTGTATCTGGACCACCCCTTGTTTGTTCTTCACTGGTGTCAGAGAGACCAGAATGCTTTATCAGTATGGTTTTACAGTGAGATGTATAGCCCCGATCTGAATACTATATTTCAGGTAAAATGCACAATAGTGCAACGTAGAAAGTGCATTTGGAAATGAAGTGCTTCCTGGGGCAAAATAATTTAAAACAATTTGATTTATCAATGGCACAGTTAATTTAATAGACAGTAATTTTAAAATTTCTTACACATAGGAATTTTGGCATAAAATTAGTCTGGAAACTGATAAAATCTGCACTTTGTCCGGTTCTTCTTGTTTCATAAACTAGACAAACAGTTTCTCAAACTTTTAAGTCAAGTTATTTTTCTACTGCAGTTCAGTTGTGTAAAACCCCAAACATCACATTAAAAAATGCTTTATTTTGTTCTGGAGAAAACAATGTTGTCATTTAATTGCTTTTTTCTGAGCTCTTTCACTTGACCCTGGTTGCTTATTATAATATTTTAGGTGCCATAGCTTAGGGTTTATTGACTCCTGCTTGTTGCCCATTTGTTTTACCGTAAGGCTTGGAAAGATTAGTGTAAAAATTATAATTTGGTCCTGTTAATTAGAAATGGATGTGGAAAAAATGTTAGCAGTATATGTCCTCTTTTTCAGCTTTTAATATAAAAGCCTAAAGGGCTGCAGTGCCTTGAGCTGCTCAGCATTAACTCGTTCAGTTCCAGAAAGTGTGACTTTGGCTGGGACAGGCTGAGGATTGGTCACATGAGGTAAAACAAGGAAAACAGTGTGCTGGAGGAAAGCTGTTTATCACAACTGCATCTCAGATTTTTACTTTTTTTCAACGTGTATTCTTTTCAGTCTCCTGAGCAGTAGCATTGCCATAAATTAATGGGGAACCAAAAGTAACTACATTTTTTTCAGGTTGCTGGTCCATGCTCACTTAACGAAGTGCCCAATTCAGAGCAGTGTCACATCTCACGGCAGCCACCACTTCCCGATGCTGTTGTAGTATCTTGTAATAAAGTTACTAACATCATTTTTCCTTCTGGGTTCACATGGACTAGTGTATCACCTACGGTACATAAGCCAGGTGTCAAGCTTGGCTCCATGCAGCTTGGAGAGACTGATTGCAAACATTCATATCTTGGTAAGGTGACAACATTAGAATACTATGTATGAATTCAGACCACTGACGTAAGTAATAAGGTGTATACATAAAGTAAAAATTGATGTGGTCATCAAGATTATTTTACTGAGTGAAATGAAAAGTCACCCAAAATGACTGGGAAGAATCAAAAAGACGTGTTAGACCTCTGCAGTTTTACTGGGAAGAAAAGCCATGGGTGCTTGTGCCTTCTGTTTGCTGCTCAGGTAGAGAAAGAGCAAGATTATTTCAAATGCTTTTCTGTGAACAGTCAAGTTAGAAGAAATCGGGAAGCTCTTTTTATAAGGATTTAATTTTCAGGTGTGAATTACAGAAAGAGAGGGTTTTGCACAGTACGTGAAACCTTCTCCAATATCTAGCACAAGTGGTATACAACTCCGTCCTTCACTTCAAGGAATAGACTTGAGACTTATGAAAAAATGGCTTACTAGAAATAACTAGCACACACCATTAAAGGTCCACCCTAAGCATTTTTATATTGAATTAATTTTAAATTTTAAATTGCATAATGAATTAATTTTTAAATTTAATTAATGCAATTTACTCCATAAAATTTAGATGCTGAGTTTTATACTTTAATAAAGACATAAAAGCAGAGAAACAGAATAGAAATATAATACTTTCAAAGTTACTTTTACCTGAACTCATTAGCCAATGCAAGTATTTTTTCCTATCAAAAATGTCCCGTGCATTTTTTTTGCTTCTAATGGAAGTTAAAGAAAGATGAAACATAGAAAGAAAACTTAAGTGTGTACTTCAGCTGGACTGTGTACTTCAACTCTGAACACATCAAATTATTATGGTACAAAAAATACTGAAGGGGAAAAAATTACATACTGTATTTACATAGATTCTAAGAAGTTGTATAGCTTTTTTTTTATTCTCCTAGTTATACAAAAGAAACAGTGAATTAACTCTCCTAGTTATACAAAAGAAATAGTGAATTAACTTGATGGCTGCTTGAAAAGATTAATTCAGAAACACAACATCTTAGAAAGACTGAAAGCCCAGGAATAAATTTCTAAAAGCTTCTCAAACTGTAAGAAAAGGTAGTTTAAGAGCTTATAACTTTAAATTTAAATATTTATTTTAAAATCAGAAGATGCTAGGCTGCTAAGTAGCATTGAAAAGTTAATTGAAAATTTCAGCAGATATATAGTTTTGTAACTTTTATATATAAAGTTTTCTAACTTTAGGTAGGTAGAAGGTTTTGTAACTTTTATTTGCTTTATAAACTGCACAGTAGTGTCCTGAACTGTCAGTTTTCTGTTGTGGACTATTACCCACTAATTCAAAAGAACGAATTTACTGTCTTCAGGAAAATGAATTTGTACTTCCATCTTCACTTGGTAGGTCATCCTGCTAGTATTTCAGAGACAGTTCTCTACTCCTAGCCCCTTTATTTTAGCACATCCTCAGCAATTGAAACTATCCACTGAATGGTTAAGTATTTTTTTAACATACATTTTCCTTATCTTTGAGACACCATTTTATTTAGTCAAACGTATTATACTTTGTAGATAGTAATTTGTACTGCACCCTGTAAAAGGGTTGATAAGTCTTAACAGTTGGGGTGCAGAGGACCTTAGTGGAGCTTCAGAAATAGTTGTATTTCTACTCATCCACTAAAGATGCATTAAGCCCCAATTCTACAGTCACACTACACAATTTCAAGTTCCCAAAGGTAGCCTTGTATGACAGCTTTGCCTGTTGTTTGCAAGGAGGGCTGAAAAAATGACTGATAGGCTTTCTCTGTATCTTCCCCTGACTTCTGTTTATACCTTTTATTTTTTTCAGATAAGGTGGGACATGTAATCAGAGTGTAGAATGACAGTTACAACAGCCCCAGAAACACGAGACTGACTCCCATGATTGCTGAAAACCCCTCCATGCAGAATGTATGAACAGGTCCAGTTTCTGAGTTCTAATTAACTTTATTAATGTTTAGTGCAGGAAGTATGAAGGCAACTTAAACAAGGATATAAAAAGCACTGGAGCATTGAAACACTGGTTTCATGTAACTGACTCTTATTGAAAGACATATTTTTCAGCATTTTGTAAAGAAAAATAGAGTAATTTAGAAGAAAAATATTAGATACTTAATATACTTATAATAAGGAAGCTTTAAGTAATGGGGCAAAGATACTAATGGTAGCTTCCTACTTGGTAACATAGGTAGCAATTCTTTATGATGTGCAATTAATAAATACGGTAGCGAACGTGTAACAATGTACAATGACAGTGTGATAAAAGAGATGCAATTATGTGCAAGATTCCTATTGTGCCAGCAAATACGACTTTATGGGCTACTGGAAAATGAGTTTGTGAAAAACCAATTGTAAAAACCTTTTTCCATTACATATTCCTTATATAGAAACATATTAACTCAGACGTGAAAAGATAAAAAATTACACTGGTAAATAACTGTGAAGACATTTTCCCCCACTATGGACACAATTGCAAAACCTTGCAATCACAGAAATCGTATATATTACTTTGATATAATAATCATAACTAAGCTTAACAGCAGTGTTATATTAATCACACAAAGTATATTGTTTGCATAGATTTTTTGTTTACTGTCCATGGATTTCCATTTGGTAAATACATATAAAATTCAGTAAGCTTTGGTACTCTTCCATGAACTCAAACTGGAACATGGCTGATTTATATGATACGTATTTCCTATAATTGCAAAGGATGCTATGACAATAACTTTTTAGGTGCTAAAACCTCTTAAGTATAGTAACTGCAGTATAAAGTATAAGAATACCTTTGATATTATCTACTGACCCTTATTCCCAGGCATGATGTTTTAACAATATTTAAAAGATATTCCTATTTTGAGAAGCTCTCAAAATATGTGCTCAGCAGTTTGTCCACTAAAGGGACTGTGCCTTGGAATAATTTAGTATCTGTCTCTTCTGGCATTTTTTGTATGCTCAGTAGGTAAAAACATATAATAAAAATCATCTTGCAGTTATGCAAAACTACAAGATCATTTTGTATAGTCTTGCAAACAGTTTATCAGTAGAGCATTCATCCATAGAGAAATTGGGAACTCAGAAGTATGTAATGTCAATAACAGAAAATTAGTGTATCTTCAAAGATGTAGGCTATAATAGCTTGTTTTTAAGCTTATTCTATAGTGCTCGCAGTCTTGCCAGAAGAGCTTCTACTTCTGGAATGGCTTCTCCCTTAGAAGGGGACCCAATACGGTCTATTTTCTTTTCTTTGTTGCCTTCTCCATGACAGGCTTCCTTTCTCCCAACAGCCTTGTTCCATGCTGTAGCAGAACTTGTTTCCACATCATAAGTAACCTCTTTGGTGACTGGGCTTCTTGTCAAGTTTAAACTGGTACTGTGGTGCGAACATGACTTCTCTAGTTGTCCTTTCTGGTTCTCTGCAGAAAATAAAACAAATACACCTCATTTCACTATTAAAATACTCAGTTTCAATATTTTGTAATATAAAAAGACCTCTTGATCAGATAAAATTTTACATGCAGATGATGTACTAGAAGGAGTAATGACTGACAAGGAGGCAAGAGAAAAAATATTATCACTTCAAAAGCAGTGGGCTTGGTCCCTTGCAAGTGATACAGATTTTACATGACTTCATTAGATGAGCATCCATATTTCCTACAAAATCACAGATAGAGCCTGACAGGATCCTCCTTTCTTACTGGAGTCAAAGACAAAACTCAGCGCTTCTCAGTGTCTTCCAAAGTTTTATCTGGTTAATTACATTTCCTACATATTTTTTTAATTTTTCAAATTTTAAAACATATTTAGAGATCTATTTCAATTTAATTATCCATTGCAATAATTTTTCTTTCCTTCTTCCTGTGATCTTTTAGGCAGCTAAGTAATTTTAAGAATTTGCATAACTTGCTACTTTTTGCTGAACATCACCGGCACTGACTGCCATAAGAAGTTCCACTCAGTTAAAATCTAGGAGCTTTGCTGGACTGACATGTATTAACAGACAAATTTCTTTTTTGCTCCCCTCCCTTGCCAAATCAAGGGACTATTCTCAAAACTAGCATACAAGTGGTCCCTCTCACAGATTAGATCTCAAACTTCTTAAAAACAGGCACACTCGATATTCATGTAACCTTGAGCAAGGCTTGAAAAAGGCTTCAACAAACTTGACATGACATTTAAAGTTTTTGGTTATTCACTGAAAGATGTTCCATCATCCCAATAGTAATGACTTTGGAGCACAGGCAGTCACTCACGACAGTGTGTTTTATGTGAGTGCTGAAAATTCCTACGGAAAACAGCTTGTACATTAAAAAGGCAGCTGCTGAAAATATTTACTGCACTGTCATTCCCTGACCAGGGGCTCTTGGTGATGGATGATGATTTCACACACTTTCTTGGACAATCTCAGCAAACTTTGTTTTGGCAAGTTGTGGAAAATAAAAAAAATCAGATAAGCAATTCTTAATTAAAAATTGATAACAGTTAAATTTTGCATTTAGATTAAAAGTGTAATTTCTATTTAATGCCATGGAAAATAATTTGACCCTGAAGATGCAGCAGCACACATTTCAGTTTTCCTGAATCACAGGAGGCCAAAGATTAGGTATGAACACATCTTTATAATTACATATAATAAACCCATCATATATAATTACAATATCCCTGTTCTGTATGCTCTTAAATATCTAATTCTCTTTAAATGTTTATATTTATTGATTCTGAACACATGTTTGTATGCTACCTGTATCAATATACACAATACTAGCTACACCATAGCCCTTTTTGTTTGCGTTCAGTCTAGGGGCAGTGGAGAAAATATTTGGTGTTTTGAAAATCAATACATTTTGTTAAAGTAGAAAAAAACATACTGTCATATAATCGGAGATTAAGTATAGGTGTCGGACTTTAAAAAAGGCAAAAATAAATTAAGCACTAGAAGCAAGCTTCTCAAGTGTACCAACACCCAAATTTTGAATACTTTGCAGTTCAGCAGAGTCTTCACCTCAAAATGCTCAAGGCATGAGGATCAATTAGGTATGATGAACTAGACTGAATAATGGAGGTGGTGAACACTTATGAACTGAGGGCTTAAATCCATCAGTATTTTCCCCACTTTGTCATAGTGTGCGAGGGGCAGAATAAGATGCTTTAGAGAGATTTAGAACAGCAAATAGTCTAAGCAGGGAACTGCTGCGAGATAGCTATTAAGAAGCAGAAGATGTTGGGAACCATCTAAACTCTTGTCCCACTTTGGAACTCGGTAACTGATTTAGCCTTGCAGAAAGATGTGTCCCATAACTTCCTGCCTACAATCTGGAATTGTTGCGTGGGGATAGTGACTGAGTAAAGCTGAGTACAGCGCTGTCTTTCCCCCCCCCCTTAAAACTGCAGCAATCACATTGATATTTGTGACTTTCTAGGCATAGACTAATGACTGGAGCATTTAACTTGAAGGATGAGAGTCCTTCTCTTCAGTCTGAGGGGTCCTGCAACAATGGGAAATGGGATCAAGAAAGTGCTTTAATCACTGGCCAGTTTATATGAGTAGTCCTAATTTCATCTGTTGTAACTTCTGTCCAGTGACAATGACATGATTCCTTGGAAAAATCACAAAGTGTCATATCCTTAACACATGACACTTTATGCTAGTGATTAGCAGCACTTCCTAAATAATGAGAACACTTTGGTCTCAGACATGTTACAAACAATACTGAGAAGCTAGTGTCAATTAAAAAAATATATATATTTGGACACATTTTATCTAAATCCAGTTTTATCATCTCAAAGTTGTTATTTCAGATGCTTCCTAAATCTGGTGGCATCTTTACTGTGTATGTTCTTTCAGTCAAGGAGGAACTTCTCCATATAGCATTGCTATGCCTAAGTGCACATCAAGTATTAGTAAACTGGCTGTTGTGAATCCCATTCAGAAACACTGAACTTCGCTAAGCCTGGCTCAGAAAGCATACGTGTTTACTTACAGTCCCAGGTTTCACTTTGGTAAATATGCACCTAAAGAATTAGCTGCTGTAATATTTTAGACATATATGCTGCTGGTGGCATTCTTCTTATCAGAGTGAAAGATCACTTCCATTTAAGTCAAAGTCTAAAATTAGTTAGGTATTAGCAAAGTAAAAAGTCTCACTAATTCCCCAGAAATATTAATGGCTACCCTGCCAATTTTTTATTTTAATCAAGCAGGAATTAATTTGTGCTAACCTCAAACTCAGAACACCCTGTACTGCTGCACATACTGATTCAAGGCTTGCATGTTTCGGTGATTTGGTACCCCATCCATTCCACAGTCATGTCTTTGGATTGTTACCACACCTCTCTCTAATCCTATGCTATAGTGGTAAAACTGAGGAAGTGCATTTTCAACCTATAGCTGTTGAGGTGGGTTGTTTAAAAAAGCCAATGCACCTTGCATATGAATTAAAAACTACAAAGCTAAAGCTGCTGCAGGTTAGCATGTCACTTTGATCATAACAGTAGAAGAGTTGGACTTGTTTAGTTTAGTGTGATAAAGGTTATAAAGGATATACTTATCTACTTTCCAGAGGAGCCCCAAGTTAAGATTAACTGACAAAGTAAGCACAAGAACAAACAGCCACTACTATATTTCTATTAGAAATTAAAACCTTTTGAACCATCAGTGTAATTAAGTTTTGGAATGCACATATGTAGAAGTGAGAGCAAAAGCCATAACCATTTATAAGCAGGAATTTGACCTGTTTCTGAGAACAATATTTGATATGGCTGACTGCAGCAGCAAGGAGATGGCTTAGTGACGCTGGCCACCATATTAATCCTACGTTTCTAGAACAAGGGTACGCACAGAAAATCCACAAACCATACAGATATTAACAGACTTTTCCTAAACTACTTTGAACCACTACATAGTGGATATACACAAATTTGATTGGTGCTTTTGGCAATAAACTATATTTGAAACAAATTGCATAATAAATATATTTACACACACACCTTCATTCAAAGGTTTTTAAAGAACTGAATAAAGTTATAGAAGGTTAAAGGAAAACTACTAATGGAAAAGCACTTCTACATGAAGTCTTGTTAAGAAAGCTTACATTTCTGGAGATGCACTATTTGTCCACCTACTGAAGCAAGGTGTACCTTCTGGCAGTAGCAAGATAAAAAGAAATCAGGCATTAAAAATCACTTGATAAAGACAGAACTTAATAATTTACTGTATATATTGGAAGTAGTTGAGACAAGTTTCCAATGTTTAGTCACTTTTAGCAATCAAAACCTGTCATTCACCCATATAATAACAATAACTATGCACATGAAAAAAAAAAAGCAAAAACTTTGAGTTAATGTTTAAGTTTTCTAAATGCTGGGGTGAGAAGACTTTTACCCATAATAGTTTTGACTTTACTGCTACTGAACACTTCCAGGCATGGGTTAGGCAGAGATCACATTGCACAGTACTAAAGTCTCAGTATCCAGATTCCATGACATTTAAATATTTTTCATTCCCTTGTTCAGTAACTAACTCTTGTGGGTCCTTCAGACCTATTAAAATGCAGTTTTCACAGATATGAATTTCCTGAACATTGCTGTTAATCAAAAACATTTCAAAATCATATTCACATAACCTAGAGCCAAATAGCTACTATCATCTAGACACAAGTCTTTTAAAATTACTTTGATTAACAGCAATGTTCAGGAAATTCAGTTGACAGAAAATTGTGGTTAATAGCTTTCCATAGCTTAAACGGTGTCCTAGCATAGAATAACTTATAATGATATGCTTATAATCTATTAAAGGCTCTATACTTTAAATTCAGAAAAAGGAAATTGTGCACTAGCATGTGAACAAAAAAAAAAATCAGCAGTATGAGACCTGCCTGCTGTGAACCTGGGGAAGCAAAATATGATCAGCTGGAGATTTTTAAATCCTGCATAATACTGTTGTATATTATCTTTAACAAAGAACAAAAATGACTGCAAGATACTCACTACAGTAAAGATATGGATTTTTTTAAAATGACAAATAAATATTTAAAATAAAAAAGGACTTTGAAAAGCTTTATTTCATTGCATAGTTTCTCAATAAAAGTCTGGATACTAAGGGCATATTTAGTTTTATGTAAATACTTGTACAGCGATTGAAAAATAAAGTTGCAAATACAATAAGAACCGCATTACATGGCATTATATGCTTGTATTACAGTCATACATCTCAATGTGGGGCATGACAAAATCGTAACATAAGAAAGAACAATTGCAGCTAAAACCTCATTGCATCTTTTAGCAAGTTAACAGGGAAAAATGCTCAAAACCCCGGTGGAATATTTCTGATCTCTCTGGCTTGTGTTCCACATGCTGCATTTGTATTCCTGAAGCTATGTCTATGTTAAGATTTTTCTTAAGCCCACGCATGCTCACCAATCTTACCACTGATGGAAATTATTTTTACATTACGAATCACGATTTGCCTGTGCTAGAAGCTATTATGAGGGCATGCCCCCATGCCAAATGGCTTTGACTTGGTAAAAGTAACAGCCCTATCCATAATCCTTATCACCAGCTCCCCAGTGCAGCGCCATAGTTTGCCTCTGGCTCCCTGCCCCCAGTGCAAAGTATTGAAAGTCAGGGAAAAGCCACAACTTCATGTTAGTGCTGTGCTCACGTAGTTTCTCCACGCAAGAGCAGGGAAAAGAGCACGTGCTTTCAACAGCAGTGCGATGGGCTGGTTCTGGATGCAGCTGTACAGAATTCCCACAAGCTGGAATGCTTTCAGCAGTCCAGCCTCCGTATGGAAGTCCTGTCCATCTTGCATAAATTACACTGATTGCACCAGCAAGCACGTCCCAGTGCAACCTTACCAAGCGTGTTTAGACCATGGCCACACACCGAGGGCCTTGTGAGGATATCAGTGTATATCCCCATATGCTCCATCTAAATGAACAGAAACTCTTGAGAAGTTAGTCCGGAGATGAACATCTAAAGGGTACTCTTGCCAACACCAAAGTAGAAAGCAGTGCTGGTGCTTTCTGAAGATATAAAGAAAACAACTACACAGTTTCTAAGCATGAACTACTTTTTCTGATGTAAACTGGGCAATACTGGCTTATGTTTCAGCTGGTGGAGGCTTACTTAGCAAGACTCTTACTTTGAAAGGCTGAATATGACCGCTGCTGGCTGAGCCTGAGGACTGCTGCTTTTGAGTTCAGGACAAGGCTCTGAATTCCACTTCATGCTGCATCTAGCTTCAGCTCTAAAGCAGATAACTGTATTGGGTGTAGGTAGCACAGTTTTGGTAGCAGTGGTCTGCAGGGCGGCCTCTGTGAGGAGAGGAGAGGCCGGGGCTGCCCCATGTTGGACACAGCCGGTTCCAGCCGGCTCCAACCCACCCACCGCAGGGCACGGCTGGGCCCCTCCACCCCCATTGTGCCATCTGCTCACTCACTGAAGGGGCCGTGTGTCACCTGTGGTGATAGCACAGGGGCAGGAGGGGGTCTGCAGTGAAGCCCAGCCTGAGAAAGTAGGAGGACTGTGTTTTCCCTAAGTGTTTTGATGCCCTTTTTTTGGTTTTGTTTCCCAATACACGAATCAGTAGTTACATCTATAATATATATGTGTATATATATATACACACACATGCATACATAAAATTAGCAGCAAATTAATTTTCCCCAAGTTGAGACTGTTTTGCCTGTGACCATAACTGGCAAGTGATCTCCGTGTGTTTATCTTGACCCACGAGCTTTTCTGCTCTTGTTCTTCCTATTTCCCTCCCCACCCGACCCGAAGGGGCACTGAACGAGCAGCTGGGTGAACAAGCTGCCACCTCAGGCCAGCCCACCGCGATAGCTTAGAGGTAAGAGGACGCCATCTGTGTTTTAGCATTTGCTATTTTAATTGTCCAATTAAAAAAGCCCACCAATTCTGAAAGTCATCATTTTGAACTTCCAGATTCCAAGCTCCTGGCTTTTTACTATCAGAAACATCAACAGGAAAAGAATTAATTCTTGTCTTCCTCTCAATTCCTCTCTGTCTTATTTCCCACACTGATCTCCCATTCCTTAGAATTCCTTAATGTCATCTCTACAGACCAAAGTTGGCACTCTGAAATCCATCCCCAGACCTTGCCATTGGTGTTAGAGCATCACAACACCTAATCATCCTTCTTAACAGCCTGCCTTACCACCTAGAAGCAGAATTTAGACATAGTATGGAAGACTGCTATAGCTAGAAGGTCCATATGTACTACATAAAATCACTCATAAAAAATGGGACAGCTCCTTGCTAGATAGTATAATGGAAAATACTTAAAATACTTTTTATTGTCACTTTTTACTAGATTCATATTTTTTCAACAATTTCTGTGACAGACAAGGTTAGGGTTGGAGAATGTCCCTGAAACGTTAAAGGAGTGTTGTGTGTTGTTACAGCTTATTTCAGTTATATCCTGCAGCCCCAGACCTAACACCTAACGGAGCGGTAGCTGTACTTGAATGATCTTTGCTTGATAAGTAATTCCTTATTTATTGAAATTGTGGATGCCCCATCCTTGGAGGTGTTCAAGGCCAGGCTGGATGAGGTTTTGAGCAACCTGGTCTAGTGGAGGGTGTCCCTGCCCATGGCAGGGGGGGTTGGAACTCGATGATCTTTAAGGTCCTTTCCAAACCAAACCATTCTACGATTCTATGATACACCTTAGCATCTCATGCTAAATGCTCACAACTTGTCTAATCTAAACCAGACAAAGTTAATGAGGCATAAAAAAGTGTTACTGATTTTTGGAACATTTAAAAAAATGGTTTTCATGCACATTTCATCTAATAGAAGTTGCTTTTCTTGAGTGTTATGTTAAAAAGGTTTGAAAAACAAAGAATGAACACTAATCAGTAAGCTCAACTTAGATGAGAGAAAATTTTCAGAAATAGTGAACATAGCTTTTTTTATTCATTTAGAAGGCAAGAAGAGAGTATGTCAGCACTAAGCAAGGCTAGCATGGAGGAGTTACAGAAACTAAATTTCAAAGAAAATCAATTGCAAACTGTGAGCAAACTAATTTGCAACGAGAGGAACTATGCTGGACCCCCTTTTACTTGGCCCTACAGCAAAGCCTTTAAAAACTCTTTTAATCCCTTACCTACTTACATCTTCTCAAAGACTACTTTAAGCTCCTGTTGATCACTCCATTCAATCTTTTTTCTATCTTTTCCAAATGTACTTTGCATTTGCATTGAGTCGGGACCAATTTCTCTGTTCAAACTAATATATTCTCACCTCTAATATGGCAATGACTTTTGTTACAAGAAATGCAAGTTTAAGTTACTGGGATTTAAATGAAAGTCTTGAGTGCCTGTCAAGATGAAAAGAGAACAAAAGTGTGGATCAGACTACTAACAGAAATCACCCAAGGTTTTTATGTAAATGAGTAAAGAAACCTCTGAAGCTGTCTGAAGGCTAATTCAGGCTTAGGAGTTTGGCATCCTCACTATTCACTCTGACTTACAGTGGATCTTCTGTGTTTCCTCATGCACCTTTCCCCAAAGGAAAGCATATTTTGGAGTTCCTAGGAAAGTGCAAAATGGAAACTTCCAAAACAGACACCTACTTTGTGGCCATTATTGATTTTTAGAGCACATGGTTCAAAACATTCTTGAAAAACTAAATGTGTGCTGTTGAGTTTCAAAATGGATATAAAAAATTGGCATAACTTTAGTTATAAACAATAAATTAATCGTCTTACTTATGTTGGGATGAAGTGGGTAAAGAGATAAACCTTGATCTACATTGATACCCAGTGGCAGTAGGTCTTCAGGCAGTGGTCAGAAAAGTTACGCAGCCTAGGTGTTTGAGCTTTCTCCAAAGGTACAAATGTTTTTTAAATTCCTGAAACGTGGTTTATTACTTGTGTTTTTTTACTTTCTTCACAAGTATACTGTAGCTTGCCATTTCAAATCCTCTTTTGAGTTAACAGAGCAAAAAATGATGACTGCATAAGTTAGTGATCTGTGACAAGATACACAGAGGTCCATAGTTTAAAGCTATCCTCTGTTCAGCTGATGATAATTTATGTAGATCCCACGCACTAAACTGCCACTGACGCCTTTGAGCAGTAGACACATTTAGTCTCCAAATCTGTCTGCATGGCATCTACCTATAGACAAATACTGCTTTCAATGTACACTTTGATAAAGAATTTCAGGAATATGCATAAAGACTACTGCCATCAAAGGAAAGCCACTGGCAGCTGCAATGGGTAATGATAAGTAATATATGATGAGAATAACCAAAATGAAAAAAAAATACAGAATTTGTGCCTTCTTTTACCAGTTGTGGAAAAAAAACCACAGTAGGAAGCCTCATACCTCCAGAAAATAAAAACCCAAACAAACCCAAACAACAAAATAAGTCTTAAAGACTGACCTGATATTTAAGATTCCACTCACTGCAGTTCTAAATAATGTTGTTTCTGTTAAATGTTTACTATGTAGCATAAACATTTTAAAAAAAGCTATGTCTAGTAACTGCCTTAAGAGTTTAACACTAAATTATTTCTTATCCACTACTCCTGATATTAAATGCTTACAAGCTATTCCCTAACAATTCTAACAACCGCTACAAAACCATACAATTTGCATTTCCTAGTTTTAGTCTGGACTTCGTTTCCAGGTTTATATCAGCACTCAGAGTATTGGTAGGTTGCATTGCCTGAAGACAGAGCACAAATATTTTGTAATGTCAGATCAAACCGATGGGAAAAATTGTCTTTTCCTCATCACTTGCTGCACTTCTTTCCTAAGGAATCAACCTGCTTCTAAGGGAAAGGGGGATCTACAGAGTCCTGCAAATGTTTTTGGGAACAGCATAAAGCTAAAAGGCTAGAGCTAAAAGTAAATTAGGTGCACGTTAGTTTTAACAGTTGAGTAGAAACGTAATTTTCCCACATTCCTGTAAGAGGCACCGGACCAATGTCCTGGGGCAGCTCTTGCCCATACAGGTCACAATCACAGTGGGCTGTCAGTCACTATTATCCAAAAGATTGAAAGAATAGCATACAGCTCCCAGGGTCTTCTCAATTTAAAACATGTTTTTAAAATAAGTCTCTGGAGGGAAGTAGGGCAACAGAGAGAGCTGCATGCTGTTGTTGCTATGATAGGTGAGAGTGTAGTGATTTACTAACCTGGAAAAGTATTCATGAGAACTCCAAATCCTAAACATATTGAAAAAAAGATTCACATAACATTGATGTCAGCTTAAAGATATGTGTGCTTCTTCATAGCATGGGTGCTTCTCAACAGGACAGAAGCTGACCTGACTGTGACGTTTAACCTGTGTAAACTAATACTCAAGATTGCCTTTATAAATACACAGGAGATGGATGGAATGAAGCCAAATTATCTCAGATCATGTAACTTTTGTTGTTCAAGCATTGCTATTATCGTCCTTCCTTCTCTCTGACAAAGCTCACCAGAAAACAGTCAAAAGCATGCTGTCGAGAAGACTGAAACCACGTATCAGGAAATAGTACATTTTCAAGAAGATCCTCACACAAAACTAAATATTGGGAAACACAGGCAGAGGAAAAGTGAATTCATCTTCCCCTTGCTCTGCAAGATCACATATATATTCCTTTGACAATTTTTCGTCTCTCTTCATATGAAGCTCTAATTAATGCTATGTGCTTTCACTTAATTATTTCCTCTCTTTGGGATGGACTGTAATTAGGTCTTGTTCATGTGTGGAGAGAGATGGAATATAAAAAAATGTTTTCACTCTGCATATGATCCAGCCATATGTGTATTTGACACCAACAACTGTACCTTGTAAGTGTGACAAATTGCTTTGAAAAGGGACCAGGATTTCAACAGTCTAAAAGTGGAATTATTTTTTAAAGATGGCTTTTACTCACTTTTACAAATACCACTGAATTATCATATGAGACAAATTTAAGACAATTGTCATGGGTAATTAATCCAGTAATTGTGAATTCAAAATGTTGTGTTTAACATCATTAACGGTATGCATTTTTCACATGATGAACATATTTACTGCCTTATATTCTAACAATTAGACTCTTAGCAGCCACTTTTGTATGTAAAAAACATCAGAACTCAACTGTAGCATTTCCAGTTTTCTCTTTTCCTAATCAATTGCATGCAATTACTGTTTAGCGATAACCAGCTTACAGAAATTAACCTTGCTATGTAAGAGAGGATTTTTTAATTTAAGACAGAATGCATTTTTGCACTTACAGAAGAAACCTCTCACTTACAGAGGAACTTAGAGATAAAATTTTATGTACATATGAGAAATAAGAGAATTAAAAATTGAACCATTTACACTCACTGAGAAAACAAGGTAGAAGGCAGTAAGACCTCCCAAACCACTGAAACAAAGGATTCTTATACATCGACTTTGTTTTCCTTTGTCTGTTCTGACTTAGGAAACAGCTTTGCAAATGTGTTTAGCTCAAAAGGTGATATTAAAACAAATGGATAGAGAACACAGTATATTAATTATGCAAAAGAAGCCAAACCGAATTTAATCAGAAACAGCAAACTCCAAACAGGAAAAATCTTCTCTTTTTTTTTTTTTTTTTTTGACAGAGACAGTTAAGAAAACATTTATGGTAATGCCAGAGCATCTGCTGATTACAGTCAAAGCTGCAGGATGCCAACATTAAATCACTGAACCATTCTGACAGCTTCTGGGTACTCGAATTTCATTCTAATAATAATTTGCTGTGAAATTTACCCAAATCTGAAAATTAGCCAGAAAATGTTTACAAATAATATAGGTAAGAGTAAATAAAGCCAATACAAATTGATCTGCATCTGAAAAATCATATCTAAAATAGATGTTTGGCACTCAGGCATTTCAGATCTGCATGTAAATTGGTAAATAGCTAAAAAAGACTATGCCCTTTAAGAACAGAGTATAATTTTATCATGTATTTCCTATTGATTGTGACCTATCACTTCTTTTGTTTAGAATTGTTAGCACAATTGTTTGTTTAATATAAACACAGATTAGCCATTTGAAGAAGGCCTGCAACATTTAAAATCAATTTTTAATTCCTGACACCTGAGGATTCTGCACAGAACAATATACTTCATTGTAAAGCTTTAATTGATGCATCTATGTGCTGCAGAGGGTGATTACTTGAATAATAAGTATAAGAGACGTGTGATCTGGTTGCTAAGCAAATGTGAGTAAGAGAAAAAGCCCAAGAAAGGACGTAACAATGAATCAAGGTGTGATGACAGGATAATTATTCTATGAATTGTCATGTTGAAGGACTTGCAGAACATTGACCTGCACACGATCAGACATCAGAAGACTGCCTGAAGGATAATTAAAATAATAATAAACAAGTCCAGTCAGTCACAAAGAGAAAAATATATGCTTAACTTATTTCTCTGTAGCATGCACGGTCAAATGCATTCTCATGTTAAATGTAAATGCTTGAACAGTGCAAGAATTCAGAGGACAACAGATTACAGCAAAAACCACTGAAGTTTATTTGAATTAGCATTAATGCCTTTCTTTCCTCAGTTACTCTGGGCATTCAACTAAATATTATTCATACTATGACACACTAGAGCATAAAGCCTGTGAACTGCCTTTCTGAAGGAAGTTGGAAAAATATGTTTAAGGTTGCAATGGAATACGTTAAAAAAGAATTACTGTTGTGGTGGGCTGACCCTGGCCAACAGCCAAACATCCATCCGACCTTTTGCTCACTCCCCTTTTCTATGGGGTAAGGAGAAAATAGAAGGAAGGCGAGAAGGCTCATGGGTAGAGATAATGACAGTCTAATATTGATGGCAAATGCTGTGCCTGGTAGCAAAGCAAAATAAGGAGTTCATTCACTACTTTTCATTGGCAGGCAGATGTCCCGCCACCTCCAGGAAAGCAGGGCCTCAGCTGCTTGGGAAGACAAACGCTGCAACCATAAATGTTCCCCCTTCCTCCTCCTCTCTCTGAGTTTTTATTGCTGAGCGTGACATGATATGGTATGGAGTATCACTTTGGGTCAGCTGTACCCGTTATGTTCCCTCCCAACCTCGTGCCCACCCACAATCCCCTCGCAATGCATGTTTTGGGGATGGAGGGACATAAAGCCTTGATGCTGTGCAAGCACTGCACAGAAACAGCCCCAACACTGGTGTGGTACCACCACTGTTTTAGTCCCTAATACGAAGCAGAGCAGCATATGGGCTGCCATGAAGAAAGTGAAAGCCAGGGCAGGCACACCCAGTAAAACTGCAGATATTGTAACAACTCTGTACTCACTCAGCTGCCATTGCATATTGAAATTTGATGAAAGCTTTTCACATGACAACTTTAAGACTCTCAAGGCAGACTTTAACACAATTCCATTTTTTTTCTCTCTAGGCTTTTGTTCAATTATTTACTATATCAGTTTATATTGGCTTATACTCCTCTACAAGGCTAGACTTTAGCTCCAAGCTCATACCCCATGATAACATCCCAGTAATGCATTCTGCATTTCCTTCTCACGCATAAATGTGCAGACTTGAACTGCCTTGAAACTAGCTATCATCAGTCTTGTTCACAGCAGAAACATTATTTGCACTCTGTACTCTTCCACCTGCTTTTTGGGTGAGCTTTGCCAATTGCACAGAATCACTGATGGTTACTGCTTTAAAACTATACAGATTATTGATGTCTACACAGCGTAGACAAAAAATAACCCCACAAAACAACCTATTTCCAGAAGCAAGCTAACCTGTGATGGAAACCACTTGATTGCTCAGGAGAATAAATTCAGAAATCTCCTCAATTTTTCTTCTTCCCTGTTATTCCCTACGTAACTGAAAATACTGGAAGACAGCCAATTAGGAGAAGTTCTGTGGGTAGTCTTAAAAAATTTAAGACCACTGAGAATACTTGAACAGACTTGTTGGAACACAAGCATACAGTTTACATGTACATAATTTCATACAGACCAGAATGTCCATAGATTACTCTCACGTCATATATAGGCACGATCATTGCACAGTTCTAAAAAAAATTCTTTTCCTCCCATCATATTCTAAAGAGACACTAAAAACACCTTTTAAGAAACACACTACGTATAATAATTACCATAATGACACTTCCTTCTAGAACGAATATATTCTGTAAACACATTGCTAGCTCATCAATTAAGTTACTCACTCATGCTAAATATGTTAGAGTTACATTCTCAAATCTTTTTTAGCATCTTCATTAGTGCTCATTTCAAAAGAGTAATGCTATACCCAAATAGCTTTAAATACTAAGAAGGAAAACAAATGCTATTGACAGATCTCCCAACATTCAGCAACTCACTGTGGACTACGTAAAATTTATCAAAATGCAAATTTCAAGCACTGAAGTAATAATCTCAAAGTAACACCCTATAGAAGAAATATAATTTTCAGTTTTGTGTGATAAAATAATACCACTTTCAAATTTAGATTCTCAACATTAGCCAGCAGTCCTAAGACATTTGTGAAAATTTTGGAGCAAAAATACTTTACTGAGGAAACCTGTGGGGAGAGGAGTAGGGGGGAGAATGTCCTCTGCCTTTAAGAACGCAGCTATTGCAATTAGGAATTTATCTGACATCTTCTCTTAAAAATGTTTGCTTTTTCTGAGCTTACTTAACCACACAGATTTTTCTCCATAATTTAAGCTAAAGTCAGGACAGTTTCAATAGGCTGAAGTAAATGTATATATTTAACTCTTTTGTTATCTAAGAGTATACAGCTTAAACCAGAAGTTTGATCACATTTTTGTAGCGGCATTTCCCTTTTCTTTAAAATTATCAAACAGGTTTTTTGTGGTAATGAATACTCTAAAATATTCTAAACTAAATTCCAAACCAGAAATCTAATTGGGCTGATTGTAACTACAACTATAAAATACATATATAAAATATAAAATTTGTTGACTATGGACATATGTATTGCAGCTACAGAAACAAACCCAGGTCTTTTCTTCAGTGTTGTATACAATTATTTGAAACAAGAGCATGCTTAGTTGCATGCATCCTTGTGCCGGGCCAAGGGCTGTTGATCCCAATGTGAGATTCACTGGACTGAATGAATTTGTGCGGATTGCCTTAGGCTCCCTTCACAGTCAATGAGGAGAAACAAGCACTTCTAAACTGTGCTCCATTTCACCCTCATGTAGATACTTGAAACAGGTAAAGAGAGCTTACAGTAACTAATGGGACATGAATGCTTTCATTCTAGACATGTAAAGGTAACTTCTGTACCTGGAAGCTTCTGACTTTTGACTGCAGCAAAGTTTGCATAAAAGGTGGACTTCCTAGTCTGGGCAGTGACAGCAGACAGTAGAGATGATACCTTCTCTGTGAGTGAGGACGGGGTGCAGATTCAGTGATTTTAAGGCCTGATAGAACATACTCGGTATTGACTTCACCACATATTCAATGTCAGCTATAGAATTTCACAAAGCTTCTACTGGATGCATACAGAATAGAATTAAATAAATTATATTCTGGTTGCTACAGCAAACAGTTTGGATATAAACAGTGTGATACCCATACTTTTCTGTAGCTTTGTAAGTTTCTGACAAGCTTGAAACATATTGTGAATTTAAAATCAGCCTATAAAATAAATGACTCCTACTTCTGTACCTATATATGGAATCTTACCCTCCACATGGAAATCGTCACTGTTTTAAACCAAAATTGGCTTAGATTTAGTCCTAGCCATGCAAAACTTATCAACGCCACTAGTGTACATTCAAACTTAAGAATCTCACATTCATGGAGAGACTAAGTGCTTAAGTTTAGTCTTTAGTGAAGTAACAAATGTGATGATTTATATGGCAAGGCAACTCTGATTTGTAGATATTACTCAGTCCTGTGTGCTTGAATTTTTGTCAACTAAGACAGCTAGCTTAGTAGATGAAAGAATTGAAGGAAAAGTGATTTGATTCCCATTAAAATATTTTATGAACTCTCAAAAAAACATACCACAACAATGTTTACGTAGAGTATGCAGCAAGTTTAAAAAAAGGACAAAACCAGAATGCAAGTAAAGACTATAACGCCTGTTATTCAACATGACTAATTTATATAGTCTCACTGCCATTCAAAAAAAGCATTAAATACAATATTTTCATTGGATCTTATAATCATATTATATGCATATATTAAAGATTTTTTGCCTCTTGCTTGTAAACATACTAAATATGATGTTCAATTTGAATTATTCCATAAAACATAAAGCTAAGAATTAGTAAAGAAAAGCATTAAGGTTCCAACATGGGAAAGTCAAGACTAATAATAAAAAACCAACATGAAAAGGTATTTTTTGGCATGAAATAAACACAAACATTTACTTAGAACTCATCTTTTGAAAAGACTATTTTGATTCACCTTTCACACTATATTCCATCTTTCATTCAGAAACAAATCCAAATGACCTATGCCTATCAGAATTGAAATAGAAATGTCATTTCCCTCATCAGATTATGCAGATCTCCATATTCCTTCATGCAAGTAGGAATGACTGTGATACATAAATATCCAGCTGAAATGTATTTCAAATTTAGGAGACACCTTTTTCATAGGCAAGTTTATAATCTATTTGTAGGTAGCTGAGGTTGTTCTATACTGTACTAACTACACAAACTACATAATTTTTAAGTACAACACAAAATGTAGGATGTTGCCTACAGATCCTACGCACCCACTAGCGCTGTACTTCACTGAAAATGTAATCTTTGCAGAGTATGGTAGTCCCACCGCAGAATCATTATGCCTGACTGTAGGACAATAATGGCAAAGAGAACGCACTCTCAAGGGACTAATCAAAGGAAAAAGGCAGTCTTCAGAGCACAATTGAAAGCACATACTTTAGGTATCTATTGCCTTATTTCAACTAGAGAGATAGACTAACTTAGATGAGTTCTAAATAGATAGTGAGGGCAGGCAAATCAGATCCCCTGTAATTAAGCAGAATATACCTACATCAGACCATGAACTTTATTTACCTGCTTTACATGTGTCTAAACTTGCCTGAGAACTGCCAGCTTTGAATGGCAATTTCTGACCAATATTTTTCAAAAAAAATGTTTGGGTTTTTGTATTTTTTTGTTGTTTTTTTTTTAAACAGAACTGGTGTATATAAACCAGATAGATAAGTGGGCTGAAGTAGATAAAAGGGAGTATATGACAGACAGTCATTGTTAAGAGTAGCACTGTGGATGACAGCTGGCTGTAGAAGATGCACTGACATGACTTCCTAGACAGAAAGATTGGTAAATCTTGAACTGGGAGTCCTCATCAGCCATGGGAAGACATTTCAGAGAACAGCAATTCTTGACTGCTTTAAGGGTGATGTGAACACCATCAGGAGGAGACTGTACTTCTTGCTTGTGTTAGTTCAGTAGCAACAGACTAGTTTCAACTGCAACTCTTTTTGTGAGGAATTCATTCTAAGTTACGTCATAAAGAGAGGACAGCTTGCCTTCTAACTCTAGGACCTTCACCAGTTCTAGTTTCAGTCAACTGTTTTCATTTGTAGTTTCACTTGGTTTTAAATTATGTTTAAGACTTTTAAAAAGGCTGATTTGTAAAATAGCTAATGGCAATAAAATTACTGCGAGATGCAGTTAATTATATATATGTATATAAAACATTGACTATAGGACACTGCATTAAAGTGTCTTGGAAAGAATCAATGCAAACACTTATGATGGATAAGAGAATTATGGAAGACAATTTTCATTTGCACCTGACAGCACATGGGGAAAGGAAGGATAGAGAAAGGGAAGATATCCAAATTTATGATTATATAAATCTAGGGCTCAGGCAAGCACTTAAATTTTGTGCAGACTTATTTGACATGAACTCCACCAAATAGGAGCATTTATCAGCAGGAAGTTATAATTGAGTAAGAACCTGGGTCCCATTTAAGAAAACACTCACACTTTTTTTTTGAAAAAAAATTGTAGAAAAAATAGAAATGAAGAAATTATACAACTATGAAAAAATCTCTTGATGTTGTATATTTTTTGACTGATGCTTCATCTAGCTTCTCTTTAAGTCTAATTAAATTTCCTATATTATTACCAAAGCATGAGTTAATAATATTTTTTGGGGCTGAAATGATATGAATCTAGATATAGCATCAGTTAAGTATTTTTTTCTTCAAAACACCTTAATTACATCTTCTTCTTATATTTATTGCAATATAAATAAAATATTTTTTAAAAATGCTATTAAAGGGTAAAGCAGAATGTTCACTGATATGAAATCACCATTCCTGGAACTGTGATTTTATTTAAATACAAATATTTGAATGTTAGAAGCTACAATTATAAATGGGTTCTCCAAGAAAACATTATGTGGGGAAAACCATTAGCTTTCTTCGACAAAATTTAAAATCTTTTTTAGTGAAATCTGAAGTCTTCACATGAAATGTTTCATTGAATAATTGTCATCATATTTCAAAAAATAACAATGAAATGCAACAGCTTATTGAAGAGAAATATTCTTATATTTCATCCTCACAAATTGAAGGAAACTGTACTTTTATCTTTGTAACCAATTCACTTTATTAGCAGGTTTTTTTCCCAATTAATAGGAAACATTACATTTGTCCTTGTTTGAAAATTTGGTCTTCAATGTTTAATATCCTGTCTTTGATAATTTGGAACTCCATTGTCATCTTTTTTACTACAGAGATATACTGGTTTATAGTAGGATGTACACCATTGCAAGTAAGACTGTAGTAGCTGTATCACAATTCATTGGTAGCCAGGGTTTTCTAACAAAAGCAATTGAGTAGTAAGGGAGAAAATGTCCTTATTTAAGACTAAAAGGAATACTGTAATAGACAGAAGCAATTAAAAAGATATGCACTAGTACACCATTTAGAAACAGGTGTTGGAAAATGGCTAGTGTCCCGTGTTAGTTAAAAAAATTAGACACGTTCTTAACCCTCCAGAGAAACAGAAAAAAAAACAAAACAAACCAAAACAAACCCACTCTGGATGATAATTGTATATGAAGAATGTTCATTTCTTTGCAGATCAAGTTTCATCACTGGCCATAAATTAGTTTACTGTAATTATCACTGTGCCACCTGATGACTCCCTATTTGGGGGGAAAAAAAAAAAAGTGTTTTTTTCATTCTCACTGCATTTATTGTTTTTAAGCAGTGGTAAGAAAAAAATAATTTTCCAAAGTAAACAAAACCATGCAAAACTGCTTATTTTTTTCCCTACAAAACAACAGTAATGTTGTTTAAATAACTGCTCACTTACAAACACTTGATTTTTTTATATATAGCTTTCAATTTATTTCAGTTAAAAGAAATACCAGACAGTTATTAATGGTGCATTAGTCTAATATAAAATCAGGAGCAGTTTAAAAACCCGTCACTTGATGCAGTTACTGTTCAGCAATGGAGGAATAATTTCTTGTAGAGTGACATGTTTCCTTATGTCACAGCTATTCTTCCTTTACAAAAGCTGTTACTTTGATGGGGAGGACAAATGCCTGCCATACATTACTATGCAGTCCATTACAATGGGTTCATTCATATTTATAATACAATCTGTGATGTTGATGCAATCACTTCAGACTTCACTGTTATTTCAAACAAATCCATAACTGAGAAAAAGGCAGGCTGTTGACAGCAGTTAATGTGTTTTTTACTCTGTTTACAATTGCTTTCTAATCTACTAAATGGCTGTGAAAATTGATGCACTGTTAGAAGTGCTTTTATACACTACTACAGATAAAGGGTTGTTATACTGCAGTAATCTCTGTAATGCTAAATTGAATTTTCGACAGTGTTTTTTTTGTTGTTTTTCCAATTTGAATGTGACAATGTAGGCTACTCAATTTATGGTAAACTTAATTCCATCAACGCAAAGCATTTTTCTGTCCTTATTAATTGAGATGTCTACTATTGCTAGAAAAAAAATTTAGAGATAAAACTTCTAACTACCACAATATGTACTTGAGGGAAAATCTCTTGGTGGCCAAAGCATGGGCCAGAGTCGCTAAATTTTGTGATCAAATTTGTGCTCTGTTGAAGCTATGTAAGTGAATCCTCAGCAGGTAAAATCTAGTAGTACAGCTTGCAGAACTGCTCAGCTTGCCATGATGATAAACAGATTCTGCTTAAACATCACACAATAAAAATTAGCATTAGATGATTTACCAATAAATAACTTTCCATGTGATTTTAGGGAGATATGTAAAGATAGTGTTTTAGTTACATGACGAATGAAATCACAGTCATAAAGATGTCCAAAGAATGTATACTTTAGCTTACCATCTAAAGAGGAAGTCAATTGGAAAATAATAAAGACTTTTAAACTTCAGATTTCCCTGATAAAGAATGTGCAAAGACCTACCAAGGCTGCTGCTGATATGAAACAGAAGTACAGACACTTTGGTATTGTAGAATAGGTGCCCTAAAAAAATTCCTGACACAATTCTCTGAAATGTCTGGTGTCTCATTAAAACCTGAACCTGAAGAATGCAAGACAAAATGTCTTTTTATGTTAATCAAGGAGCTGCTAATTTCCTATATTAATATGAAAATATCACTAAGAACTAATGAACAGAAGTTTTACATGGCTTACAATGGAAAGAAATCCGTTATATTCAAGACATTTTCATGTCTAGTAACTTAAATTTGCTTTTGTGTTTTAATTCTACAAGATTTAATAAAGAGACATAGTTCTCTCAGATAATAGAATAATTTAAGTTGGAGACCTCTCTCAAGGTCACCTGCTCGAAACCCAGCTTCAAAGTTAGATACAGTTGTTAAGTTGGATCATAATTTTTTTTCAAAACTAGGCTGTTAAAGATTCAAACTTCATAATTCAACCTTGATGACATTTAATCACATTTAGTGAATTCAGTAGTCAAACATAATACAAAAAATGCCCATGCATTTCATGCAGGACAGCATGATTAGTCTATGCAGACTAAAATTCACTTTAACAATTTACCAGCTAAGGGACACAAATATGTAGTAACCAGGCTTCATGAACAATAAAGCTTACAGAGCATTTTATTTCTCTTATGGGTTTAACTTGTGGGTTTTTTTTCCTATAGGACTTATTTTATTTCTTGAACGCTCCCTTTTTCTCCTCTTCATTTTCAAAAGAGAAAAGGCTTAAGAGTTAAATTCTGTAATTCTTACTGACTCAGATGAAAAACAAATATTAAAGTTAAGTGCTACTGAATAAGTCATGGATTCTGCAACATAAGGAATAAATGAAAGCTTGGTATGTAAAGACTACATGATTTTAGAATTTTATCATGTATATCTGGAGTCGCTTTAAAATGTACTGGGAACAGTCATCACTTATAAACTATCACTGATTGTTTAAAAGTACTGTATTGATTGCAGTGGCAAATGGAATTTCTTCCCCTATGAAATTAAGTGAAATATTACACAAAGGGGTTCTATAGAAAAGGAATTATTTTGCTTGAGCAGGGTTAAGAAAAAGGAAAATCTGCTGCACACCTGCCATTCTCCAATATCTTATGAACCTCTTACGAACAAAAATGTTTCTTCAGATAATTAGCAGGCAAATTCTAAATGCTGTTAAGTATAATTTAATCTCAACTTGTAGTTTTTTCTGAAACACAACCAGTGATCTAGTTAAGCAGTCCTGCTAACTTCAAATGCTGTCATTCTTCACAGCAATACCACGAAAGCTGTTCATTTCCAAGTCTAGCATTGCAGTAGAGGTTCTGCTCTGCAATACTGCATTATACAATGTTGCTTTCAAATATTCAAACATCTAAAACATTCCTTTAAAACTATATTAAAACAAAAAAGAACTTATTTGAAAAATTAGTTTTATAACTTGTGAAAATTACAGAAAATCAATAATAATATTATTTGGGACACTAACTCAGATTAAACAGCCTTCCTTATAGAATCATAGAATCAGAATGGTTTGGGTTGGAAAGATCATCAAGTTCCAACCCCCCGGTCATGGGCAGGGACACCTTCCACTAGACCAGGTTGCTCAAAGCCCCAACCAGCCTGGGCTTGAGCACCTCCAGGGATGGAGCCTGGAGAAAATTATATATTTACCACATAGCTCATTCAGCCATATTTTTAAGCGCTACTTCTAAAACTAACTAAAAGGCTTCATGATGTGCAACTCAGTTCAAGCTAACGTGCATATTGCATCCTTCAGATTTTTTTTCTTCCCTACAATTAAAATTGAAAACAGATTTCTAACTCAGAATTGTTCTGCTTATAAAATCATTTGAAATAACCCAATATTTACAGTTACAGACCTGCTAAGATCCAATCAGATTTCCAGTTAGCACTGTGGCCATGGAAGTCCCTGTTACAAAGACATATTTTGGAAGGCCAACTCATGGCAGAAAAGCAAAAATTAAGTAGTAAGAATATCCTGCACAACCTAAGGGAAAAGAGGTGATGCAGAATGAAGAACTATATGCCTGTAAAGACGACAGGCATTTTGGATAGCAGGCATAACAAAAGTGGTGACCACTGAAGATGGAGTTATTACTAGTACAGAAAACTAGACAGGGTGTCAGGATTAGATAGTCATTCAATGTGTCACAACTTGCAGCATGATTCTGGAAGGCCGGATTTCTTATTTAAGTACAAAGGTAAGGATGACTTAATATAAAATTCTGTGAAAGTATAAGCATCTCTGCTCTAGCAGGCTGTTGTGCACGTGATAAACCATACATAATTCTGTAGAACCAGACTTACAGAAGCTCTGCCTTACCCTGCACTAGAAAGAGACTACTTACTAGTAAACTGTCTTAAGCTGTAACAAAACAGTCTGACTTGCAATTTCTGGAAATTAAAATTACCTACTTTGAATAATGCATATAACACAAAGGATTTACTCATCTGGAACAGAATTTGAACATATTTAATAAAACTAGCCATGGACAATTAAAGTTTGACAGAGTATTTCATAAATATACCTGCAGTTAAACAATTGTAGATTGTAGATGTATACATCTTTAAGGAATTTTAAAACAAAGCTCAATTAAGAATGCGTCTTCTGAATCCTAAACTTGGGAAAGCACTTGCAAATGGCATCAAGTCTACTTTGTATCACTAAGCAAAGGAATGACACTCTTATTACAGTAATGTTCTAATATAGAAAACACCATGCAACAGATGAGAAATCTCAGTAAAAGGTTCCACAAAGCTTTTCTTTAGGACTTTAACTTCAGTCCATCTACACAAGCAGTATTGCAATACGAGTTCTTTGTTGCAAGGACTGATTAGGTTTTAGAGAATGATGAAACATTTGGATGGTGACAGCCCAACTCCGTTGCTACATCTTTGCTCTGCTGCATTAATAACTGACGCTTGAAATGGCAGCCATCAGCCAAAATTCTACTCTCTATCCCTGTCCTAGCAACTGTAATTCACTACAGAAGCTCAATTCTCTTCCTTCTTTTAATGTATTAGTTTTACTTGTCTGTATATTCCACTTTTTTTATTCTAACATGAAAATGTTAGTAAGAGCATAAAATACACTAGTAGCAAACGTTCTCATGTCACCAATCAGTCTGGAACCTAATCTAAATTTTGCTGCAATTCAGTGTAAGTGGAAGTGTCCTATAAGTACCTGGCTTTCATACCACTCAGTTGCCTCTGGTATGTTTTGCAGACAAAACCTGTAACTGTTACCTTACCAGTTTCTGTAAAAATCTGAGCTTTGGTAGCACAGCTTTAATAGCTATATCTGTTTCACCTTTTAACAAGTCACATTTCCTGAAAGGCTATTCAATGAAAACAAAAAGGAAATTATGATATATGGGAAAATATAATTAAAAACACAGTAAGAATCCAGTATGTAATATTTTTAATGTTTAAAATTAATGACATTTACAGTTTTGTCACTAGTATTGGGTAAAATTACTTAGTAGAAATCACTTTCAAAAAGAAATAAAACAAGTTGCTTTGTAAATACCCGCATTTCTCTGAATTCCTTCTTTGCTAAGAAGGAGGCTTCTAAAGAGAATTTTTATAGCAGTCAATTTAGTTGCTTAAAGTACTATTTTTTATTTTTGTTTCACTATTTCCAAAACAAAATATCAGATGAAGCCTGTCTTCAAAAGCATAAAGCTTATAATTTAGCTTCTGTGATAGTTGTCTTTCTCCCTATATATCTTGCTTGTATAAAAGAGAAAAATAAATTAAATACAGCTTTTATAATTTCTATTTTTTGTAATCGTGTCTTAAAGATACAAAAAGTGTTGAGACACTGGAACAGGTTGCCCAGGGAAGCTGTGGATGCCCCGTCCCTGGAGGTGTTCAAGGCCAGACTGGATGAGGCTTTGAGCAACCTGGTCTAGTGAAGGGTGTCCCTGCCCACAGCAGGGGCTTTGGAACTAGATTATCTCTAAGGTCCTTTCCAATCCAAACCATTATATGATGAAATGAAAAGAATAATCAATAACAAATGTCAGAACTTTTTTTTTTTTAGTTATACATTGTTAATATTACAGAGGCTGTAGTTTTGAAGCATATAATTTAAGTCCAGATTGCTTGATTTACATTACTGACTCCCTCATCTAGCTTAGCTGAGCGCTGAATTTAAATAGAGGTGCTTGAAGTCAGGAGGGACTTATGTATGTGCTTATATGCTGTGCTGAATCAACATCCCACTGCAGCAAATCACAAGTACAGTATGTTTAACAAGCGTAACATGGCAAACATATTTATCTATCCATAACGAAGCCAAAATCGACATCTCCTCTATGCATTTTTGTGAGTTAGCAGAAATCAGCAGGCAACAATAACCTTACTCACTACCTACATTTCCTTTGAAAGAATTATTTAGTATAATAAAGGAAAACCCAATTATATATTTTGACATTGAAAGGAAAAGGTCCAAACTGGCATTCTTTAGCTGTTTGTTAGCTGTTTTTCTCTTAATGAACTGCCCTGTTGCTCTGCATCACTCTGATTGCAGTATAACAGCTTTCATTAGACATTATAAATACGGCTTTGTGCAACTTTATTTACATTCTTATTGCAACTAGAACTTCACTTTATAATAATTCAGGGTATTTCTGCACTTGCTGAAAAATAATCTGGAAATGTCTAATACATGATTTTACCTTAAAGAACCTTAAATCCAAATATTTAAGTCTTTGGGTTTGTGGGTTTTTTGATACAACTTTGCCACCAGCGTAATTCTACCATGGACAGAATTCTTGCCAATAACAAGGCTAAGGGAATCAGAATTTTACTGTAATTAGATGTTGCAAACTGGGCTTCTCTTCTGGTAGAACTGTCACAAGGGAAACTGATATTCAAAGCTTAAAATATTATTATTTGTTGAAAATGAACTATCAGTATAAATATGCATAAAAATAAGCTTAGGAAAATCTGAATCACAAATATGTACAATAATAAATATTAATCAGTAATAGGATGGTTTTCATAATATACAACTGTTTTCTGGATATTTTCAGTAACATTTCATTACAAGGCTTAATTTTCTTAACACTTTAGCAAGCCAAAAAAAGGGGACAAAATTGTTAACCAAAATACCGTTTGATGATATTCTTTGTAAAAGAGTTTTTTATTAACATTATTTTACCCAGGTCAATCTAAAGTCAAAGAATTTCAGACATAACTGACCTGCTCTGAATTCTAGTGAATGGTATAGGTACAAAAGTCAGTGTGTTTATCCTCCAAAAATGAAAAACTGCACAATTTTTTAAATTGACTATTTCTAATTTTTTAAAATCGAACTCCTTTCCAAAAGTTGAAACCCAAAAGTAACAAAACCCATACCTACACTGAACAATATATACAGAGAATATTTCTCACTACTAGCATCCTTCAAACCTGTGACTTTGGTACTACTGAAAAATGAATGCCTGACACTAATGAATATATATATATATGTACATACATATAAAGATGATGTCTATTAATGATCTCTATATACATTTTATACACATAGATATTATGTGTGCATAGACATCACATTCAGCTTTTTTGACTCAACAGCCTTTAGCATAACTAATAATGCCAACACAAGTTTTATTAATGATCTACACCAATACTTTGAAACAGTGACTCTTTGCAAAATGCCAGCTGGCAATCTAAACTCAGTCACAAAAAGATATTTCATCTTTTAACGAACTTATTCTGCTAAAGAAAGCGTTATAAAGTGCATTACAAGTGTTCCAAAATAATATTTACGTAGTATAAGGGAAGAAAGTACAAAGATGTGAAAAGACATCTATAAATGAAGCTTAGTTAACAAAAAGGAAAAATTAAAGATAATAGAGTCCTTTGAAAAAGGAACAATGGTATTTCTAAAATTCATTTTTAGCCCTCCTAAAATAAGGAATTAAACTGGTTTTGTTCAAATATTAATATATTTGCAATGAAAAGATAAACAAATTCTCTCATATTCAGCATGTGAACTGTAATCTGAGTTTATCCTAATCTCCTCAAATTCAGGCTGTATTCAACATCTTCTGACCCACACTGCTGCTGAAGATAAACTTCGTACTACGGTTTACCAGGCTGTAAACTTTCAGCAAGTAGAAAACAATTTTAATTTGATGGATGTGATTTTCAGTATATTTAGTTTGTCATCTGGCTGCTTTTCCTTCCCAATTACATGCTGGCAATACAATCTTTAAAGGGGCTTCTTTCCCCTCGTAACAGATTATGAACCATACTTCACAAATGTGGCACCTACAATAAATCTCCGTAACATCTTTGGCAACATAACTACTTAATTCCATGGCAGAACTTGTTCTCAGCACTAATTTCATAGTTTTTAAATATTTGAAATGTTTTTCTAACTTTAGACCTCTAGACACCATCTACAGACTTCCTCTTGAATGACAGAGTTATTTTCTACCCAGTGAAGATGAACACAGTGTTAATGCTGGTCAGCTGCTGTAGCTGTGAAGGTAGTTAACTACTCATTTATCAAACCCTTGGATGGTAACTTTAATGGAAAATATTACGTGTTCATCTCTAATTAAATTATTGGGTAGTTAGCGCATAAGAGATTCCAATACTTTGCACTAACATTGAGACCAAATTGGCATCACTGTACTTATTCTCTAGCATCAGAGGATTACATATAGCTAAGAAAAACAACTGGCAAACAGCCTCCTTCCATCAATACGCTGCACATATTCTAGAATACTTAGAACAATAAGTGTAGAAAGGCAGAAAAAACATATAGATGGGGAAGTTCTTCACTATATTCAATAAATATGTTGAATTTCATATGCTGAAGAGCATGTCAAAGATAGGTTTATAATATGTCAAAATCAATAAGAGCTTAGTGTCTCTTGGTGTGCACATTAATCATTAACTATCAAGTGGTCTTGGACTCAAGTCAGCTGAAATGTTCTGCATTTCCCAAATGCCACTAAAAGAGGCATCTTTTTCCACTTTTTCTATTTGAAATCTTTTAAACGTAATTTAAAAGCACACTGTCCATCTTCAGTGCTGGTCTAGCCAAAGACTAAACAGGTTGGTATGAACAGCTACCTATCTTAACTGTGTAATGTGGTAGATCAGAAATTTTATTAACTCCAGGATATTCCAGAAATCTGAACTGGTGTCAGAGAACCTATATCTTCCCTTTTCCTAGATGTAATTAAGAAATGAAATAAAACTGGTTTTCTACAGAAGACTATATTTTTTCTTTTTAAAAAAGAATTTTTTCAAGTCATTGGATATAAAATTTACTCAATCTTTAAGAGTGAAATTATTACTTAATGATACTTATTAATAAAAATAGGTTGGAACACCAACATTTTAATTTAGATTAATACTAGAAATATTTTATAATAAAAAAGAAGCTTTAGAAAAGGAGAAATGAATACAGGTTTTATTAACTTCATTGTAAACACAGCCCACATTTTTTTTTGTTGCACAGAAGAAAGTTTCATAGCAAGAAATACTCATAAAAAGTGGGCTCAAAAATATTGGCATGTTTTTAAGAATGTAATATAAAACTGATGAAATCCCATTATCTCAATGCAGAGAAAGTACAGAAGCGGTAGTAAGAAATCAAGTTGATTAATTCACAAAGCCTTCTATTACTTGAAATTCAGAAAGGAAAAGCACAAACCCTGGTAATAGGAAAGAATTAGTAAGGATGAATATACAAAGAATAATGCAATTGTGTAAGGACAAAATAGAAACATCAGTGCACAGATGTGACTCTAGTAACAACAAAGGAGAGAAGTGTCAGAAAATTGCTCAACAGAAGTCAAAATGTCAGGCTGTTTCTAGGAGGTATGAGCAGAAGCATCATCTTTTAAGATATGTTAAATCGTGCTTCAGTTCCCCCGTTCACCAACTTCAGCTCTTTGTCCAGTTTCAGACATTGAACTATAAGGAGGCTGACTTTTTCATTTTAGATATTAAAAGGCTAACAAAAAAAGTGCACGTCTGAAAATCTTAAACTACAAGAAAAGACGGAAAAAAAAATATTGTGCTCTTTAGTCTACAGACAACAACATAACAAGGAAAACACAGGACAATAAAGGTTCTTCAAAAGGCAACCTAAGTCTCTTTCTTATTCCCAAGATCAATGCCGTCTGTCATCTTCTACAGTGAGATACTCAATTCAAACATATACAAAGAAGCAAAAAAAGAGAACAAATACACAGAAGGAACAAATATGTTGTTCTTTTTGTCCAATGTGGATGTATTTCTTTCTTAGAAAGCTCCATCAGGAATGTTATCTGACCCTCAAACTCACTGTGTGAAAGGGAAATAGATTAAATAAACTCTTAACTATCCATAAGTTTTATGATTCTTAAGTACAATGAAAGGAAGAGCCATCCACCAGGAAAAAAAGTGTAAAAGTGTATTTATTATTTCTCCTGAGTAATATAACTATATCTTGTTTTACTCAAAATCAAGGAAAATACAGTAATTCAGCAAGATCACTAACAAGGTATAGATGGACTTGTTGAAAAAAACCCCATGGCTCGACTGTCACACAGAACATGAAACTTCACTTAATTCTTGTTAAAGCATCAATGAGAAGATGACAATGTGCTACCAGTTAAATTATATTTGTGAACCAGCATCTTAAAGTAAACTTCCTTCTGCCATTAACAGAAATTCCACAGTGAGAACAGAGTTAAGAGAGAATCCTTAATTTAATTGTGTAAGTATCTAAAATGGTGGAACAACTCTTACTTAAAACTCTTTTTTTCCTGTGAAGTTGGACAGGTATAAAACAAGGGTCTAAGAACACAGTTGCACTGCAGCATCCTAGTGACAGTATGATCAAAATTTCCTTAAGCCTTATAATCAATGCGGTCTACATTGAAGCATTTGTATTTGCCTACTTCTTCCACAGAGTCAAGGTTGGGGTTTTTTGTAGGGGATTTTTAAATTGTAGAACAGACACATACAGTGATATTCTAAGAATTTATAAATACTCCAAATCAACTTGAGTGAAACATGAACAAAATAATATATTAACTTAATTTGCGAATGATTGCTATAGTCACATCAGAAGTCTGAATGAGCTTAAAAACAAGCAAAAAACTATAACTGTGTAAGAATTTTTATCAGAACAAGCTTAATAATGTATTTATATGCAAAATGAAATACAGAATGTATTACTGTGCCAGTCAGACTCTATCAGAGCTGAAAGTAACTCTTCTCAATTTTATCCCCTGCAGTATTCTTCCTGGCTACTGCATTTCCTTCTAGCTACTATATTTAAGAACCTGTTTCATGAGATTTCTAAAATGTAAAGTTCTGTACTGATGACTATGGAAACTATGAAGAAGTGACTCAGTGAAAGAGCTGGTGGGCTATGCAATAAGCAAATAATCACATAACATTTGGAAGAAGTAAAGTTTTTAATACCAGAATGGTAGTTACACCCAGGCATTTAAATCTGTAGATCAGGCCAGGCACTCACTTCCATTCCCAATTACAAAACGTCAATGTTTATTTCCTCAAATAGTTATTCTTTAAACCTCTAACTGATCCATAGTTTAGGATTACCCACCCTAGATTAGAATTACCAGTCTCAAACTAAAATGACAGATTATTTTCTTAACTTCCTCTAAAATCCAGCAGAATGATTTTGAACAATTACTCGTCCTTTCTGGTAGGTTTTCCCTTAGGTTTTCTCACTGAATTGGAATAGGACTCCTAATTTTAAATTACTAATAGATCAGGTGCCTAGGTACCAGCCTACTGAGGAACAGTCCTTTTCTTCTTTTTTTACTGTCCATACAGCACATTCAGACACTTTTCTAGCAACACACAAATACATGTTATATACATTAATCTCATACTAGTATTAGGTACCACAACCTACAACACTTTTCTAAAGCTAGTTCTTTTCATTTGGAATATATTTTCACACAGAGACAACATGCGTTACGTTAACATACTGAAACTGATGTGGAAGAAGATAATAAATATATCTAGTCACATACCTGAAGTATTAATTCAGAGAGATCATAGAATCATAGAATAGCCCGGGCTGAAAAGGACCTTGAAGACCATCTAGTTTCAACCCCCTGCTGTGGGCAGGGTTGCCAACCACTAGAGCAGCCTGCCCAGGGCCCCATCCAGCCTGGCCTTGAATGCCTCCAGGGATGGGGCATCCACAACCTCGCTGGGCAACCTGTTCCAGTGTGCCACCACCCTTTGGGTGAAAAACTTTCTCCTAAACCTAACCTAAACCTCCCCTGTCTTACTTTAAAACCATCCCCCCTTGTCCTATCACTATCCACCCTCATAAACAGTCGTTCCCCCTCCTGTTTATATGCTCCCTTCAAGCACTGGAAGGATCCAGTGAGGTCTCCCCAGAGCCTTCTCTTCTCCAAGCTAAACAAGCCCAGTTCCCTCAACCTTTCTTCATAGGAGAGGTGCTCCAGCCCTCTGATCATCTTAGTGGCCCTCCTCTGGACTCATTCCAAGAGCTCCACATTTTTGTTGTGCTGGGGACCTCAGGCCTGGACACAGTACTCCAGATGGGGTCTCACAAGAGCAGAGTAGAGGGACACAATCACCTCCCTCTCCCTGCTGGCCACCCCTTTTGGAATGCAGCCCAGGGCAACTGGATCACTCAGCTTGGTGTCGTCTGCAAACTTGCTGAGGGTGCACTTGATTCCCTCATCTGTGTCATTGATAAACATGTTGAAGATCTCAAACTGCAGAAAATTTGGCACGACTAGGGCAGATTTTGATATATATGCATATTTGTAATGCAATAATGTATATTTTGAGGTAAGACAGGTCTTAACCCATTATAAGCACACATAACATACATGTGCACACATACAAATGATGAGTGGATGAGTAAAAGTCCGTTGGCTGTCCTAGTAAAATGTCTTAATATAAAGCTACTGTGATATGTGATCATCATATTGTAATTTTTAGATTTCCAAAGTTTCAGAATACAGAATCTTAAATAATATTCTAAGAACGGAGATGCAGTTTATATTCTCCTCTCTACCCAAGGAAACAGAAAAAAATATGGTGAAAGGGAAAATGAGAATGTTTTAGGAAGATAAAGAATGATGGAGATTGTTCAGTACCTTGGTAGAATTTAGTTAGGCATCACTATCTGGTTAAATGTTTTCAAGTGCTTTAGAAAAAGGACACAGCCAACTTAGAAATCACATTTGCCCAACTGCAATTCAAAGAAATAAAATAAAGGAAATAATTTCCCTTCTATAAGGGAACATTCTGCATTATTTACCTCACTTAGCTTACCGATTTCCTCTTTTGCATTGGTCTTTTGCAAAGCAATAATGGACAGAAAACCATGAAAAATATAATAATAAAGCCACAGAAAGTAGAAATGGAACACATAGATTAGGTATAAACGCATGCAATTAAAATTTCAAGCTAAAATGTGTCCCCTGAAAACTCCTAACACAAAGTATTAAACTGTAAATATAATATCTACTGCAATATAGTGTGGCCTTACCCTTCAAGTTAGGAGAAGAGGGAGTAAAATTAAAAAAAAAGAAAGCAGCAGCTAAAAATAAAAATCTTTTATAAGAAAAGAAATAAAACTTAACCTAAAGATTCATTGACAATGTTACAGAGGCAGACACTGAAAGCCTTCTTTGCTCCCCTCTCCCCCAAGGTGTTAGATAACCTTTAAACACCTTAAAGTGATACAATTTGTCTCAACTGACTGCTAGGAAACAGCATTATATAGAAAACAGCCGCAAAGTTTGTTTGTTCACACATTGTTACATGGGTGCAGTAACATCCATTTTGTGCAAAGACCATAGCACGGAGGAAGGTTGCCTGTGTACCATCTGCTGACCGTTGCTGAGCAGATGAATTTAAACCTTCTGGAGATGGGGCAATTTGCTTCTTTCTTGCGGAAGTAATCATGCTCAGCTTTAGCCAAGCTTCTTAATGCAGAATGGAAGGGGATGAAGGAGAGATGTACTTTTTCAGAGGACACTCAGGGCAGGATACAAATGGGTTCTGAAGTTTTTAAGGTCATCTAGCTCACCCACCAGTTTAGATTTTTCACTACATACATAATTATTTTATTCTTCTTCATATTCTTAGATGCTGGGAAGATAAATAGGGAGCCTTTGGTGTCTTTTGGTGCACTTCCTTCAAAGCTCTGACTGAATCGCAGTCCCATCATTATATTCTAATTGAAAAACATGCGAGTTCCAAGGGCTTTTGACATGCCAGCTTCAGAAGCAAGAAGCACCTTGGAAAATCTCAGAGGTGATTTGGTCTCAAGCTGTATCAAGTCAAAGAACAGTCGAGATACTATGTAAATGTTAATGAAATGCTCTCCGAAATGTTAATGGTTTAACGCAGGTGACCAGAAGGAGAGTGTCTGAATAAGTGCACTAAGAAAAATCGATAGCTGCTTTTTAGCTTCATAACAGGTTGTGAAATTACAGTTATGAAAATAAGCTATCCATTTTATCCATCTGTAACTAAGCTCAAATGCCATATCTTATTTAGCTTACAGGATATGTAAATCTAGGTTTTACCTTTTAATGGTTTCATATCTATTCAGCATAAATACTGGTTTTGGAAATGATTATTATTATATGGCTCATGTTAAATAGTTGTACCCAAAGAAGAGAGGGCTCACAATATCTAAGGAAAGATAAGGAAATTCTAGAACTTGCACCCTTAAGGTCCGAGTTTGGAGCATCAATGTTGCATTGTCTTGCTTAAAGTTTTACTAAGAGGACAGAAGAGACTAAAACAGCAAGCAAAAAACAAAAATTGTGGATTAGCGGTGGAGAGAAATACTGGTTTAATAACTGAAGTGATTCTTCAGAATTATTTCTCAGGGAAGGCAGGAGGTAAGGGTTAGAAACCGATAGCATAATGAGCATGCCATCAGCACAAAGCAGCAGTTTTAGCTCTAAGTCTCAGTAAGAGTCCTCAGTGCAGTGCCAGCTCCATAATGAGCAAGCATTCAACTCAACTGGGGAACTTAGTGTATTAAACAAATCAGAGGATACCAAAATACACTTCTTGTGGAAACAAGCATAAAAAGATCAGCATTAACGATGAAGTGTAGCAGATGAAATAGTGAGACAAAGATGCAGAAGCACCACTAGTTTAGATACATCATTAAGCACAATCACCTTTGACACAAGCAGTTTTGATATTTCAATATTCCACCTATGCCAAAACCCATGAACTTCAGCATGTTGGAAGTGTCTTAAAGCTTGCAGCTAATTAACCCAGATTGTCTTCTGCAAGTTCCAGACCTGTTTCTTGCAGGACAGACCTTTCAGGGTTTTTTTACAGCTTAAATTGACTGGATTTAGAGTGTTACTCTTTAATATAAAAGTGTCATAGAAGTAGAGAAACCAAATGCATAATCTTCTATGAGGGAGTTGTGTAGGGTTTCCATTCAGTATTTCTAGAATTACTGCAGTCACTCAGTAATCCAGAGTATTTCACCTGTGCTCTGACGATGCCTTACTTTGACGGCATCTGGACAAAATGTAAGATGATAAATAGACTGCATGAAGTCCAAATAATTTAGACCTCAATTCTTCAGAGACTTTCTTTTCACAGGGTTTTATGAGTATCTGTTCCTAGAGTAATGTATTTAGGAGATGGAAGAGTGATCTCACTGTAAGTTTTTTCAGTCGTAGAAACACAAGTTCTTCAAGATCATATCCATAATATTGCCTTTACCTACATCTTAAATCCTAGTGTGTCAATTTTCTTGCTCTCTCCAGGTTCCTTGGAGACTTCAGTACTTCTTTGGTGTCTTCTTTAAATCTTAGCTTCAAGTGTTTTATCAAAAAAACCCATGTAATTGAAGCAGTTTTCCACTTCTTATCTACCTTACATCCTCTTTAAACTGGATTTCTTTAGAAGCAGTACGAAATATGATCCCTCTTTACCTCCATCAGTTGTCTTTTCTTTCTTCATCCTATCTATAATGTTAATCTGAGCTGAATACCCATCAGCATAAAACAAAATGAACATTTTTTTTTAACATGGAAATGTTAATGAAATGGAAAGAATTTAGGGAAGCTATATATATTTAAAAGATCTAGTAAAATTTGATATATGGCATGCAAAAAACTTATATTTTTTTTTCTGTAATACAAACTCAACAAATGACCATTTCTTTTTGAGAGAGTACTTTATCTGAAAAAGAAGATGAGCCTTGTAAGCATACAGGCATAGACTAGGAAAGATTATGAATGAGTGTGGAAAAACAATCACAGTTAAAAGTATAGGATATAAGTCTTAAGAGATTCCCGTTCCCTATAATATTCAATGATGATGCTAATATGCTTTCACTTGTTTATTGACAGATTAAATTCTAAAACATGTGACCAACCACCCATCCTACTAGAATGCTATTTTCAAAACTTCACTTGTTACTAATCTGGCCTGGCTCTTGTGTTTATGCTGTCTGCTAACTCAACATTTGTTCTCCCACATTTGCCCTCACAAATATATACAACATGTATATCATATATAATTGTATATAGTTATTTTGTATATAATATATATGTGTGTATTTATACACACAGAGGTGTATATATGTACACATACACTTCGTTTCTTGCCTTTGTACTGTTGGACTAAACAAACCAGGCTGTTTCATTTTAAACAGCCTCTATTTTTCTGTTATCCTAGCAGCCCCGCTCTACATTTACACTAGCTGAATTAATTATTTTTGAACACTGGTGAATAGCATCAATATTTAACTTTTTTTAATTGCAAAAATACTTTCCTTGCTCCAGGCAGAGGATTGCTGACTTTTCTTGCAGAAACACTGCAGAGGAATTAAAAAATAAGTCTGATCTTTCTACCTACTTGCCCGTCTGAGTCCTCCCTGGCTCACCAATCCCTAGTTTATAGAAAGTATATGATGCTTTCTCATCTCTCAAGTTCTCGCATACATAAAATAATTATTGAAACATAGTTCTGTTTGGGAATGAAGTCTGTATCTAATTGGAATACTTGCTACTTATAAATGTGGAAGAGGGGGAAGGCATCCCTGACTTCCACGCAATTATACCAAAATATGTTTTGAATATTTCTTAAGATAATTCTCTGCAGGGTGCTTCTAATTCTATAATCCTTACCCTTGTAGGGAATGGTGAAGAAGACAATCTGTCTTTGTTAATTAACTCAGATGGAACCTCAGACTTCAAAATTGTTCCAGAATAAAAAATTCACAGAGAAAAAAGCAATACTTTCTGGACAGTACACTACACAATAATTTAGGGTTACCTCAGAACTAAGTCCCAAAAGCTTTGTCCAATAGTCCTATTAGGTCTCCAATAGCCATCACTATCTTCTGATATTACATATTACAGAGGATCAGAGTGTCATAGTGATACTCCACAGTCACAGTAGGCATAACTGGGACAGATGCTTTATCACGGGAAAAGCCTCATCAACAGACTAAATCACAAAATCATGTAAGCTGCTGTTCAAGGCAAAGGAAAGAGAAAAAAAGCGTCTTTACACACACAAATCCTTTTAGGTCACAGAACATCTATTAAATTAATGACACAATATATTACAAACTGATTTCCAGACTAACCTCAAAACTGTATGCTATCAATAAATTGTATCTCAGTCTGAAAATTCTGATTTATAAAATGTTTTGACAAACATACACCTTTAAATCATACAACTTTGCCTCTGAGGAATCATGTCACTTCCTTTTCATGTCAATTCTCTGCACTGCTGCATTGCCACAATCTGCGGTGGCCACTAGAGCTCAAGTCAGACGGAGCTATCAAATCAATTATAACAGCCTGCCACTGTCTTACGACGACAATAAATGATTGATAACAAAACCTGCCTACTTTCAGTTCTCATCTGACAGCAACAAAACAGTCCCTGCATGCTTTTACTGGCATTTGTCATAAATCAATAGCAATTTCATCACTCAGAAAGGTGCTGTCAACTCTACTCAGTCCATCTGCTTTCACTTTACCATTATAATTTTTAACGCATAAACTATTCAGGAAGGTTATTGTATAAAACTGGTGTCTTGTAGACTCTCCTATACATTGGCACCAGAGCAACACTTACAAAATATAAAGCATCAATCACTTATAAAGATGGGGGGAGGAACCAAAGAGAATCATGCTCTGTAATCTTAACAACATATCTAACACCTATCTTTGCTGGGAATTCTCTCTTTATTAGGTAATATCATCATTCGATCCAGAAAGAAATTGCTTTTTTTGACCAGGTATTATGGCCTTTCAGTAATTATATGTGCAAGTTAGAACAGTGAATCATCTTAATGAAACTCAGACTTTTCAAGCATGAGGTGATAGATAAGCTGTGTTCTTCCTACCATGCTCAGCTAGAATGTCAACACTATAAAAGAAAGACCTTCAATATTCTACAAACATTAAAAAGAATAATTATAATATTATAAAACATCATGAGTAGTTGCAAATATAAATTTGTATTATATTACAGAATTCACTGATCTACTGAGTGGCACAATGAACTGTGTGGCAACAGAGACACTACATACCCTAAAACAAATCCATATCTTATGGATCAAAGTTTCCAGGGCTGATCTGAAAAGAACTGTATCACTAAATTAATCATAATCTTCATTTGCTTAAAGTAGTTGGTGAATGTTTCAACTTCATTGCAGTGTGTGAAGCTCTGAACCACATTATTTATCAGGTTGAAGCGTATACTTAAGAAATAAAGGTCTTTCACACTCAGTTTTCCAGCAAACCACTGTTCAGATGTTGCTGGGGAGGAATGCTGTTTTAATGGTTTATATCTGCATTTTGGGACACAAGCCATGTTATATTTCCACTTGGAATAACAATGAGACTTCCACAGTGGTACTTCATCGTAATGTTACTATTTGCATTAGTAATGCTTGCATTGACTAAACGAAGTCCTTATTTAAATCACTTAGTTTAGTTCTGACCCATAAAATTAATATCAGGCAGTTAAATAATCAGAAAATAGCTCCAGGAACACCTAACTATTCTATAAGAGAACACTACAATATATACCCTTCTGGGCAGGAATATTGATTGATCAACAGATAATTCTGTTCTTCCTTCTGTAAAAAAACCCCAAACATTACCACAGACATTCACAGGATTCCCTGTACTAAACTATAAAGGATTCATGAAAGAACACAGCAAAATGAGTCCAAGTAATTCAAACTGATTCCTGGCAGTTTTGGGACATCCAGCTTTACAAAAACCAAATCATGTGCATAGGCTGACTGAAACTCTCTTTCTGATGTTCCTGAGTGCTGCCACTTCCCCTCCGCTCTTTTTTTTTTTTTTTTTTTTTTTTTTTTTAAT
>WKFP01015257.1:984641-997862 GCA_011057875.1 Pterocles orientalis | reverse complement strand
GGACACTGGGGCTGTTATCTCTGTTCTGTGAGTGCCTCCGGGAGCGGTGCACCACCCCCACCCCCCCCCCCCACCTTTTTGGGGGAATTGTGAGTGCAGTTTCTGGGGATCGTTAGCTGACAACAGGCTGAGCCTTTTGGGGGAGCAGTATCATTGTGTAGCACCCATTCCCTCCCTCCTGCGGGGTCGTTGGCCGGGAGTGGGCTGGGCCTTTGGTCATCAGGTGGGGAGGGGCAGTATCACTGTGTGCCACATTGCATATTTGTATATAGTATTATTTCCAATATTATTGTAGTTTAGTTATTAAATTGTCCTTATCTCAACCCACGAGTCCTCTTTGTCATTTACCTCTTTAATTCTCTCCCCTATCATTGGGTGGGGGCAGGGACTGTGTGAGCGGGTGTGTGTGGTTTGGCCCCAGCCAAGGGCTAACCCGCCACAAATATATATTCTGATCCCTTCTCCAGAGGCTAGAGAAAGCAACTGGAAGATCAATGTAGCCCATCAGTCTCCACCTTGAAAACTTATTTCTCTGGCTCGTACACAGCTGTAGTACCTCAAACCACTGCCTCTCAGTTAGGACACACAGTTCTGGTACTAATTTCTTCTGCTGCTAATACATTTGGTTACTAAACCAAAAGACCAGTGTCAAAGTCAACCTGGATAATGAAAACTCTCGCTCAGCTGCATTTAACCCTGGTTCATCCAGATTCCATTAATCCCTCAGGGAAATGATTTAAACCATGTTTTCCATATCCCTGGAAAGTTCCCTTCTGTTCATTAGCCCCTCTGCTCACAGAGTTGCACTATAAATAATTAACGTTACCAAGTCTAGTGATTCAACATTCATGTGGAATGAGGAAGGCACAAAAATCCAGTGACTGAAGTAAAATGCATACCATGACCTGGAAGCTCTAACCGTTAAAATACCAACCTATCAACTTGTGTCTCATTAGACAGGCAATTGTCAACAAATAGTTTACCTGTGGTTGTATTAAGCTCTTTTATCCACAATGTTTATACCAAAACAGTGGTGATTTAATTCCATTCCATGCAATAAAAACTCTAATACTAATACAATCTTCTCCATTTCCCACTATTACAACTTATTTTTTGTTGAAGTAGAAATTCATCTCATATTTTAAGTAAAAAAACCTGTCATTAAATCAAGCAAAATGGGAAGCATATCCTGTTTTCAGATTATTTAAAATGGTTTCCCTGTTTCTATTTACGAAAAGCGATTTATCAGAAAATGCTGTCTTTTTAGCCCGCATGGGTTCCCAAACAGGAGGAAAGAACCAGAGTGACAAAGTGCTTCTAGATATAAAAATATATAACCTACTAAATTATTTAATTCAGATTTCTAGAAACAGAAATTAACTTTCTTTTCACAGGTTTCTTTATGGCAGTTCAACCTACTTTTCTACGGTTCAAGGCTTGTTAAAATTGTTGGACATAGCTTGTGAAAACGCATGGCTCCATTAGATGCAGTACACAAATTCCCAGATTTGTTTTGCAGTACACAGATTCCCAAATCTAGGTTGTGATACCAAAATTTGTTCCTGGCCTAAAAGCTATCCTGACAAAATAGTCTGTCCAGAGCTAGTTCGAGTATCTGTACGTGCACTATACTGTAACCATGTACGCTCATCTTTTTTCAAATACAAAGAAACAGGCTTAAATACTAAGAAAACAGATAAAAGGAAAAAAACTCTGGAATAACTATTTTCCCACGCTGAAATTTCATTCCATTTCCCTGTTTATGACACCAAGTATTCTTGATATTATCTTTGCAATTTTTTATTTTATCATTTTGCTATGCCACAAGGAGAAAGAAAATCAAGGACCACAAGTTTGAATACAATGTAGAGCAAATTCACTCCTAGCTTTCTAAACCTCAGGTTTTAGATTTTTTTGACAACCTGAGGCAAATATGGCCAAACTTGTAGGGTCAGACAACAGCTTTTCTTTTATTCCTCTATATGGAGTTAGAGAAATATCATAAGACAATAAAGCATGAGAAAAACTCTTTCCCCTGATAAAATAAAAAAACCTCACCATTACAAAAAAGTCTTCATTTTAAGATATTATGACAAAATAATGCAACAGAAAAAACATGCTACTAATAAGGCATTGTTATAGTCAAAGAAAAAATATACATTAGCAATCCTGGCTTTTGTAAATCTTGAGAAAACAAAATCTTCTAGGAAATTGCACGGACTTCAAGTAATTTTTCTGTTCGGTTAAAAAGATGTTACTTTAAAAAGGTTTTTTTTTAAAAAACTTTACTGTGCCAAGAACAAGGGGCAAAGTACTTTACAGCGTATGCTGAAAGTTAATAGACTATTGACTAGCCCAATATCCTCCAAAATCCAAATATTTTTTCCTGAAATGACTTGAACTATAGTGTTTCATCTTGGATTTGTAAGCTACATCAACATAAGAAAAGAGGAGGTACGGTCCAACTACTTCATACTACTCCAGATTATTCAGTGTAAATCTGGCTTTCATCTTTCTTTATGCCTCTCCTGTGAAAGCTGCATTTGCCCCGTATATTTCCTTCCTTTATCACTCATGATCTCTAAGCTTGCACCACCAAGAAAAAGTCTCTTGAGGTTTCCGCTTATTTTGCTGGGTGATTGATGTAGATTTTGCTGTAGGCACGTATGACACAAATATACAAGACATTTATTTTTGGAATGAAACAAAGATGATACTGCATTTATCAAGCAACTTACAGACACAGCCACCAGTTCTGGTTCAACTTAAATGTCAATTTCCCTTTAGAGTGTTCCAAAACGTGAAAGTAAAGCTTCCAAGTGTTCCTACCCCAAAAAAGGGAAGAAGCTGCAGGATACCCTTGTTTTCCCTGCATCTATTTAATGTCCTTTATTTGCACCTTTGCAGAGCACTGGCTGATAATGAATAAAATCAGGCAGAAACAACTCCAGTATTTCTTTCACACTGCACATTTTTGCTCTGTTGCAACAACCACTTAGGAAAAAAATGCAACTAAATTTTCCCAAAGGAGGAAGATAACCCCCTTAAGAAGATATATGTATACATACATATGTAAAACAATATATAGAGCATTATGGCTGTTGTTCAGTCAATAGACACATTATTTATTCTATTTGGATCAGAGTTCTAAAAGCCTTCAAAGAAAGAGGCAGCAGTTCAGACACTGCTTGTTCTTAACATTCAGAAAACAGAAGTGAAAGAGTCTGGTAAATTTATACCTAAAATCTTAACAAACCTGGAAGAGACTTGAAAGGTACTCTGAGAAGTGACAACTTCTTTGCTATACAGATCAACTCAGTAATTGTGCTTGAATAAGAAGTTTTGTGTGACTAAATGTTGAAAATACAAATATGGGTAAACTGTTGGTAATTTACAGCTCCTTTCACTCATTTAAGATTGTCCACTGATGCATATTCAGAAGACTGCTTTGAATATATAACTTGCCTGCCATAGCTTTTGGATATCTGGTTACCTAGCTAGACGATTATGAAGCTGACATTTACTGCATGTGCAATTATGGGATATACAGTGTCACTGCTTTCAAATGTCACCTCTTTGCCTTGGTTCTTATCTTGCAGAAAATGTCCTTGCCTCCCTTGAGAGAAGCAGTCTTATTCAGATAGTACCAATGAACACTGGCAAGATATTTACAAAAGGAATTAGCTTTTTTAAGTGCCTAATTTGACATCGTCGAAGGGTCTCACTTTGAGAATGAAGCCACCAGACCTCTGGAGAATAAGCCCCATTATAAGGTCCACCTTGTCTCAACGTGGCATCTAAAATTTTTACTCTTAAAAAGCTTTGGTTCTCTTTCGTCTATATTATGTTCACATATAATTCTTTATGATAAGACACAGAATGGAGGATATGCATGTCACCTTACTCACATCAGGTGATAACAGAAATCTCACAAGACTTTATAAGAGGAATAATAAAACAGACACAGCCATTTTCTGTAGAATTACAATTCCTCCCCTCCTTTTCTAAATATGGGTAGTGCCAAGGTTGACAGTGCATTTTTGGCTTATACTAAGGGCAAGTTAATAATTTTTTTTTCTGTCCATACCAATATTTTCACATATTTTCACGTTTTATTAACTTTGTTCGAAAAGACCTGGAGGGGAGGGAAGTTTGTAATTTTTCATACAAAACTCTTCTCAGTGGCTGTCATCCCTTCTGACTTGAATCGTTTCTCCACTCCAACATTAAATTACAAAAGAGGGAGATCACTTGAAAAATATTCTAAAAACTTAGCATCAAAATTAATCTTATTCCTAGACATTTTTCAATGTAAATTCTTTAGGGCCATCTCTGTGAGAGACTGTATTTGTATCCAACTATGGCAATGCAGAAATTGATCTAAATAAACAAAGAAAATTAGTAAATTAAGTTTCTTTGTCTGGATATTTTTTTTCCACACATGTAAAACTGACTCTTATAGTCACAGTTTCTTTGAACTCTGATGTAGTAAAAAAACCTCTTTGTTATAAACAGGGCAGATGGTTTTAGAGGAACTATTTCTGTTAAAATAAGCAGCAATTTTACTTGACCTATGAAGTCAATATTGAAGGGAAGCCTTGGTCTTAAAACAGGAACAACTGAGAACTACGTTTTGTTTTTTTTAATAGAGATCCTATTAAATGTTTTCATTTCATAACAGTGCCTACAGATATTCCAAGTCTTCTGCCGAGGAAACTTGTCTACTGAGCAAAACTTCACAAAGCCTAACAGAAGTTTTCTCTACCAGAAGTACAAACACTGATGTTTCTAGATCACACACAGAAAGAAGAATAGGCTAACATGCATTGTGCCTTCAAAACAGCACCTACCATGAAGGACATGTAGCGCTCAAGAATGCATCTTTCCCTCTAAAACGTACTGGGTAAAAAGTTAACTTCACAGGTTTCATTGTTTCTCCAGTGTTAGGTACTTACTAATATTCACTACATGCAGTTGTGGAAAAAAAAGCAACATACACAGACTTAAGAAAAAAATAAGGAAAAATTGGGTTGAAATGTAAATCACAGTTTGCTGTCATATATAACAATAATGAAATAAACTAGTGACCTCTAAGTAGTTGCACTGTCAAAATGATTGTCAAAAATAAGGCAGCAGACACACGAATATGAACCTCAGATGAGAGTCCTGTTACAAAGAGATGAAAAAAACCCAAGGAACATAAAAGATGGGTTTCCTTCTGCTTAACTGGGACCAGAATGACATTGCTTGACAAGGTGTTCAAAATGCTTCAGACTTAATGTGAAAATTATTCTATTGTTTACAGATTCACTGCACAAACGGCTATAGTAATTAAGACTATCTCTTATCGTGGAAATTTGATTTGAATATAGAAACAAGACCTTATTGTTACCTTTGGAAGCATAGTCCATAACCCAATTACTGACTGCAACAGAAAGATTTCTTTCAACCTTTGCAGTCACAAAAAACAGTCTGTATTTTTTTACTTCCATTTTATTACAGCTTTTCTTTATTCACAGCATCTTGAATACAATCTCATAAACCAAAATACTTCTGCAGCATTTGATGTACATATACATGCAACCAAAGCTGCATCTTGAATTTGTATTCCTGCATTTCAGATAACATTACCTTGGCTAACGTTACTGCAAATAAATGTGTAGCCATAGCAGCAGAGAACTTGATGAAGGCTGCAAAGGTCTGACCAAAAACTTAGTGAATAATGCAGCTTTCTGTGCTGCAGTGGGCTCTGTGATGCCTTGGGTATATGTGCATTTGAACTTAAGTAGCTTGAAACAAATGTGCAAGCTGCAAATATGCCTTGACTGTTGTTGTAAATAACTGATAAACTCAGATCAGCCGTAGCTGCCTGAAATGATCTTCTAATGTGCAAAATCCTGATCATTGAAAATTAAATGCTTTTTTCTGCTCCTTAAATAAAATAAAAAATCTCCCTTGTTAGATGCTACTGAATCAAAACCTTATGAAAGCACAACCACTAAAACTATACTAATACTCTACTTGTGTCACACTGCTCTGAATGGGAATTACAGCAAAAGCATATACCACAACATTTACCGCAGTTTATAGCTCTTTGCAGTTAAAGCAAAATGTAACAAGAACAGGTAGTTTTGAACACATATCTAATTCAGTTGTTAATTTAAAAATACAAAGCACCACGAACGGAAACAAAGGAAATAAATATACCAATCATATCTACATCAACAAAAATCTAGTGAAAATTTGTATTCTTAAGGTGTTAGAACATTTTCAATATCTAGCAATTCCAATGGTGTATTATTTCTATTAGTCATGCAGCAGTGCTTCTCTTCAGCAAGAAATTATCTGACTTGATGGGCCTTGTCACAAGCAGAAAAAAAAACAATTGGCAATTCTGATCACAGAAATAGATTAGATTTAAACTTGACAAAAACCACATACCATGTTAGAAAGAGGCAATCTGGTCAATAAAAGAAGAGTGCAGTAGGACTGAAAATGAAATAACACACCCATCAGGCTACCCTGAGATACAGCATGAAAACAGTACTCCTTTTTAATCATAAATACCAGCTGAACACTACCAGAGCTTTCCAGGGAGCTCAACAGATAATGAAGAGAAAAACAGCCAGCCAATGGCTAGCATTCTAATACATTTACTAGTCCTCCTTTTTTTTTCTTAAGTAGTCCATTTAGTTAAGGGAAAAAATCCCTGTTCTCAGTTCTAGAGCTAAGTAGCATTGGCTTGCTCCTCTGTATTACTTTGTTTTACAGGGCTTGGCTCTGCTTCATGAGCTGTGATAGTTTGGTACCTTGAGCAGCACCATACTGAGGATCACAATGGCAATAGTTAGAGAGATTTCCTTCCTGCTTCCGTATATATTATGGCTATAGAGAAAGAGTGCATTCTAGTTGTATTTCTCCCCCTTGCTATCCTTTGCAAGAGATGGAAATTTTATTAATTTGGTTGTTTTGTTTTTAAACAGAAGATATTATCTAGAATGTGACAGCATCCACCCAACAGAGATTGCTGATTGCTGCACTCTGAATGATTCAGAAGACAGACATTTCAAGTTATGGCTTCTAATTCTTTTTAACTGCATGATGAGTCAAAGAAGTTCATCCTAGGTATGAATCTGCAGTGTGTTTTAATAAAGTATATCTACTATAAGTGAATCTGTTAGTCTCATCAGAAGAGGCAGTAACCAAACCAGCCATCAGTTAACCCAAACAGCCAAAATCAGTACAGAAGCAAACAAGGAAAGTGCTTGAATTGCTGTTTGAGGACCTCTGTCAGTGTCCACATATTTTAAGCTTATAAGCCCGTGGCTTTTTTGCCATCACACAAAATTCAGCATCCATTTGAAATTTCGTGTTGAGAAAAACAGCAAATCAATGAAAGACTAAGCCAATACTTCTGTATAATGACACATCTCAGTCGGGCTGAAATCACCGACTTCTTGCTTATGCAATGTATATATAATAAACCGTTATCTACAGCATTCATCACTTGTTATACACATAGAAAGAGCAGGTTATCTATATTGATCTATATCCATACATTGCATATGTATAGATATTAAAGTGCAAGAAAAATTTATATAGAGGATAATACTAAAAAAAACCCTGATATTATACATTGTTGAACTCAGAAAAAGAAAATTCAACATTATAATTCTTGCTTTGACTGGCCACATAATTAATTTCAGTGAGGTATTATTATCTAAAAATATACTCAGGGTTTAGATAGTACTCAGGGTATAGTATTCATTCTAGATAGTATGCAATCTACATAATTTCTGATTTCTCAATAACAAAATAAATTATTAAAAGCAAAATCTGAACTTACCTACACAGACTTCGAATAGCACAAAAAAAGTTCACCTCAAAGATGAACTCAGAGCAACCAGTGACCATATATTTTTATCAAAAAGCCAAAAAGGCTGATAAGTGAACTCACCATAATCTACACGAAGTTTAGTGCTCTGTTTAGCTCAAGATAGGAAGATGTAACATGTAGATGTTGTGACAAGTGTCAACAAATCAAAACCAGACTAATTAATTCCTTAAAAGAAAGCTTAGAGTTCTATTACCCTATTCTTGAGCTAACAAGACAGGTGAAAGAAAAGCTAAGCTCATTTTAAAATGTATTAGAATCAGATTGTCTCAAAATACGCAAAAAAACCCAACTAAAAATCCAAGAGTTTACTTTTTTACTCTTCTCTCAAAATCAAACATCTGAACTTCAAACTTCAGTACCAAATTATATCCATCTGCTGTACAAATCAGTCACTGGGTCAGACTAAGACTTTGCAGAATTAAAATTGCGGGGTTTTGTGTGTTTGTTTGCTTGCTTTTGTTATTTTGTTTTTAACCTGAAACATAAAACATGGCCCTAACACTTGTCCAAGTGCAGTTAGTTTGAAAACTGGAAACTACATTATCTGTCCATAGACTGCCATCTAGTTAGGCAGAATAGGTTGAAAAGCAGCAATATTCAACATAATTTTTCTTACAAACAGAAACACTTATAAGATAAACTAAGATGTGCTCTATAGTCATTATTCAAATATCAGTCTTATGAGCTAGACAAGCATCTCTCAAATATACCTGATTCTTCTTTGAGCCAATTTGTCTAAGTGATTATCTTTAAACTGTCCTTTCAGCTCTAGTTTCTTTATGTGTTTAACAATACCAACTTCTGTATGTTGTTTTTTCTATAGATACTTAAGAAATGAACACTTATACATGAAGTATAACTAATATGGCCAATTTGATGACATCTGCTTTATAAACTCCAGAGTGCATTTAATTATCAAAAGAATAATGCATTCTGCTCACGAAACTAAGAAAGGAGATTTTTTTTCTTTAAATTTCAATTAATTTTTTTCTTTAATGAAGCTACTACTATACAAACTTTTTCCTGAGAGCACTAGTTACGGGCCACTGAAAATAGTCACTCTGGATTCCTCAAACTTAATTAAAACACAGCTAATATACTAATATTCTGTTGATTGTCTAACAAACAAAGCTAAAAAGCACCCATGCCCTCACTGTAATTTTCACATATGAGCAAGTCCTGCTGATTACAGTGAGATAGTTCAGAAGCTTATGAATAAACATAAGACTCATGCTCAAAATTTGGAGAAATATTTAGCCATGAAGTAACTGATAAATTTACTCTTACTTTGACAATACAACATCACTTTTGAATTATACCAGTAAATGATAGCTGAAACCACTCCAGCTATAGTATCATGAAAACCAAAACAAAGAAAAACAGAACAAATGCAAAAAGTTTTCTGATTCAGTATCATTAACACTTAGTAACATTTACAATGTTCTGCAATCTTTCTATTATACTTCCATAAACCATTAAAAAATCCTTGCATAATTATTTTTAAGGATTATAAAAGTACTACATTTAAAAACATGACATATTTTAAATAAATAAAAAACTCACAAAAGATAGAAGAGTTTTGAAAAGTAATTAATAACTATAGCTTCAGGATGTAATATTCAGGTGATTGTTAAAAAGTAGGTTCCAGTACAGTTTCAGTATTCCACTAATACAGAAAACTGAAAAAAAAATCACAGCAGTCTTTTGAAAGCACAGATCAACTACATAAGCTAAGTTGAGAAGAGCATGTAATTCATTAATATGGTTCATTACCATGGTTACAAGCTTTCAGCACAGGCCGTTGCATGGTTGGACTGGGATTTTGTGGTATGTCTGCAAAAGCAATGAAACAATGGAAATAAAACACAGTTTTGAAAGTTACTGGAGTATTGTAACAACATTACTAAGCAGAATTATTCAGAAGTTAGATATTTCTAGGAGTAAAGTTACAGTAATATAATTTGATTTGAATATAGTATATTCAAATATAATTGAATACAATTTGAATCATTTGATTCACTTATGGGGCAAGATGACTTTTACTTCCCCCATTCAACCCTAAACCCTAACAAGTTAAAGTACACATGGCTGTACTGAAGAGTCTTGTCATAATAATCAGGCTATGCTAAGTTCAGTAACTTAATCTCCCAAATCCTACTGACAGTAAAGCAGCTTGAACATCCCTGAACGTTGCAATTGCAAGAAATAATTAAACCCAATAGTGTTTAAGTTCTAAAGCACTGGACCTATAACGCTTTTAAATTTCTCTGGAAAATAAAATGTAAAATAGAATATTCACCTTTAGACCTTGGTGTCCTTTTCCTTCTGTCTCGAAAAGCTGCACCTGACTGCAAGGCCTCCAACAGGCTATCCATCACTCCAGTCTCCTCACCTTCTGTAAAGGAGAGAGAAGGAACCTGCTAGGTTACCACAGCAATATCAAAGCATAAATAATAATAATACTAAATAACAACAATAAAATATATTAATTGTATTATTAAAACTATTGATTTCAAACTTAGACCAGGGTTTTACCATTCACAGATTTGTTCTTCTATGCATTGAACTAAGCCAAATTTTAATTCAATCCATTTCACATTCCTCTTCCTCTATACTGAGAGTCAAGCACAGTTTTAAGTGAAATGTCATTTCACTCATATTTTCATTTCAGTACCCTTTCGCAACTGCAAATAATCAGTTTCATGTCAGCTTTCAACAGCTGTCCCTTAAATGATTTGCTATATTAGACAAGAGATCATTTCAGTTATTGTTATAAAAAGTTGAAATTGTTTCTCAGCAGGAAGCTGAATGAACAATATTGGTTTGGATAGGATAGAGAGTGATATCCATAGGTAGCTTTAATCAAAAGCCATCTTCCCTTTGTATTTAATAACCACTGTCCCATATTAAATAATGTAGTTCAGGAAAATTCTACTCATCGTATTACACATATATATGTAACTATTAAGAATATACACATATATGTGTAATGATTAATTAAGAATTAGGAATGCTACTGTGATATTATAATTAAATGCAAGCATTAAACATCCTACTTTTATGTCCTCTAATAAACACATCAGAAAATGTTAAATTTTTGAACCTTGTTAACCCCTTGTGTCTATGCCTGGGAGGTCAAAGAAAACAACTCCAGGAGTTTACTATATGACAAAAAAAAAAAATCAGCACAGATAAATAAAGAGTTACATTATAGGAATCTTATTACGCCTCACTGGGCAAAATTCCCTAGCTCAACACACACCTTGGGTACAGTCAGAGACATCGCATGCTTCTGCAGTCATTGCTAACAATGAATACTCAAATCAGAACCAAACTAGCTGATGGGTAGAACAAGATGCCACATCATTAATTTAAGGAATTCTTAAAGTGCTATACTAGAGGTAAGGAAGCAAGGCAACCTTCTTGGCCTGAATATGGGGGAAAATTATTATGGGAAATGTTGTTTTCCAACACTGTTTCTATTTTTTCTCCTCCTTTTAATAAATTCCACTTTTGAATAAGCTTTAAAGAATTCTAGTGTCTTTCTAAGGGAAGTGGGTTCAAGGGCAACAAAAATAATTCAGACAAAAAAAGCTCCAAGTTGCAGTGAGGATGGTTTGGCAACGTACCGTCAAATCAGCATGGGCCCAATCATGAATATGATGCCCTAGCAACAACATTTTTACTTTAATTATTCTACTACTACGTCAAGAATTTAATCTAATTTAGCTTCTGAGAACCCTAAGCGTAGGTACAATTTAAAAGCAAAAGAGGAAAACAACACAAAGACACAATTTTGGGAAGCAAGATATGCAAACAATTATCTTTAATAAACCAAAACATTAATTGTCTCAAAATTTGAGCTTTGCTGTCCACCAATTAAGGAAAAATATCCTTCAAATATACCTTAAAGTCACAGAGTGGCAACTTCCTCATGAAATAATAAAAGTTCATTTATTCAAAAATTCTATAGAAATACACATATAAACATATCTAAAGCTCACAACAGATGCTGCCTAACGTTGACTCAAATTTAAATAGATTTTCATAAACATTTTTTTCATTCATCTATTATACCATCAACTACTTTATTATTTACAGAAGGACCAAAGTAATTTATTTTAACATCTGTTCTTGTGCAACTGTATTACAAATTGCATTTAGTTAGCACTTCTATTCCTTTTTCTTGCATTTGCCCATTCTTTAATTTCCGCTAATTCTAAACGTATATTTGTGTTTAGAAAGTGTTTTTTTTTTTTAATTTTTGGAATTTCCTAAAAATGCCCTCTAAGGAGAACCCCATTCCTTCCTTGTAGTATTTGATTTGATGCTCTCCCAAGATGCTGGTCCTTAAAACAACAAAACTGTAACCAGAGAACACCCTTAGAATCACAGAATCATTTAGTTTGGAAAGGACCTTTAAGATCATGAATCCAACCATTAACCTAACACTGCCAAGCCCACCACTAAACCATGTCCCTAAGTGCCACACCTACACACCTTTTAAACACCTCCAGGGATGGTGACTCCACCACTTCCTCAGAAAGTCTGTTGCAATGCTTGACAACCCCTTTGGTGAAGAAATTTTTCCTATTATCTAAACTAAACCTCCCCTTGCACAACTTGAGGCTCTTTCCTCTTGGCCTTGCTTGTTACTTGGGAGAAGAAACACAACAGCTACCTCGCTGCACCCTCCTTTCAGGTAGTTTAGAGAGCGATAAGGTCTCCTCATCTCAGCCTCTTTTTCTCCAGGCCAAACAACTCCAGTTTCCTTAGCCACTCCTCATAAGACCTGTGCTCCAGACCCTTCACCAGCTTCGTTGCCCTTCTCTGGACACACTCCAGCACCTCAACGTCTTTCTTGCAGTGACGGGCTCAAAACTGAACACAGTATTTGAGATGCGGCCTCACCAGTGCCGAGTACAGGGGGATGATCACTTCCCTAGTCCTGCTGGCCACACTATTTCTGATGCAGGCCAGGATGTTATTGGCTTTCTTGGCCACCTGGGCATGCTGCTGGCTCATGTTCAGCCGACTGTTGACCAACATCCCCAGGGCCTTTTCTGCCAGGCAGCTTTCCATCCACTCTTCCCAAAGCCTGTAGCGTAGCAGGGGGTTGTTGTGACCCAGCAGGACCCAGCACTTGGCCTTGTTGAACCTGTAAGGGACTACTCCTGAGGTGTTGCAGAAACTGCAAATTGACCATTCAGGCCCAGACTGTTTTGTGGTGCCTCGAAACATTCCTGTTGTAGATAAGAAGATGGCCAGGAATGCACCAGAGGCCTTACTAACAATGGACTCAATCGTTGAGGCTCTGATAAGGC
>WKFP01015257.1:965195-984621 GCA_011057875.1 Pterocles orientalis | reverse complement strand
AATATCTCTTGATCTCTCCCTGGCACATATGGCAACACCTTATAAGTTTTATGCCAGCTCCTTTTGGGGCTTGTTTAGCAGGTTTTCTGTAGGTTGTTTATTTTAATACTGAAAAGTGATTGCAAGCGTTGTGAGCGGTTGCAGGTTAAGTGATTGCAAGTTTTGTGAGCGGCTGCAGGTTTCTTAGTATTGTTGGAGATCATGCTGAAGATTTGGTGTTGTTGGTGGTTGGTAGCGTTGTCATGAATTGTCTTTACCAATTAATTTGTTTTCTTTTATAATTCTGTTAAGTTTAATGACAGCTCCTTTCAGGGGCTTGTTTAGTAGGTTTTCACGTAGATTGCTTATTTTGGTGGTGCTTATTACTAACCCTAGTGATATTGGTAATTATGCTATTCTTACCCCATTACTAAGAGATTTTGTGTTATTAGTGAATGGTAAAATACTCATGGATTGTCTTTACCAAGTGATTTTTCCTTTTCCCTTGACCCTGATGTATACCCCACATTTTCCCTTTTCCCTAAACAATTATATGCATTAAAATTATGCAATTCTTTGGTGTCGTTTCACCTTAATTTGCCCCAAGGGTATGTATATATAGAACCTCCGCGAACCCCACTCATCCCACCCAGGGTGGTTCTATGAGCTGGGTCGCGACAGAACCTCATACAACTGTCCTTGCTCCATTGATTCAGCCTGTCCAGATCCCTCTGCAGAGCCTTCCTGCTCTCAAGCAGATCCACACTCCTGCCCAACTCGATATTGCGTGCAAACTAACTGAAGGAGCACTCAATCCCCTCATCCACATCACTGATAAAGACATTAAAGAGAACTGGCCCCAGTACTGAGCCCTGGGGAACGCCACTGGTGACCAGTGGCCAACTGGATTTAAGTCCATTCACCACAACTCTTTGGGCCTGGCCATCCAGCCAGTTTTTTACCCAGGGAACAGTAACCCTTAGTTCTTCTCTTTTCTCTATATTCTACTACCAGACTAGTTAGCAACTTTACACAAAAGAGCTATACACAAAAAGAAATACGGGAAAATTAGCAAATATTTCATAATTTTGCATAACATTTACGTACATTTATTTTCTGTACAACACATGGCAGATACAGAATAAACATGAAGACTGAAATACAGTTTTTTTTCTCTGTCTTTGTGTTTGGTATATCATGCTTTATCACCCTGAAGTCTGCTCTCTCATGACTAATGGACTATCACAGCTACTAATAGAGCTTAGAATGTACCTCACAAAAAAATACTAATTTTATGTATTCAGCTTCCTGTTTTTTTTGTTTTGTGGTTGTGGTGGTTTTGTTTGTTTGTTTGTTTTAACTTTCTTTTGTCCTTCTGATATCATGCAATTCTCTAAAATATTCATGTTTGGAATGAAAATACTCAGTGAATAGTTTCAGACCAAAGTGATGCTTGAAGAAATTTTGAGGCCAAGCCATTAACATACACGAATGTTGGAAAAAATAGGTAACTAATTCAAACGTTTATGGAAAAGAGTTCATAGGCTTTGTTTTAGGAAGTAGGAGTAACAAAAAAAAAAATTTCAATCCTATTTCAGCATGTCATGTGTTTCCTTTTAAGCTTCTCCAAGACTACTATGCATTTCACAGTTATTTCAAAAACTTAACAGTTTTCAGTAGAAAAAAAAATCCTGGTGCATAATCTGCTATGCTATAAAAAGACCCATCAAATAAATAAAAAAGGATTTTAAATAATGGAATAGAAATACTGCAAAACCACAACTTTTTGTAGCATAGCCGTAACATATTTATGGGTATTATCTGTTTTTCATATTTATCTGAAATACATTGTAGTCTCAAACTGACTTATAGATTAGTGCTTCTATTGACATGCAAAACAGTTAACAAAAGAATAAATGAAGTATATAGAAACTTGAATTAAAAAACTGCTCTAGAAGTTTTCCTGTATGTGTGGATATACTGAAAAAAGTTAACCACTGAAAATAAAAACTTCCTGTTATCAACCAGTTGCTAAGATGGGGCGAGTGAATGTTGCAAACATCCACCTTGGTAAGAAAGGGGAATGGACCAGCAGGGTCTTTTGCAATAGAGCATAGCCTGCTTCCTGTTTTTGACTCCTGCAACTTGTGAGCCTGCCCACCCCTTTGTTTTTGAGAGACTACCTGCCTGCTACACTTGTGTGCTCGTGATGGGTCACTCACAGCGCTGTCAACCTGGCAGGTAGGAGTTGTGAGACCTCCGAAGACCCCTCACACATTTCTAGAACATTCGTAAGCACATACTGCACCTGCCCAGTGACTTCAAATTCCCTGCCTTTGGGGTCTGACACTTTCCACACTTAAAGGTATAAAAGGAGGAAAAGGCAAATTTTGGGCATGCGCCCGCCACTGGAAGACTACAACTACGAGCCAAGACTGTCACTGGATCCAAGGGTGGTGATAACCTCTAATATTTTCTTCTTTCTTTTCCCTTTATTTTTCTTTTAAGTAACTCTCTCTCTGTCTCCCTGTTTCTAACTTTGCTCTCAGCACATAAGGGGAATATGGTCCCAAGTTTTCGTATTGCTATTGATTGTGATATTGTTGCCAGCTTTATTGTTGCTATTGGTTGTAAAATCATTGCAACTTTTGCCAAGCCATTATCTTTTATAGTCCCACTACATTTCCTAATAAAATTGTAGTTTAGGTAAACCTTCCAAAGCAATTCTCATTGCTCCTGTTTACTGCACAGAGATTTAAAAGTGAACCTTGCTATTACCCACTGAATGGGACAGGACACATGAATAGTTAATAATCTACACACCCAAAACATGCAGAAAGCCTGTTTTTCAAACTCTTACACTTTCAGCTAGGCTCCAAATTCTGGTTTTTGATGCCTATGTCAACAGATGACTGTGACACCTTCTGTACAGTTACTCAGCTAGCTATTTATTAATAGTCATACTATCTACAATATTGTCAAAATTTATATGATGGAAAGTTTAAGAAATGAAAGCGTACCATGCAATATTTTAGAAATATTTTAAATTTCCCTGAGAGAACTGCATACAACATTGCTACAGTGATAGTATAAGAGTCGCAAATATTGTTCAGTATTAACACTTCCTATGGGACCTTTAAATTGGCTTCCACAAGCTGCTGCAGACTGCTGTCACCAGTCCTAACTGGCTTCCTAATTAGTCAAGTGTATCAATCTTTTGTCATCCTAGAACTAGTAATACCAGTTGGCTTGCAGATAGCATCATAGCCCACAATAATTCCTTTGAGAAATATACTCTTTTATGATCTGAACGATCTCTTTATTTTCAATTGAAGAATATGAGATTTAAATACTTTTTAGCATCATACCCAATTAAAACTCATACAGCTGCCTTTTAAATACCATCTAAAGCAGAAGTAAACTTGCTAAAATAGCTGGCAAGTTTTTGCCCTTAATATTTCAGTGACAAGTCAGATATAAACTGCCTAATTTCATAATTACGTCTTTAAAAATTTTAAGAATATTACAGACCCTTCTCCTTCAGTGCAATGAGTATCATAAGCTTTACAGTACAACTTTAATAAGTCTTATGATGATAGCAACAAATACTGCAGTTAGGAATAACTCCTGCATTTTATGTACTTATTAAGAAATAAATGATATCTATCATAACTCCAGGAGCAGTAGTCCACTGACGTGGTAGAAACACAAGTATCATTAGCAATATAGTTTTAAAATAAGAGTGGTGCAACAAGATTACTTTGGATGAAAAAATGTTTAATTTTTACAGTTCCTGTGCATCTGTCAGACATAAACTAAAACATCAGTCAACACTAGGACTCCAGAAGTTCACTTTACCAGGAGAAAAACATGTAATAATATGGCTACTTCCTCTTTCAAGGAATCAAAGCTTTATTAGGCTACTCCCCTGTCCTGGGTTAAGCAGAAACAGAGTTAACTTTCTTCATAACAGCTAGCAAGAGGCTGTGTTTTGGATTTGTGCTCAGAAGAAAGCTGATAAGAAGCGATGTTTGTGCCGCTGCCAAGGACGGCAGACCGGGAGCACAGCCCCGGTTGCTAGCCCAGGATTTGATCTTGGGTTCGGGATTGAACCCAGATTGGCCAATAATCTATTCCATAACATACATGTCATGCCCAGTATACAGGTGAGGACCCTCCGGAAGATCGTCCCTTTTGTTCCGGGTCCCTTTGGTTTTCGGATCTCTCTTGGCTCTGGATCATCTCTCTCCAGGTGGTCACTTCCCCCCCCACCCTGGTCAGCTCTTAGTCTGGGATGCTCGGACTGTTATCTCCCTTCCGTGAGTGCCTCTAGGAACGGTGCACCCCCGTTGCCTGGGGGAATCGTGAGTGTGGTTTCGGGACTCTCCCTGCTCCAGGATCATTAGCCGGGAACAGGCTGAGTCCTTATCATCGGGTGGGGGGGGGGGCAGGGGGGACAGTATCACCGTGTATCACTCACTGGTATATCTGTATATAGTATTATTTTCAATATTATTGTAGTTTAGTTATTAAATTGTCCTTATCTCAACCCATGAGTCCTTTTTTTCCCTTTACCCCTTTAACTCTCTCCCCTATCCTCGGGTGGGAGGAATTGTGTGAGCGGGTGTGTGGTTTTGGCCCCCAGCCAAGGGCTAACCCATCACACCTCTCAAAATAAAACCGTTTTTTTAAATGAAGGAAATATCAAGGAGCTTCAGAAAAAACAAACCAAGAATTCTTTAGCATGGTTTCTGTTGATGTTGCCTACTCAGTCTGTATACTTAAGAGATTTATCTACAGGGACTGTCATTTTCCACTGGGATCTACTTATAGCAATGCGATTACGTACAGCTTTTTCTTACACTGCAAGTAAAGCCAACCTCTGAATTATAAGCCTCATCTGAAATTAAAACTGCACAATTTGGACAAATGTATACATTAAAGACAGACCTTAATATTTCATAACTGTAACAGAAGGAGAAGAGTGCAAAAACTTGAGGTCTGCTCATTAAATTACATGAATTAGCAAAGACTTTCATTATCTTTATATCACCTTTGAAGTAACTCCATGGTAGCACTCAAGCTTCTATATAATTTAAAAACAAGCTCGGAGTGCTGAAGCTGTTGGATTTGTTTTTCTTGTCTGAAGAATTAAGTCCTGATCTCACAATTCCGAAACTACCAGAATGAACACTGTTTTAATTGTTTTAACTAGTATACAAACTGCTTTTTTTCTCTTCAGGTCAGGATATAATTCAGGTCAGATATACTGTACGCAGTTTTTGATCAAGTGAAATTTAATCCCTTTGCAGCCTTTATCATAGAATCATAGAATGGTTTGGGTTGGAAGGGACCTTAAAGATCATCAAGTTCCAACCCCCCTGCCATGGGCAGGGACACTCTCCACTAGACCAGGTTGCTCAAAGCCTCAAAAAAAAGCCTCAAAAAAAAGCCTTTAGCTACATTATGTCTTGTGCCTTCATGTAAAAACATTTCTCAGGCAAGTGAATACCAGGCTTGGGACAATGACAGCAGAGATTTTTCCAGACTATTCACTCAAGGTGAAGAAGGAGAAAGAGACATCTTTTAACTTTGTTAATGTTGTATCTTTACTTTCAATACATCATAAATCATTCTATATGTTTGTTTGTATAATGATGGATTTGACAAGTACAGCCTACAAAGCAATGTCCAGCTGACTAAAGGTCTCCATCTGAGTAAAAATTGAAGGACCATTCCCTCAGCAACATCTCAAGAGGAAAGCTTTGGCAACAATATAGTGTTGAGTGATTTAAGCTCTAGAGAACAGATCACAGAAAGGGAGATAATTTAAGCTATCAATGCAGGAGCAACCTCCAGCGTTTTGGAAGTGGTTCTATCTTTTCAGTCTCAGAGAATCAGGCAACCAGATTCTGTGAAGCATTCGTAGTGTTGACACATAACAGCTTCTAGACCTCTCAGCCCTATATATGAAGAGGTCAGGAGGCTTTTTGAAGGCTCTTATATTGTCAACATAAAAATACAAAGCAATCTTAACGTCCAGAGAAGGGAAGGCTTCACAATGTTTAACAATGTGACTGCCTAACTCGGACTTATATTTAATCACTAACTAAAACCTTAGATCAACCTTATGTGCTGTTATCTAAGACTAAGATTTGATAGGACAGCTAACAGTGAGAACCGTGAGCTACACATGACAAAGTTAGTCAATAAGTTTTACTGTTAATGAATGATTTTTCTATTTTCTTTACACATCACAGCTCCAAAACCACTGACAAAAATGCAACCAATCTGTTTTTCAGACTAACCAAAACCTAATATTTCTATTAGTGCTGTTTCACAGAGCGGGGAGAGGTGGGGGGGGGGGAATAATCTGTTATTGAGACATAATTATATTTTCATTTGGAGCAGTTAGAACCACTCTAGTAGAATTCTTAACTGAATGCAGCTTCTTATAAGAATATATGTAGCTGAACATATGTGTGTGCGTGTGTATGAACATCTTTTCACTTAGTTACTATGTGTCTCTGAAGAAGTTTATTGAGCACAGGGAAAGACACTACTATTTCCATTCCCATTTATGAACAACTGATAAATCAGAAAATACAATAATGATCACTTATACTGACAGCTGTGCTACAGAGATGAGGGGCTGAAGGAAGTTTACAAGTTATCTAATTTCTCACTTCTGGAGGGAGAAAGTTCTAACTGGATTGCATGACTGAGCTTAGTCAAAGGAAAGCTACCAGGCAGCTTTGGGTGGGCAAGACTCTTTTTGTTTGGGTGGCTATGAATGCACAAGAATACCCAGGAGGATCAGATCAAAAGTCCACCCAGCCCTGCATCCTCTGTGCACTAGTAGACAATAGCAAACAACTATAAAAAGGACAGGAAAAATATGTAAAGACATTTCTAGAATGGTCTTTGCGTCTCCAGCAGTTTGTAAGTTGAAGACTTTGAATTTGCATTTAATAGTTTTCAATGGATAGAAACTGCCAGAGAAATAAAGTAACTTCTGTCAGCAAGCTTCAGAGCAAGAATATTTTGGTATGCAGTAACAAGACTGTAATTCTGTGCAACTACTGAGGTATTGCTGAGTGAAGATAAGCGTCATAGTGAACAGCATAGAAATAGAAGCAGCAGCAGACTTGGTTTGAAGGAAGAGTCAGAGACATGACCTTCTTTTCTGCTAGCTTCCCAACAATGACAGAGGAGGTTCTTGGCTCTTTTACAACCTTGGACTAAGTAAAAATAAAACATACCCTCCAATGCTTTGGTAAGGATATTTATTCCTCCCCTCCTTTGCAACTTGAGAGAAGAAACTTTTAATGATTCAGAAAAAAAAAAAAGAAAGAATTAAAGCATTTACACATAGCAAGAGTGAGAGTTTAAAGAGGACTCTGATGTCTATCTCGGAGGAGATGTGAGGTAGTATTTGGAGTAGGAAACGTTTACTCGAACCAAACCCTGCTATCTGCATAAATGTTAGAGCTCTTAGTCCCAAAGATGGCTCCAGAGATTGTAATTTTTTTTTCATGGTAATGTCATTTTACATCTGCAGCATTCTTTTCATATTTTTTAAAACATTTTCCTGCTACACTATAAATGACAAGTCTTATGAGAATATTTATCTACAGACATTACTATAATTACCCTTTAATTTTTTCAATAGTTCTGGGTTTTTTTACTATTTCTCTCTCTCACAAATACCGCTGCCATTTATCTTTTCAGGGGCTTTCTGTAAACCTCAGTTTCACAAATGCTTTTCAGCTACTATCTCCAAAGGTTTCCCTTCTAAACCAAATTTTCAGAAAGAAAAATAATTCTTTCTTCTAAACCTCTTGTTCTTTTGGAGCTACTACTTAGTAAAATGATCAGTAGCTTCTGCACTCTGAGTCCATGGGTTGCCAACAAGTGCACAAACTACACCTCTGTGCTTTAGAAGATTTAGCACCTTTGAAATCTTGTTAGAACATGACTTACGACTATTAGTTGTTGGGTTTAATTAATATACATTCCAATTAGTTCTACTCTTTTTTGAACCAAAAACATCTCATTCCCTGAACATCCTCCAGTACGAGATTTGATGAGATTTTGCTGCATCTCATCTTCTGCTGTGGCTTCTGCAGATGCATCACACATTATTTTTCAGGCCAGATTTTTTTTTTTTAATTAAGCATACCTGTATTTTATCATTCTCTGTATAATTTTCAAGTACAAATGTGACAATTATTCTGGAGGGAACATCTGTTCTCAGCAATTTATTCAGATTTATACTTTACTGTCAAAACAATACAATCGCAGCTGAAAAACAACCTCAATTCTTTGTAACAGATCAGGTGATATCTCCTTTCCAGCGGATTCGTGGCCAATGTCTGTCACAACTTGTTCCTCATATACAGGACTTTATTTTTAACAAGAATAAAGCAAAATTAGAACTACTCTCCAAGCTTGTAAAGAGCTCACTGTCAACTGCCCATTAAGTATTAAAATGAGTAAGTACTGAGTAGGTAACTCTATAAGGTCCCACAGTTCTTTCTGCTCAATATTATTCAATGTAAGAGGAAGAAGTTACACTTCTCACAGTTACACAACAGAATTATTCCTCACTGGACTCATAATAAAGGTGAAGCTTAAGAATAAATTTAAACAAAAGTGATCTCAGGAATCCACTTGGTAAAGAGGGTCCAATTTGAGGATAAGTGGAGGCAGTCGTGGGACAAATGGAAAGAGTTATCATCACCAGGGAGGAACCAAGATGAATGGAGCACTTGAAATTCCAAAAAGGGGAAACTCCCTAGGGAAGAGATCCCTTACACGAAACACTTGTTGGATATCAATATTATACCCTCAGGATTTCTTCATATATAGTATTATCAGATCTTTTGCCCCCTTCACAGTAAATTTAGTTGCACAAAACACATACCTACATGCCCAAAATCTAGCAACACTCTTATTATTGTCCAAACCTTGTGTTTTTCAGGAAAGTAGCCTAGCAAACATTTTAAAACAACAAATTATTAACATATGAAACTACTGATATCACCTCAGCTGTAGCGGAACACAAACAGGTTTTTATAATCTGTGACATTTGTAGTCCTTCACTCCCCTCACAAGAAAGGAATACTATTAAGTAGTACTGATTCTCCTCTCCCAGAGAGAAGGAATTAATAAAATGGAGGCCTTATGAACTTGAGCTAGGCAGAGAAAATAGGGTCTTTGAGGGTACCTACTAATATAAGTAGGTTTGGTGATTTTTTAATTTATTTCAAAGGCAGGCATTTTATCTGTTGGAATCTGAATTTTAATTACCTAATTACGTTTACTGTTTTCATTGCTTAAACTATCAGTGCTGGGACCCATGATGTCCTTTTGTTTTGCAGAACACTACAGAACTAATGAAAATATTCATATTGCATAACTTAGCAGACAGCAATAAAGTAGTAAATGTTTGAAGGACCAAAACCTAGAGCACTCTTATCAAGCTTGTGAGACGTTAATGTCTTTGTTCCAAAACCAGAGAAACAATACAAAACCTCTGCAAAAATAAATGCTTCAAAATTGACTGCAAATAAGGTCATAACTGTCTAAATGAACCAGAACACAGATTTAAAACCAGTTAGTTGTGGTAAAAGTGAAACTGAGTAACACAACTGAAAATAAACTAATATTCTAGATTGGAAATCAGATGTTTAGGCATCACTTCAATGCTTTTGCATAAGAAAGGGCAGCCTTTTTAAACAACCACAGAAGAAAGTGGCTTGTTACTTAAATAGTATTCAAAGTAAGACACAATGAAGATGCCACAATGATGGAGCTCTCAATTATATTACAATAAATTTAGCTGGTGTTATCACAGTTACAGAATTCTTTACACTGTGATAAGATCAAAATAATTGATTGGTGTGCTTTCTACTGAGAATCTGAACAGCATGAGAAAGTATGTATCTGAATGTTAATAGTATGCAGACAAGGCATTTACATAAAGATCTCCTTCCACTGGCTATTTACCTTTGAAATGATAGTATGCGATAGTTTGAGCGGGCTTCATAGAAGCAAGTAAAGCAATCTTATTAACTAAGCATCTCATGATGAATATCACTTTGTATCCTGAGAATATTTAGAGGACAGATTTTACTATCATCAGTTTTAAAATACCAAATATCATTCACTGCTTATACATTCAAAACTTGTAATGAATTCCACATGCGTTTCAAGTTAGGATGTAGCTGAAAGGAAAATATGCAGCTGATATTTGTACCACCTACACTGAAGACTCTCATCCTTTTATATCAGTGATTTATTTGAGCTGTGATCATTAGGACACACGAGTGTCACTATGTACAGCACAGGTTGAGAATTTTAGCAAATTAAAATTTACAGACATCTAAATCTGACATGGCTTCAGGTCCAAATCTCAAACAAATACTTGCAAAAGAATAAGTCAAACAATTCCATATAAATAACGAAAATCTATAGTGTTTTATATTATAAAGCTTACCTAAAATGTTATGTTTTTCTAAAAAGATGCTATACTGCATATTTATAAACCACTAGACATTTTATAATCTACAAAATATTGATATAATTATTTATATCTGAAATATAAAAAAATTCAAACAAAAAACTTTATGAAGATGTATCACACACTATACCTATTTATCTAATTTTAGAAAACAACCATATCAATACTGAACTTGGTGTAAGAGTATTTCAAAGGCAGTCTGATGCAGACGTATGGATAACAGAGTGTAATCTGCAACCGAGAAGGTTAAGTTGTTGCCTGTATATCAAAGGCATAAACACAGGCTATGGAAGACTATTACAGTTCATGAGAAGGCTGGTGTACTGTAGGGGCACCTCAGATCTCATGTTTACAGTATATGTCAGTTATTAGTGATGAAATTATTATATCCCCAAAGTAGTTCAAACTAAAAACCAGGAGTTACCTTTAATTCTGGATAACTTTCCTTTTGTTTTAATACATGTGTAGTGCTAGGCAAACCTGGTATGATACAGTCCTATTGGGCTATATGCAACTTATTAGCTTAATTCACATATTTGGTAGACACTAAAAAAAAATAATCTATGGTTTTGTATATATTTCTTTAAGAAAAAAGGAAAAAGGGCAAAAACACTCCCCAAAAAGCTAAAAATTTTGCAGCTTTATGTAGGTCACTTTTACGTGAAGAAATGGATCCATCTTATGCAGCAGAGGGTGGCACCATAGCAAACAAAACCGTACTCTTCAAATAACTTTCCTAAGCAAATGAAAGCTGAAAAAATACAAAGAAAAGGACTTCAAGAACAAAGGAGAATCTAGGACAAGTAAAATGCCTGTTTTGTAAATGACACCGGTGGTTAACAAAACAAGCTTAGGATGATGGTATAAATCCTGTCTAAGTATTAGATAGCAGCTCAGGCCTTGAACATTAGTGGCACAGGCTGAAAGCAGAAACTCTGGAACTGTAAACAAGTCACTAATAGCCAATTAATGGTCACTGAAAAAAAGCACAACCTCAAGTGCCATGGAAAGATCATTTTTATGTTAGGAATAGAAGCAGCAGCTAGAAAAAAGGAAAAAAAATCCATCTTAAAGCACTACTACAACCTGGAGAATTAACAACCCCTGAAAGACTTTGGATCGTGTAATCTAGGGATAGACAAGAGGCTTTGGAATTGTCTAGAAACTAGACCATCTTATAAAACAATAAGATCTCAAACTGGGTGTGGTGAAGGGAATAGAAGATGGTAGAGAAGGAAAAAAAAACAACAAAAAAAACCACTTCAGTTCTAGCTTCCCTTGCAGAAGAGCTCTTGAGTTTGCCCATGTCATCTTGCCAAATAAGGTCATCACTGGTAGCCATCATTATGTACCCTACAGCATCTGTTCAGTGGGATTTTATATTTATATCAAATCTAGGACACAGATGTTAAGGACTGACTGCTTTCAATATGTAGTGGTAGTGATTAATAGGTGAAAACTAACTTGTAGTGTTAATGACAAATAATGCACGAGTAAAAGTTATGAGCACAACCAGTGCTGTTAATGATTGTCAGTGCAATAATGAGGTTTTTGTGGTTTGGGTTTTTTTGTGCTTTTTTTTTTTCTTTAAGTTTAAGATAAACAGTTAAGAAACTCCAAAGAGCCATACAGCACAGTGATACACAGGCATCCCTAGCCTTCAGGTAATTTTCAGTTAAAAAGCAATGTTACTGAAAAATGTAGAGTGGAGATGCAGAGTACGCTATGATCTCTTCGCTAAAAAGAAAAAAATCTTGATGAACCAGTTAGTACATGTACTCTGTACTTTCCTCTTCTTCAAATATGCACCTGTTTGAACCCCAGAAAAATATTTTCTAGGATTGTGACATCAATGAGTTTTCAGCTACTTCGATCAAGTAATAATTGAAATAATGTTCCTATAAATCCAGCATCCGATTGAGTCACCACATAAAGAAATGATATGCAGCAAAAATCAGTTACTCAGTCACACTCCAGGTAAGAGTGTTTTGGTATTTTGACAGAGGGAGGACCAGATTAGAAATTCGTCAGCAGGTCAGATGTAAACATTTTGTGACTGGTTTACAGATTCTTAATGAGAGGAAAGCCTTTCAAGGGACTAGTTATGGCTAAGAAAAAAGAGGGGAAAAAAAAGAAAAAAAATAATTTTGAATGTCTATGTTACTCTTCCATCAGAATCAGAGCAGCAACATGAATCTTTAATTAGTAAACACAGTTTTATAAGACTGCCAAAATAAAAACAAAAAAACCCACTTCATATTGTTGTGGTTGTCCTTCCTGACAAACAAATTTACCACAGGTGCTTTCCACTGTCAGAATTTGGGTTTTCTAATAGACTTGTGAAATTAGGTTGCAAACAAGCACAAGAAGCCATACAAGGAACTCTGCAGAACAAAAAACAACTCATCAGTAGCCAATTTAGCAGATGTGAGACTCAAGACATTTATAGCTTCAGGTGATCATAACATCACCTTTTGCCATCTTCTGTGTAGATCAGTCATTCCAGAATGAACCACATAAGGTTCAAATATGTGGCGGTTAAGAAGAGCAAGAAGCCTCTTTCTTACATTTATATGATTTTAAAAAAAAAAAGCTACTAAGAGACAAAGCAGCTATTTACTCAATGACCTAGCTGATCTGTAGATGACAAGCACAGTTCCCTACTACATTAGCTGAAGCAGTACATCAGCTACTAGAGGCCTACATACACATGTGGGTATATGATTCAGAAGTCTCCAACATCGGTATTCTGGGAAGCCTGAACATGACATTACGAAGAACAAGACCTAATAGAAACTTTGATTTTCCCTGAAAGACTATCAATTTTCCATCAAAAGTCATACATACATCATGTCTGAGAAATATCTAATCTCTTTTGAAACTCTTCCAGTCATACACTAATACAGATACCGGTCTTACCCTTTTCTAGTCTTCTGCAGTCTCCTCTGTCTTCTGTGAGCTTTAAAAAGATTGTCACTGGTAGTTTTCTGACTGGGTCTTGAATTTACTTCTAAATTAGAAATACTGTGTTCAGAGGCCAGCTGCCTGGTTTCCCATCTTAAGAGAAAGCTTTAGTCTCACACCTCAAGACATGGATGTTCTTATGAAAATAAATCAAAGACTTTGGAGAATCTTGAAACACACCTACTCTGCCTATTAGTGAAAGGTAGAAGAGACAGATAATATTTTACGTCAAAGGTGCCGACCAGAGTTTGAGTGGGGAACTGTTTAATAAGATCTGCTCAGAAAAAAATGAGTAGCTCGCGATCTTTTACATAGTAAGTCGTGTATCATTCTGAAGGATTCCAGAAGCTCAGTCTGGGATAAAATATAGCAGTATAGAGGATCATCAGACATCTTTTTCAGTAACAGAGAACTCAGTGTCTGCTGTCCCTTTTGGTACAAAATGCAACACAGCATAAATGAGTAACTTTAAAAATACATGTCTGAGGTTTCTTTTAAGGTGTTTCAACAGGGACCTATTGAATTAACAGTTGACATACTCCAAGAAAAAACTAGACTACTTCAGGAAGGGCTTATTCTCATAAAAGAACAAAAATGAATATGTAACATTAGTTAAAAGAAAGAAAATGGCTTTGGGAATTGGAAAATGTCTGTTCTCAGGTAACGTAAGATGTTCTCGGCATAACTGAACTTATACTTGGTCACACACAGTTCAATATATTCTAATGGAAATATACAAAGCAGCATTAAGAGTTCCAAAATAGCTTGAAGAAAACAGGTAATTAGAGAAGCTCAGTAACAGAAGAAAATTTAAGAACCTCTTTGCTGTAAACTTTAATTGGTGAAAACTATTATTTTATTCTGTCTTTTCTCATAGCACATTCAGATAAAGAAAAAATAGCAGCTTTATTTCCAATGAAACACTAGATAAAATGCATTTTCTACAGTACTTACCTGTTTTCATTTCTAACAAGCGCTTTTTCTTTTGTTGTCTCTCTTGTTTTTCTTTTTCTGCTTTCTCTTTAGCTATTTTAGCACGCCTCTGTTTTTCTTCTGCTTCCCTTCTTCTCATATTCTCCTTTACTGCTTGCTATGAAAAAAGTAATAGAGTTCCATTAAAACTGAAATCTTAGAAAAAATCAAAGCCGAACCTTAAAAAAAAAAGCTTTATAATCACATTTCCTAAATGATGTTAACTTATCAAGCCAAATAAATATTTTTACATTCCATATTTTGTAGATTTTATTCAGAAGAGTAAGCAAATCCAGAATAAATACATTAAAATCATACTAATTGGCCCCAAATGGGGATTATAAATTCAGAAAGGAATACAACTTAAGAATACATATGATAATATAAGAAGAACTCAAAATATCTAAACCATCTGGTTTTACAAGACTGTAAGTATGTTACTATTTGTATTTCTAGACCAGTTTCAACACTTACTCTTTTTCATGACACCACCATACCAAGCAAAACAAGGCTGCCTGGGTGACTTAGCTGTGCATTTTTCTTATTCTTATCCGCATATGTGTTAATTCACTGGGTTTAACTCTTGTCTTCTGGTCAATATCTGTACAATATTGTTTATTTTGAATTATAAATGAGTACTTCAAAGCTTCCAAAGAAGCCAAAACAGAACTAAGAGTTTCAGAGTTTTTAAATCATTATTTTGAATTATACAAAAAACTATGTCACATTCAATAATTTTTTATCAAAGCTATGTTAGGATTACCTTTTCATAATTTTAGTGTTAGGTATGTACACTGGTAAATTCTCAGTGCCCTCCTGTGGCTTGCATGAAATGTAAAGTGCCACGAATCTGTTCTTCATTGCAGAAAGTTTCTTTTCACAATGCAGTTAAACAAAATCTCATCTTTTCACAATAGGTCAAAGTGTCCCCTCCTACAAAATGGCTAACGTTTTCATAAGGTCTGAGGCAGAAGATGCATGTTTGCAAGCATAATTAATGCCTCATATTTTTTATTTTTTTAGAAGGAAAATGTCCAGCCTGCACCCAGAAAAAAAAAGTACAAATGGACTGAAGAGTTTGATAAAGCACAGATGAACGTGGATTACACCAGTATTTGCATGGGCACTGTTTGTAGCATCACTGCAATAAATAGTGACCAAAGGAGGGAAAAAATTCACTTAAATTTTGTGAAGAAATACCTGTCTTTGATAACTGAAGAAGAATAAGCTTTCATTCATGAAAAACTACAATGCAATGGACTTTTTGAACAAAGCAAAACTGTACTTCCACAATGTCCTTTTTGTCAGAAATTGCACACTGTCCTAACAGAATGACCAAGGAAATTTCTACTTTGAATCTACTTTTTCCCCCAAAAATAGCAACAGTAGGAGTCAGCCTCAGACTGCAGTCATCCAAATACAGGTGTCTATTCCTTTCTAATCACACTGATCAATTGGGCTCGATTTAGTAGCTCACACCTTTATACCCAGTGCAAATCGGATGCTTTGGAGTACCACACCTTGCCTCCTACCTTTCTCTAGCAAGACACTCATCTTCTGGAAGTTCTGTGCCATTACTTAAAGTTTCGAGCTGATGATGTCTTGGATACTATTTAAGACATTGCCCCAGGATACTAGGCACTTCTATTGACAGGTCTCCTTTGAGATATCAGGTAGACAACTCTATAGATTCCACTAACTGGAATTATATATGTCCCCTGAGTAGAACAGCAGACACTCAAGCTCACATACAGATGCCAATGTTTAGAGGTCTATGCCCTAGAGTCAAATCCTGTCCTACATGTTCCATGTGTTTTCAACACAAAACTTAAGTGTCTAAAGTTCTGCAAAATGTTTATACCAAACACTGTCACAAACCTGACTGAGAAAAACATATATTTGTCTCTCTGTTTGCATTTCAAAGATTAAATATCTTAACCCTTCCTTGCTCAAAAGGCCAAAAAAGTTAGACATAGTTTGACCGCATCTACTATATACAAGCAGCATTGCATTCAGCATACGACACAAATACGATGCAAAGCTAACTTTCAGAAGAATTACCAAAGTATATGCCTTTTGCACATCTTCCCAAGGCTTAGCATTTCTGAGATGGAGGCATTCTTGGCTTTTCTCCTGGGCTTTCCAGGATCGTGTCCTGTTTTTATTCAAGTATTTGCATAATATAAAAGAAAATTACCCTAAAGTCTAGGGAACAAACTCTTATTTGGTTGCTCTTCTTCCTCCCTCTCCTACAACCGCAGGAAAATTCTAGTCATTAGACAAGCACAAGAAGAGTAAATACTACAATTGCTTCATCGTATTTCAGAAGGCTGTCCAACCAATGAAAAGTATTAGCCTATTAGCAGTTCCTCTGATGCTGTGGAAACACAGAAAGAGGTTAACAGAGATGTCCGATACCTAAGATGTTCCACAGACTATACCAGGAATTTAGCTTCTGGAGTTAAAGCACTGAAGGCAAGGTACTTCACCTATTTTTTGGATCTGGCCAACTAACTGTGCTCTAGATTTGGTGTTCACACAGTGTGAATATTAACTTTCACAGCCTCCAAACAATACTGAAGCACAAAATGAGTTCAAAGTTAGCTGTGAACCTGAAATCTATGCCTCCAGATTTCAAGATGTTTAACTTTCATTAAGAACTAAAGAAATATTAAAGTAGATAAGTACTGTATGCAAATTATCAAATTTGCTTGACAAGAAGGAAGACTGAGCTTCACTTTCTCACATCTGCTGGTGCCTGAAGTAGTCTTTCAGTTTTGGACTTTCTAAAACACCAATGATTTTTCAGCTCTAAGCTTAAAAGTCTTTTGAGCCAAGTTTTCTAGGATACCAAACACCTTCTGTTTCTGTCACTAATCGACACCAATAATAAATAATTCTGAAAATCAGACCTCAGGTGTCTCACACTAGGAATCTCAAAAATCTACTCCAGAAAGTTCCAAAACTGAGCAGGTACTCAATATTTTGTTTAGTGTCATTGAATGATAAGTATTCATGCCTTATCTACACACCTTTTTCCTATAGCCTTCAAAACTGTGCTCTGCAAGACAGAATTATTAATTTTCCTCAAGGTTTCTTCTATCATGCTCATCAATAATATCTAACTGTTTTGAAGCATTAACAAATCTATATAACACTGCTGGGAAGCAGCGGTTAGTAGCAATGCTAGTTTTACAGACACAGAAAATAAATATGGGGAAATTAAGGTAAAGCACAAACACTTCTTTTTGTCTCCAATTAAAGATGAACCTAAGCATTTAGAATTCTTATTCTACAGTATGTAAATGGAAGGTGGGGTTTAAACATTAACAATGAAAGTAACATAACTATTTCATAACATTTAAAATTTTTTAAATCAGGCTCCTGACTTTCAAATTAGGCACTGAGCAAGTTAGGAAAACATAATCAATGTTGAAAAGTTTGCCACATGTAACTTTCCAAGCAAAGTTATTCTAACTGAAGACTTTTCCTTCTACGCTTTCAGTGGTTAAACTCAGAAGCCTGGTAATCTTTACATGTTCCAATATGTTTGCTAAATATAGGTTCCATTTTAAGTCCTTTCCTCAAAATAGATGGGCACAGGAATTTCAAAACCCTTTCTTAATATCTAGGAAAGAAGTATTTTTCCCTATCTAAATCCTCAGACATGTCTGAAATCACTAAAAAAAAACAACTGACCAAGTAAAACCAAACAAGACTGGGAAACATGCACGTAAGTTAAATAACTATGTTGTAATGATAAGCATCAGGCTGCAACGAGGAGAAGATGGCAGAATGACTAATTGAATCTTTCTACAGATCAATAGGCATGAGCTGTATCACTATTCCAGACTTTGTCACAAAACTCATGCTCAGATAACATTCCTGAAGAAGTGCAGCCAGTAAATGAAGGCATGTAATCACAGATAGCCAGATGCGACATGAGTCACCTTTTTCAAGTTGTCCAAATGAATAAAATCATACACAACCCGTGACCAGCCTTTTTATTCTTTCGCTTCTTGATTGAGAAAGAGTTGATTACCAGCCAACTGTTCAGAAACCAAGACAAAAAAACTGTTTTCGAAAAAAAAGATACAAAAAAACTGTTTTCGAAAAAAAAATACAAAAAAACCTAAGTGAAAATAAGCACAACCTTCACACAAAATCAACAACCTCTCCCTGTCCCCCTAATTTTACAAAATTTGAATATAGTTATAAATCACCAAGGTAGCAATCCCCACTAATCCTAAATAAGAGCTCTATAAAAGTATTTGGAACCATCAGCATTTCTGAAGTTGTTTGGTTATTTTAAATTGGGGGATATACCAGTCTTGAGTATGTATTCTGAAGAATACGGACTCATAGAAGCACAGAGAGAACCACAGAATGTTTTGGGTTGGAAAGGACCTTAAAGATCATCAAGTTCCAACCCCCCTGCCATGGGCAGGGACACCCTCCACTAGACCAGGTTGCTCAAAGCCACATCCAGCCTGGCCTTGAACACCTCCAGGGATGGGGCACCCACAACTTCCCTGGGCAACCTGTTCCAGTGTCTCACCACCCTCACTTTGAAAAATTTCTTCCTAATTTCTAGTCTAAATTTACCCTCTTTTAGCTTATACCCAATACCCTTTGTCCTATCACTGCACTCCCTGATAAAGAGTGCCTCCCCATCTCTCCTGTATGCCCCTTCAGGTACTGGAAGGCTGCTGTTAAGTCTCCTCGGAGCCTTCTCTTCTCCAGGCTGAACAACCCCAACTCTTTCAGCCTGTCTTCACAGGGGAGGTGCTCCAGCCCCCTGATTAATTTTGTGGCTCTCCTCTGGACTCTCTCCAACAGGTCCATGTCTTTTTTATGTTGGGGGCCCCACATCTGAACACAGTACTCCAGGTGGGGTCTCACGAGAGCAGAGTAGAGGGGGAGAATCACCTCCTTTGACCTGCTGCTAATGCTTCTCTTGATGCAGCCCAGCACACGGTTGGCTTT
>WKFP01015257.1:949782-964569 GCA_011057875.1 Pterocles orientalis | reverse complement strand
AGCACTCATTTCTGTTCTTGGTGGCTGCATCAGGTATTTATGCTTTTTGTAAGGCTACTTGCAATGTCAATACAAGTTAATGAAATTAGAGGTGAAAACTATAAAAATACTTCTACAAGAGATAGAGAATTTCTAAACAGCACCAAAATACTGCATAACATAAATGAAATACAAAAGCTATGTTTATTCAAGACTTCTGATAATATAGTTTACCAACGAAGCTCAAAGAAGAAATATTATATGTAGCCATTTCCTCATGTACAACAACTTCATTAAGTATTTACTTTAATGAAATGGCAACTAAACAAATCATAGAATGATAGAATGATAGAATGTTTTGGGTTGGAAAGGACCTTAAAGATCATCAAGTTCCAACCCCCTGCCATGGGCAGGGACACCCTCCACTAGACCAAGTTGCTCAAAGCCTCATCCAGCCTGGCCTTGAACACCTCCAGGGATGGGGCACCCACAGCTTCCCTGGGCAACCTGTTCCAGTGTCTCACCACCCTCACAGTGAAAAATTTCTTCCTAATGTCTAGTCTAAATTTACCCTCTTTCAGCTTAGACCCGTTACCCCTTGTCCTATCACTGCACTCCCTGATCCAGAGTGCCTCCCCATCTCTCCTGTAGGCCCCCTTCAGGTACTGGAAAGCTGCTATTAAGTCTCCTTGGAGCCTTCTCTTCTCCAGCCTGTCCTCATAGGGGAGGTGCTCCAGCCCTCTGACCATCTTCGTGGCTCTCCTCTGGACTCTTTGTGTTCCATTATTTTTATGTTCCATTGTTTTTTGCAGCAGGAAAGACTACAAAAACCAAGAAATTATAATTTCACCATTACTCTGAATTTCCCACCTCAACTATTGCAAAAGAGAATTTACTATATTTGTATACTTTGTACTACAGATACATGTACTATGGTCACTTCATTTTATGAAACATGGGTTTTCTGATCAAGTGCGTTAAATGTAGAAAAACAGAATTTTTGTCCACCATGCTCTTTAAAATACATAGTAACAATTTATTACTGGGTGACTGACTGCTTTTGCCCTTGCGGATTTTTGCGATGCACTCTTTCAGTTTGTGTAGAGGCTGAATCCTATTTTAATTTCACTATTAAATGTCCTTCTGGTTTGTTAATGTTGCTTTTGAAATACCAAGTAAGCCGTTAATGGTTTTCTTTTTGTGATTTAAAATCCATGCCAGAAAGTCATATAATAATGCTCCCAGACACATGCAAGAAAGGAGAAATAGTGCACTTTCACAACATCCAAATTAGTCATTATGATGACTATTAGCTGTGTCTGAAAGGACAGGACAGGATCCACCATGACAGTCCTGTAAAAGGGGTGAAATAAAGGCTACATTTGGATGATTTTAAATTATACATCTTCTATCACCCCACAATCGCTTGATTTCAGATTTCCTCTTCCTCTGACAAAGCTCCTTAGCCAGTATGAGCTTCTTTCCATGTCTCTATTGATGTCACAAGAAGCATCTCATGGGCAGTTTCAAACTGCCTGTGCTGACTGGCTAGCAACAGTTCAAAGAGAATTGATGTTGCTGGCCCACTTTCCTTCCATATCAGTTTGAAACTCTCTCCTCTACTTAGTTCCCAGGATGCACAAAGCTTACAGGAAACTACCCTTCAGAGCTGGGTTTCTTTAAAATTATTAAAGATGTTAAAAAGTTATTGGTGGGACAGCAAGAAAAGCTGATGAGAGGTTAGTATTTAACCACTGCACAAACATTAAATAAAAAACGGATTATGAGAAAAAAACATGACAAAACACAAATTAGGACCATCAACAGAAATGCCATCAGTTCAAAAAAAACCCCAAACCAAAATAGCAAACAACTAATAAATGATAATAGAAAAAATTAATGCTAAGTGAAGCTACAAAAAACCACTTCTACATCCTGGTTATTTTTGATCCTATAATTTAGGAAACTTGTTTGTGATTCTTAGATCAGACAGAACGAAGCTATTTTTTGCAATTATGAGGCTGTTTATTTCCACAGAGTAGAAGATAAAGGGAAAGCAGATAAATCTATTTTGTTGTCAGTATGTATAAATGCCATACATCAAACTTTCCAGTTTCTTTCTTCAGTTTTCTATGAAACAAAAAAAAAAATCAGAAAAAAAGTTGAAATTATCAATAAAAGATATAGTTCATTTTGTAAATGAATAATATGCCAGAATATATACTGAAAAGAAAACTTGAGGGATGGGGAGGTGAGAAAGAAGAAATTTCTGTGATATTCTGCGAGACATAACTAAAGTTACAGCTATGCTAGTAGAGTCTATATAGGCCGCTTAGTTTATACTGTTAAAACTGACTCCCCTTGACTCCTACCTGAAGGGGGCCTACAGGGAGGCACTCTTATCAGGGAGTGTAGTGATAGAACGAGGGGTAATGGTTATAAGCTGAAAGAGGGTAGATTTAGACTAGACATTAGGAAGAAATTTTTCACTGTGAGGGTGGTGAGACACTGGAACAGGTTGCCCAGAGAAGTTGTGGATGCCCCATCCCTGGAGGTGTTCAAGGCCAGGCTGGATGAGGCTCTGAGCAACCTGGTCTAGTGGAGGGTGTCCCTGCCCATGGCAGGGGGTTGGAACTTGATGATCTTTAAGGTCCTTTCCAACCCAAACCATTCTATCATTCTATGTGATGCACAATTTTAAACCCAAAACACAACATTCTGGATAGATGAATTACTGTCCAGTATTTCAATGCCAGACACAATGAATCCTGAGATTTTTATTTTCCACCTGGTGCATTTTGGGATACCCTATGCTTTTGGTATTCTACTGAGACTGTGCTTCAATTTAAGTATTTTTAACAAGTCCTCTTCCTTTTTTTTTCCCTTAAATATGGCTTTTCTTAGTCAGCACTAGCTAAACTGGAGACAACAGGGAATACTACTGAGTACAGCAGTCCCAACTGTAATTATTAAGAACAGGTTGATATATATGCATTATCAGCTACACAATTCTTTTTCTTTGGATGAATGAAGACAGAAGTACAGCAAAGCAGCAACACAGGGGAGAGGAAAAGGAAATCAAGAGTTAGGTATTTTTTAACTTTTTCTGAAGTGGCTTCACTTCACAGATTGCCTTTTTGGACTCATGGTACTACAGCTCATCATTCTGCTCATTAATGGAACAGGAAAGCAACGCAGGGCCGAGACAAGTAATATTTGTGGCAAAAATTCTAACTGCTGTATGTTTGGTGTTGCATATTCACAGCAGCTCTTTTCATAGCGAATTGCTTGTCTGAAGGTTATACTCATTTTAATATATGGTGCTATACAAAAATACTAATGAATTGCAGGGTATCAAGCCAAGTAAAAGCAGTTGCTACCCCAGAGCAGATAATGAATGATGTCAAACTGTACCAAACGTTTCCTTAAAAGACCTCATATTCACCGCTCATGATTTTTCACAAACCAACCTATGTATTAATTGTAGACAACACAAAAGAATTCATATGATTCTGTACAAGAATAGAAGATTAACGGGTACATAGATTCCACGTGTATTTTAGTAGAATCTTCAAAGTAGAACTGAGACTGACAACACACCAGCCAGCAACAGTCTCTATAAAAATATGGCAAACTTGTTGAAGACTTTGAGATCACTTCAAAACAGAATTTCAACAAATTATTTTCTTCTAAGGCCAAAGGGTGTCAACGTTGTAAGGCTCTGTTGTAAGGATTTCCCACATCATGTTCTTGGGAAAATGGTTGCAATTGACTGAATATATGTCATAGCGACTTTTTTATATATAAATATAAAAGGTTCAACAGTAAAATGCTGTATCTGAATAGTTCAAGAAACACAATGAAATATTTAGATTTTTAAATTAGTACCTTCTGAAGAGTACTGGTCAAATAATAACTTTTCCTTGACTTACTCACTCCTGCTTATCTCTACGCTATAACACAGACAAATTGGCATGCACTGGTATCACATAGAGCTGCTGCGTCCAGTGTGTACACTCCATATATTATGGGCAAAACCACTGTTAGCTGTAACACACGCCTGAAGACTAGACCACCTATTAAAGACCTGTATAAAGGAATTATATTCTTAAATTAAATTTACGCCGTTTGCCAAAAACCCTATCTCATTACCTGTCCACATAGTCAACATTGTGACCCTCTCGCAAAGAGCAACACACAATCATTTTTCACCTAATAAGCTCAGGTTCTGTAATCTTTTGAAGTCCTTGAGATGCCAGGACATCTTACAGACTTCAGTTTGTTTGTGTTGCATGGAGGGAAGTTCAAATTACGAGGCTGATTAAGTAACTGACAGTTTAAAGGCAGCCTGTAATCTCTTCGCAGCCAAAATGGGTTTCTTCTACCTCACTCGAATCAGGCTCTGACTTGGGTAAGTGCTGTTGCTTCCTTCTTTTTTTGCAGTGTCAACAAATTAACTTAAAAGACAAGGAAAGACAAACAGAGAACTGATCCAAAAGAAAGGACACTGTTCCTAGCTGAAAGGCAGCAACCAGCTTGTTCTCTCTAAAGTATTAGTTCTGTAAGCTTCTGTGAAAATTGCCATCAACACCACGCTCCGTGGTAGGCTGAAACTCGTCAAGAGTTTCTCAGCTGCTACTTAGAAAACAATGAGATATGAGCTGGACTGATAAAGAGCATGTTGACTAAACTACTTGATTTAGCTTTTAATATGCAATTTAAATACTCTCCATAAACCCACTAAATTTTTGGTTTTGAACATACCAGTGTATATTGTTCACTGTGCTTTTTATTTAACATTTCACTCAATGGATTTAATACTCTAAATCAATATCAATTCAATATTCTTTGACTTTCCTAATTAAAGCAAACAAAAGAACCGCAATAATAATTATAATTTCTTTTCAGATAGTATACATAAGATGACTGATAAGCTAGCACAATCTAATATATAGGAGAAAAATTCATAATTAAAGACTTTGCCAATGAAAGAGTGCACCAACTGTGCATGTATCTGACTTCCTAAAGAAACAAGAATGCTAATCAGTTCATTAGGGGCCTTTGGGTTGTGATATTTAGCGACAGGATGTAATAGCTGGCATGTCCATGGAGCTTAATTGTACTCAGGATGAAAAATTATTTCCAACAAAGCACCATCCTTCCTTTTTCAGATTTCCTGCTGGTTTCTTTTTACGAGCTGCATGCCTTTCAAGACATCAGCATCATTCAGCTTTCCTTGTCATAGTAATAAAAGTAAAGACAGGTCCAGGCTTCATCATGCTGTGCAGGATTATCTAACCTTTACATCAAACCTTTTTTGCTTCGTAATTTATTGAATTTCCTGTTTTTCTAAAAGTGAGCTTCTTTAATTAATGTGTTCACAGACATTACTAGAAACCATATGCAACTTTACTGTTATGAAATTACTGCCTGTCTGCTGGGAGAGGTGAGGGCAAAATATTCCTGTTCATAATATTAATTGTCCAAAATACTGTATTTGAATAATCTAATACAATTAAATTTGGTTTAGTTTTACCTGTACTGAATTATTCTGAGTAAGACGAAATATTCACCTGTTTCAGACAGCAGTCAATACCCAATGATTAGGGAAAACAAGAAGGAAACTCGGTAAATTATATCATGATAATTCAACTGATGCATTCAGTTTCTAACAGTCTGCATGTTAGTGATTTTTCTGAGCTGAAACTACCTCTGGAATACTGTGTTTAATAGCTCCAGACGTACTACCTTTGGCTAACTATTTAAGCCTTTCAGGAAATTAATTTACTTTTTCAGCCTCTACAATATCCTGGAAGTAAACACTACATTTTAATTCTTTGTTGTATAAGAAAACATTTCCATTAGTATGTTTTAACCTCCTGGACAGTATTTTACATAGGACAAACACTGGTTATGTATAATACACAATGAATATGTTCCTAACTTTCCTCCTGTATGGCATACAAAATTACAATTATTTTTACTATCTTTTCCTAACTTTTTTGATTTTCCACCTTCAGAGTCCTAATTTATTAAAACATCCCTGATGCAGAAACTATTGCCTACTGCTGATCACCGTCATCATTCTCTGCATCATCCGTAGTCATACAGTATGCATATATATACACACACACATTCCACACATTTTGAGATGGGGTGCTGAAAGCGCTCAAGATATGAGTATTACTCAATTTTACGGCAACATATTTATTTTTTTCTGCTTGCTACAATTGTTCTCAACTGTTCCAATATAATGTTTTTCCTCCAGATCTATTACTATATAATTATTAAAGTTCACCTCTCTTTTGTCAGCATCTGCCAGTATCTCCATTTTGACACGAGCTTTTATTTTTTTTTAAGATATTAATCCAGAAGAATAGTCACTCCTCTTTTGACCTAAGACATTTCTTTCCTTGGAAGTCTCTGTTAATATACCTTGTTGAAAGGTGCATTTAAGTTCAGTTATGCTCTAGTGACTGTCCTACCTTTATCTGCATGCTGTAATAGACCAGCAAGGGTTGGTTTCTCTTTACAAAACCCATCATGTTATACCTCCCATATATACATGTTGGTTCTGTTTTTATTTAGCCTTCATCAATTTTCTTGGTACAGAAGCCACACTTACGGTTCCACAACTCAGATGCTCCTTGCAGCCTTTTATACCCTGGGAATTTATTGTTATTTATTTTATATTTTCCTTTAAAAAAATTTCTACTGAACCCTTCATTTCAGATCACCCTTCAATTCAAAATATGGCAACTGAGTCAACCGAAGTTCTCCCTAGAAAAAACTGATGCAAAGAACAAATTTACCTTTATGGCTATTGCTGATCTTCTGCCATACATCGACAATCTATGTCTTCTCTGGCAGGATTACAGCTTTTGAGATGTTTGAAAAAGATGTGTAGGCCCTCCTTTGTATTCCCCAAGATGATCACTATCCTATCTAAGTATTCAATAAACTGCTCTAATACTGTTCATATATGGGGATGGAATTCCAACCCCTAGAAAAGTTATGGTATTTATTGACAGGGTCTGACTATTTACCCCATCTGACTTTTATTATATTTTAATGTTTCACACTATTTCTCTACAACAGTGACTTATTCTGCCTTAAATACAATTTATAACCTTATATCACAGCATTCCACTCACTTCCTGCCATCAAGTTGCAGAAATACCCAATATGTCAGTAACAGAAAGGGAAATGAGGCATCTTGTGTCAACATTCTTTGATTTTAGATGTTTGATATTAGCACAGAAGTACACATTTATTCTTCAGCTTACTTTTCCTGTGCTCTCCCTTCTTAATGGAAGCTATTTTTTTTAGGGTATTCTTCACCCATTCACAACTGACTTTTGCTAATTTCTTTCATATCTGTTCTGTAAGTATGGAAGTTTTATAGCCACATCTCCAAAGAAAGCTGTATACTGTATTATCTGTTACTTCAAACCCTAGTCCTCAGCTTAAAAATGCAAAAGGTTATAGGGTATTTTAAGTGCCACCATCATGACTATTTTGGATTAAGAAGAGTCCATCTTTTTTTATAGGTTTGATTTCTTAATACATGCTTCCCATTCCTCACTTATTGGACCACACATCATTTTCTTAACCAAAGACAGACTTTGCATAGTCCTAGCAAAATTTCTGAAAAAGCTATCATTAATATATTTTTCCCTAACTTCCTAGCGATAGTTTATCTCTTACCTTCAGGATCTCTCTTCTAGTTCTCCTATTATGCTACTAGCTTCTTCAGGGACAAAAATTATGTCTCTTACTATAGAGACACCTTGGCTGATGGGCTGCAACATATCTCTCAAAAACACATTGCACTGGGAAAAAAAAGCCAGCAACAACAACAAACAGAATAACCTCACGAAAAAAATATACCCAATCTTACAAAAAATTAGTAACAACACTGAAAGGTTACAGATAACCCACAGAGTCCAGAGAAGGACTAAAGCTAAGCTGTAAACACTTTGGTTGTAGCTAGTCTACTAAAAAGGAAACTGTCCCTAATGCAGTAAGAACCAGTATATCCATTTGGCCTCAGGGTCCTTTGCCAGCTTTTTTTTAATAGAATGAGATTAATCAAGAGAACTGTCTCCTGAGTCTCCATGCCTTTGTACATAACAAAGTAGTCTTCCAGCTAGGTAATAACCTAACCATGTCTGCAGAGGAAATTTCAGCCTATCTCTCTGTCTGCTGATATTTCTGCTTCCAGATCAGCCTCAGTGCCAAGCGCATATGACCATCATCTGATAGGGAGGTCTAAGTGAATTTTTTTTTTCTGCTTTAATTAAGTATTTTCATGTCACAAGACCTTCTTACAAGAGCAATAGGCAGTGAAGTTGGCTACAGTATTTGGAATAAATAGTGAGAAAAAGAATTTTGACAAAAATAAAACCAGAAAGTAGTTTTCACATGCTATGACTCTCACTTCTGAATTAGGGGTTCCGTGGTTGAATAGAAATCATAGAATCATAGAATCATTAAGGTTGGAAAAGACCTCAAGGATCATCAAGTCCAACCCAACATCACAATGTACAAAAATATTCAGAGTGATAATGTATATGCTAGAAAACAAATAAACGCAGGGTGACAGACAACTTTTTCAAATATACTCTCACATGAAAAAATCAATTAACACTAAAGGGAAGTGCTTAACATTCTATTATAACTACTTTTAACTACCTTAAGAAAATTATACACAGTGTAAAACCTGACAGTAAGCACTTTGCTCCTCATTCCATCCACTACAGATGAATCCTTTAACTGGACTGTTCATATATTTAATTTTTGAGAGGAAAAACAAGAGCTATATTGTGCAAAAATAAATGCTGCAGATTAGAGAGAAGTTATGGAAAGAAATTTAAAGTTTAAGAAGTTAAATTACTTCTGTTTTTGTTTGTTTGGGGTTTTGGGGAGGGGGGGTTTTGGTTTTTTGGTTTGTGGTTTGGTTGGTTTTTTTAAGGAATACTCCAAAGGATATTGACATTTTTGCTATAAACTTATCATGCTTATCTTCAGGAACTGGAAAAGTCTGCAAATCCTTCTCAAGCTGTTGGAGTTGCCTCTCCATATGCTTCAGGCTCTTCTCCAGGTTTTCTGCTGAGACTAAAATACAGAACATTCATTCTGTTAACACCTTAAACAAGAAACATTGTAAAATAGATGAGTTAAAAACCTTATTCATATCAGCATACAACATTCTTTTTCACAATATAGTTTGTCTCGCATAAAAAAAAGAGTTCACAGCATAAAATTAGAGTGACATACTCACAACATGTCAGAAGGATGAGATTCAGCAAGTACACAGGTTAAAAACAAAATCTCCAAAACCCCAATCCACCAAAAAACCCTCTACAACAGTTGCAGGTAGCAGTTGAGTAACATCTACAATTTTTCACTCAAATGAAAAAAAAGTAACCAAACCAACCAAACAAAAAAAATCTCCAACAAACAAAAAAACCAAACACACCATACCACCAAAACAAAACAAAAAACCACCTCAGTGCCTAGAGCTGATTAACAGTTGGTATATGAGACATTTTTGAATTCTTGCTCCCAGCAAAGCCAATATATTATATCTGTTACTTCAGTTCTTTTGACATTGAACAGCTACGTATTTGAGCAAGAATCTTTACATCTCTATCTTGGTCTGAACATTTCCCCTCCCCACCTCCTGCCCCGTCATGATCTTAAGTTGTTCCTGATTATAAAAATTCAGCATTCCTTTTATTTCATCAGTGCACAACTAATAGATATATTTTCCTTTATATTTCGGGTGACAGCCTCAAGCAGAGGCTAGCTCACAATATGCTGGTATTAGCTTGGTACTATTGTCTTTGCAACTTCCACTTCAGTAAAAACAAATGAAAAAAATAATATATGTAAATATAAGCAACTCTTCAACAAAAAGATCACACGAAATATCTACCAAACTTTCCTTCTGCCCTTCTGGAAGACATGGCATAAAATCTGAAGGGACAAGAAGAAGTGTAGAAGAGAAAAAAATCCCTAACTTCGACCCCTAATCATGGAAGGACACAGACATAAAACCAAGCCAAACTGACGTAAGCAACTCATATGAGAGTCTGGAAACAAAGTAAAAGACTGGGGTTTTGAATGTTACCGAGACCACAAATACAAGTTGTTCACTGAATCCAATGCATGCGTTCCTGAACACTTTCTCACTTATATCCTCTACCCCTTTTTGAAAAAGGCTCCTGACATTTTCATAGGCAATAATTAGATTTCCTCTTCTTCTGCTTTTCATGGTTAAAACACCTTTGTTCTTAAAGTTTCCTCTCTTGATTCAGGTTTTCTAATACCATGATTATCCCAGAAGCCTCTTCACCTGCTTCTGTTTTAAAACCTTTCTGTATAGTATTTCAGGTGATGACCCATCAGTCCTTTTAATGTTTGTATTACTATTTCTACAGTTCTACTAGAAATACCTTACCTAATTATCTCATAATAAAATATCCTTTTTTCTTGATCAAAGCTCTTATTACAGTATCAAGATGCATGACCTTGGACTTGATAGTATTGATATTCTTTTCTTTTACTCTGCTTCCTCAGAATCATTCAGTGATGACATCAGTGAGTGCCCCTCTCAGCTGGAAAAGCTGTTTAACCCTTTATCAGATAGACTCATTGGTTCAATACCACGATTTTATTTTTTGCCATATTCCTTTTAGACATTTTATGTTTCTTTCATTTTTCATTCTAATAAATATTCTCACATCTTACATAATATAAAATTATTTCCTGAAGTCCACATAGTTTTCATGTGACAAAAAAAGTCAAAGCTAGCAGCTTAATTTACTACCAGTAAATTCATTTTCATTTTATGTTACTCTCATTAACCTCCACATGTTTGATTATTCTTTCCTCTATAAACTTTATATAATTAAGGTCAGACAAAGAGATGTGTAATTGCCCAAATCATTCTTTTCTCCTCAGTTTCTTAAATATTCTGTAGTCACATACCATCACTATAGACACAGCAAAACTTCGTAAAAAATATACTTACTAAACTTTTAGTTCCATATCTCAATTATATTATAATGTAGAAATGGGAACTGGTATTTACAATATGAGAATACCAGACTCTGATTTTTTTTTTATTTCAACAAATTTCTATGGAGATATTTTGCTCACCTCTCCCTCACCCCCAGATCTATGGAGATATTTGCTCACCTCTCCCTCACCCCCAGATCTATGGAGATATTTTGCTCACCTCTCCCTCACCCCCAGATCATTATTCTTGCTTAAAATTAAAGCAATTTACTTCATCTAGTTTTCAGACTACACCTGTTTTTTCTTAGATCCTAGAAATAATTCTCCAAAGTAAACCAATACTACTTGTGTGCCCTCACATATAAATTGTTGCAAACTTTCTGGACTTTTTGCAACAGATATTTCAGCAGATATTTCAGAAAACCTAGGTGCTAGCCACTCTGTATGACAATTTTCTTGGATGGTCACAATCTTTGTATCAACAGAATCTTCCTCTTGCCTACAGATACTTTGCTTCCCTTGCGCTATTCTGGCACCTACATTCTCAGAGGAGAGAGAGACAGTGACAAGCCTATTGCAGAAAACTATACCATATTATGTAAGGAAAAAAAAATCTGAAAAGATACTGTTGCTTTTGCACAAAGTTTACAGAATAACCCTTTAAAAGTGCCAAAGTATTATTGATGTAGCATTTAAAACTAAAGTTAAATGACAAAATATAGCCTAAAAAGCAAACAAAAAAAAACCTAACCAAAAAACCACTCTCTATTGTCAGACGGTTTAGAGCACTAACAAAGAAACACTCCAGAGGCAAAATATTAGCAGGTTTCTGCAAACAACAGCAAAGGCCTGAAAGATCTATCAAGAGTGGAAAAAAACTTAGTTGGATATACTCACTCCATGCCACAGAAGCCTGAAAATACAATATTTACGCTTTATTTCTCCCAAGGTGACATTTTCTCTTGTTTTGTACAGGCATTGTGTGTGTGTGTGTGTGTGTGTACAATGCTCTTGTTGAAATCCTTTTCTTCCCAAAGCTCTGACAATGCCATTGCCTCTTGAGCCCCTCGACTTTCCTTTCCAAAGCCAAAGCAGACTTCAGCTGCACACATGAAAGCAGCACTCTAAGCAGGATTTAATTAATTTTCTCCTATTTTAAATTAAAATACGAGCACACTAATGTAATGTAATTGGTAAACAATGCATAAACATTTCTGTACCCAGTTCCCTCGTTATAACAGTATTATCATAGCAGGAACAGGCCTCAGACCTTATACTAACAGTGCACTATGCTACCTACCCAAGAGCGCTGGCCTGCCAGACTTGTTATAAACGTCTTTTGAGAACCTCCTGTGTGAAATGCAGCCTGACACTACGTCTCTCCTTTTACGATGTACAGTTTAGGCTCAGAACTTGAAAATACAGGCAAAAGTTAAAAACAGAAACCCCCGAATGACAAATCAATTCACTGATGGTCAGTTATTCACCCCCGGACTGTTACTGAAAGAAAGAAGCAGCTGCTAAGGCAAGGGGGAAAAAATGGCCAAACAATAGGATACAGCACCTGCCACAGCTTGGGGAATTAACATCCCCTAGGGTGCACAGTACACAGTGATATGCTGCGGTGGTGGCCTAAGAGCTGCCAAGAGACAGAATCATCTTACAAAAGAAGAATTTAAATTTGGAAGAAGGAAGAGAAAGAAGACTCTTGCATCAGTTGCAGCTTCCCTCACTGAAGAGCTCTTGAGTCATCTCTACCCTTGGGGACCCCAACCATGAAGCACTGCCTTGACTGCAGTGTACTGTATATTCACACCTAATTTAGGACATGATTGTTAATAACCAACTGCTTTGAATACACAGTGATAGTGATTAATAATGATTAAGAATGAACCATCAGTATGAAATGTTATTGAATATCAGTCTATTAAATTTTCAAATAAACGTTTAAAACTGGCCAGATGTATCGGTCTTCTAAACAATCCTGTCACTGCAGTCTCTCACTCCCTGAGACAGATATGTAGGTAGCAAGATACACAAGCCTACACACACATATATATGCACTTGCAACACTCCCCTACTCATTAAAATTAAGCTTTCTCACCTTCAGGGCTCTATAAATCTGCACAATGTATTCAGCTTTTGTTTTCCATTGTCCTGCCATCTCAAGGTTCTGCCTATAATTGATTTGTGCATAACCCATTTGATATGTTTTCTTTGCCTTTTAGCAGATACCTACATTTTTCTCCTATAGTATCAACAATATCTTATTTATCTTAATCTCACTATTACTTAAAATGCTATACAGCAATGAAATATCTCAGTAACATCCAGTTATTTATACCCAGTTGAAGAAATAAGAAAGTAAAAATATTGAACAACTTTATGTGGATCCTGATCTGTCAACAGATCAAACTGTCTACATGTTTAAATAACTGGGTGCTCAAGGACTGCACCAGGGATTGGCCATGATACTTAACTGCTGGATCACTGGAAGATGATGGAGAAAGAAATCTACTTTCATGGATTACTGACATACTTCAATATCATATCAGAAACTGAAGTGCTGTTTCAGTAAAAATGTGCAAATACTCAAACTCTTGCTTTATACTGGATTTGCTAATTCATGCTTGTAAGAGATGCATATATCTCTATGCCCTAAAGTAAACAGAATATTTCACTTATATTTCAGTAGTTAACTGCATAATTGTATCTTAAAATTACTTAAAATAACAGTATTGTGCACAACTTAAAGTCACAAACATTTCAAGAAATAAGAGATTATTTGTAATAAATACATAACAGTATTGCATATGATCCATCAGCTTTTGAACCCAAAACTTTTATATTGCGGAATACACTCAGTTTGAAAAAAAAAAAAAACACAGAAAGGTGTGACAAATCACTTCTTTTCAACAAGTTCCATTTTTTATAAAATGGTTCAGACAGGAATACGGCAAGTCTGTAGTATGCCAACGTAGGACTTCTGTCCCAATAGAGCAAGAGCTGTTGATCCATTTCAGGTATAGACAGCCGCGCAAAAACCACCAATAAACAAAAATTTTAGAAATATTTAAGTTGTTCTTAAGCCACACCACCATGAATTTCTCATTAATTTCCTTTTGCAAGTATTTAATGCTCCTAGTATGGTAACTTAAATGATAAAGTGGCACATTTTTATGTCTTAAAAGATGCATTTCTGGTAAATAGATATACATTTTTAGCCTAAGATTTCCAATACTAAAAAACAATTTCTCTTCAAATAATTTCAAGAAACAGCAGCCACAAAATAGCATGCTTTTCCAGTCTTGTATAAGAATCTCTTTCACCCAAATCAGAGCTTCAAATATTTTTCTAACCTAAGTACTGCATTCACAGACAAATATTTACTTCATGACTTCCTCTACTGCTTAGTGCTGTATAATATTGTAAAATTAACTGCCAAAAAACATTACATGTTTACTCACTCTTGACAACAAAAAGTAAGAACAAAAGATGTCTTTTTAAACTTTTTTATTCCTTTTAAAAACTGGTATCTCAAAAGCATTTTTCCATATATCATTCTTTATCTGTCATTACTTTGTTACACTTCAGTATTTATTTTAAGGCTAATATCATTACTTTACAGCTAGTAGGAGTCTTGTTTGAAAAGGCAAATCAACCCAAAACTTCAATTCCTGTTACTGTTTATCTCCTAAGCCATAAAATTTAGTATTTACTATTTTAAACACCACATTTATATAATCATCATTATAAGGAATCTAACTCTGTCTGAAAACATAT
>WKFP01015257.1:891968-949762 GCA_011057875.1 Pterocles orientalis | reverse complement strand
GTATTATTAAAAATCCATCGTTATCTCAACTCACGAGGTTCCACTTTTTTTTTTTCTTATCCTTCCCCATCTTACCGGGAGGGGAGGGGGAGGGCGGGGTTGCAACCATGTGGTGGCGGTCCCTTTTTCAATACTCTGAAGAACTCTCTTTAATCTCTTTCTGAAGAGCCATCAAAAAATAAAAATAAGGTAATAAAGAACTCTAAAAGTGGACCTCTGATTGGCAGCAAGTTTCCTGGTTATTCTTCATAGCCCTCATTCTTGAAAATCATAACTTAAGGCGGAAAAACATTCCACAGATAACATTAAAAAATGGAAAAATAACTTTGCCTTTAAAAAAAATTTAAAAAATGACATAATTTGTTACCATGTTAGTTACATTTTTCAAAATAAACCTGTGATTGGGCTAGCATTCCACACTATGAGTCTGATATAAGAACTTAGAAACTTGTGTAATACGCAAGATATTGGAACCATCTATTGATTTTGGTACTAATTGAGCGTAATACAGAGTAATTAATGAAGTTGGTCATGTTTTCTGAAAGCACAAAAAAACGCACCCAAACACCCACAACAATCCTGACTACATGAAATCACCCTGTCAATTTGTAACCTAAGACAAAACAAAAGCCCAAAAAATACATAGCAGAATGTATGTTATTTCATATTACCGAGAAATTTTCCATAGACTTTTAGAACTTCTGCAGTAGGAGAAAAACCCTTCCCTTTTTGACATATAAATTGCTTACAGAATATATATTAATATTGTTCTCTCATTCTGTCCTATGGTTTTTAAATGTTGTAGGTGAGGCTGTTTCGTTTCTAAATTAACATAGATTAAACTTCACATTTACAATTTGGTTCATAGCTTTAAAAACAACTAGTGAAATTAATTATCTATGAAAAAACTGAATAAAGTTTCAAAAATGAGAAAATGGATAAGTTACTTGTAAAGCAACGAGTTAATGACTTCTAGAGGAAGGAAAACCTGCAGGTTTATATTGCTATTATAATATGAAAGGAAGACTCTAGACACTGCTACCTGTAATGTCTGTGTAAGTTAGAGTCAATCAAATAAAACTGCAGCCTGGATAAATGCAATATAGATTTTTAGACTATCATAAAATAAGAAATTAGTAAAGTGTATTAAATTACCAAAATATTTATTGTCTGAAACACTAATAGAGAAACAGGAAAGTAATTATGTTTAAAAGAAGAGACAGCTTTAATTACACGAATCTTCAGGAACTGTCATATCAGTAAGCTCATTAGCTGCAATGAAAGTTCCTCCTGCTGATCTAAGAGTACTTAAAAAACAGGACTTATACTTCAAAGCAAAAAGGTATCTTTAATTCATGTAGTGTAACAGTGAATTAAGCCTACTTCTAGTATTACAGAAGTAGAAAATAAAACTTTAGCAGATAATAGAAAAAAAACCAAATTAAATACCCTGAAGTAAACTACAATTGCATAAGTCACATCCCTTGTCACTTGTCTGTCACAGTTATATCTAAAAAAAAATTTTTTTTCTAATTTAATAATTAGCTTACATAGTGTGAATGTTTTATCACTCATCAAATACTATAAAATAGACATCAGCCTCACAACTAACAGACCTTGTCACTGTCCTTAAGATCTTTCAAGTTATGTTAACAGCTTACTGTATGACAATTACTGGACAATATTTAATGAAATGAAAGGAGCAAGAATGTTTCTTCTAAAAAGGATAAAAAGAAAATGAGTTGCTAAACATTGTAGAGTTCCAGTGTTCATCATTAATGTTCACTCAACTTGAAAGAGAAGTTTTAAGAATGAGCAAGTACAAAAAAGATACAAGGAATGCTACATATGGGCTGGCTGATACAAGGACAGTCATGTCTAGGAAGAATTCTGAAAAACCATCTTTTAAGCAACTTGTTTTAAGAAGCTTGTAGAAGACTCAACAATAACTTGATGGTGGTCAAAGCAAAACCAATGAACCCATAGTATAGTTTCATTTCTATATAGCCTGTGTTCAACTTAAGATTTTTCTGTAAATATTGTTCAAACGGCATTTACACATCTTTCTGCCACATTAATTTTGATCCATAAATTAAAGGGCACTTGCAAATCACAGAACCATAGAACGGTTTGGGTTGGAAGGGACCCTAAAGATCATCTAGTTCCAACCCCGTTGCCATGGACAGGGACACCCTCCACTAGACCAGGTTGCTCAAAGCCTCATCCAGCCTGGTCTTGAACACCTCCAGGGATGGGGCATCCACAGCTTCCCTGGGCAACCTGTTCCGGTGCCTTTATGCCAAATACAAAATGTGAAATGACTGTATTTGAAATAAATGAATATGTAGACAGGAAATAAAAACAGCTCAATTAAAAAAATAGCTTGCAACAAAGGTATGGGAAAAAGAATATTATTATCAAACTTAATTGATTTAGTCTTGGGGGTTACTTTTTAAAATTACTTCAGAGTCAGTGAAGCCATGAATGGAATGGCATTCCACCACCTCTACACGGCCCGAACCTTTGCTAGGACAAAAGGTAGAGAAAATAATTTAGAAACAAATACTGAACAAAATACAACCTATATGGTTCACAGAAAAAATGTACATTGTATTTAGTATGACACAAAACCAGAAAAGAATTATATATCTCCTCACCCAACAACTTTGACCATCTAAGCAGCATAAATGCAAACAGAACCTTCATAGTGGATGACAGGAAAAAATCCAGGCTGACTTCCTTCCTTCTGCACTATCAGCCTGTAACCCTTAGATGTCACCTTTAGATCCAGTGGTTTTACAAATTTACTGGAAGTCTGAACAGCCTCCACTAAATAAAACTGGTGATTGATGGTTTTAAGTCTGGCTAGCAGAACACCACAACCTGGGGATGGGGGAGAGAATTAAAGGGGCAAAGGGAAAAGAGACTCCTGGGTTGAGATAAGAACAATTTAATAACTAAACAACAACAATATCAGAAATAATAATGATAATTATGATGATGATAAGTAATAGTAATATATACAAATACACAAATGAGTGACATGCAGTGAAACTGCAAACTATCCAATGACCAAGGCTTAAGCCTGTTCCTAGCTAACAATTCCAAAACCACTGTATCAGAAAAGAGATAAGAGCCTGAGTGTCCAAGGGACGGAGAGCTGACCGAACAAGACAACCTCCAAGAGAGGGGTGGCTCACAGAGAGAGACAACTTGGAGAGAGAGATGACCCGGAGCAAGAGAGGGAACTTCGTACAGACCCTCATCTACATACCAAACATAATGTGCATGATATGGAATTGGATTATTGGCCAATTTGGGTCTGCATCCTAAACCTGACGTCAAATCCTAGGCTGGTAATTGAGCTGTGCTCCATCCCAGCTTCTCCTGCACCTGCAGATACTGGCACAACATAGAAGCTGAAAAGTCCTTGACTGTCCTGGCAGCAACTATAAACATCAACATGTTATCAGTCTTCTTCTCAGCACAGATCCTAAACATAGCTTCTTAGTAGCTATTATGAAGAAAGTTAACTGTCCCAGCCAAAACCAGGACAATGGATTATTCTTGTTAACCACTAAGTACAGTATCTTGGAATTGAGGAGATGCTCTAACCCCTCAATACCCAATTTCTGTTCTAACACAACTAGTATTTCTTCTAGAATAAGTATATTTGACTATGTGATCACCAAGATAAAAGACAAAAGGTATAACTTCCCCCTAACAGTCTCCCTAGAAGCCATAATGATGCCTTGTAACTTCTGCTGTTTCCCAGTTCACTGTAGAAACCTCAACACAAATCATCTTGGTCAACTTGTTAATCAGGATATCACTAAGTAAGATCAGACCAAGTGAATCCATTGTGTTGGATACAGCTGATCACAGCCACAGATTCACAGATTTATTTGAACTGACCTTTTGGTAAACTGGAGCAAAAATAGCCACTGTGCAAAAGTTGGTGCACATTAAATCAACTGTCTCTGAACAAACATACGTCTGCAAAAGCACTAAAAGGTTTAAACAAACCATAAGCTGCAACCTCTGGGATCTGATGGATTTTTTCCAAAATTCAAATCAAGGATGAGTTTTTCAAAACAAAATGGGAGTTTTCTAGGTAGGGAAACACGTATAAACAAACACACCAATACACTAATCTGTTACAGACATCGTACGTCTTTGTCTTCTTCATACAGTAAAAATGAAATGCAAAATACATCTCATGATACAGTGAAGTAAATTCTAATATACAAACTTGTAAACATGGTCACTGATTTCTATACTACAACATAATGAGTGATATCAGAGATTCACCTAGTCAATAGCAGATACCTAAAAAAGAACACAAAGCCTGGACTCACTGATAATTTTACTGGCTAGTCTTTGAATGGTCAGTGTTTTATACCTCGGAAGCCTTCCAGAAGACAATCAGCAGCATCATATAAGATAACTGTTTACACTGAAAATAGTGGCTTCTAATGTGGTACATTTTATTTTTTCTAGCTGATATAAAAAATTCAACCACAATACAGCCAATAACATACTGGTAATGAAAAAAGAAAATCAGTGGATAGTTAACACTGAAAATAATGCATAAAATACTAAATTTATACACAGCAGAAACTCCTTCTATTACCAAGTACAAGCAGTCAGATGAAGGGCTTGAAGCATTTGACAGCTATTAAAAAATACTTGAACTTAGAAATGGTTATAATGTACCAACTAAAACTGGAAACTTTAAGAACCATGACAACAGAAAGTGAACTCTATGTGAGTGACCACTATCTCAAGTTCTCTATCAGGAGCAGGTTTTGCAAAGCTGTAGTTTGTGGCAGGGACACTGACTGATGCATAAGAGTGGCACTATACAAAGCAATACAGATAAACAGTGATATTCTCCAAACTGACATAAACTAAAAAATTATTAACTGAGACAGCCCATCCAATCTTCTGCAAGAGTAGGGCAGCACTGAGGTGGCATCAGTTTCTAACTCAATGCTTAGTCAGTTTAAATTACTTAAGCTGTGATAAAATACAAAGAAGGCACTCTTAATTAAGAAATCAACTGCAAAAAACCCACTGCTGCTTATACTGAGATTAACCATATTGTATGCTGCATGATGAAGGAGTAAAAAGAGGAATTTATTTTTCCAGACTTCCAATGCTACTGTTGCATGAAAAACATACATGCAGGGAAGACAAAACTGTTCTGATTCATGTTTAGAAAAAAAATAAAAAATTAAGTGACAGCATGACAGCCTTTCTGCATTTCTGAATTAAAAGACACTGAGTGATTGTACTATATTCACCATACAAAAGATTAGAAGTTGGAAATAGTGCGAGATCCGTTAATAGAAATAACTTTTAAAATAAATCTATTTTGGACAATGTTTCTAGAAGATATGGTAGAAGAAATGTAATGGGAAATCCTGCCGTAAATACTAGAGGACTGAACAATAAATATCCTCAAGACCACTCACAGCAGCTCAAATTACTCATCTATGATATAGACTATTAATGTATATTTTTGAAATAATTTTAGTAAAAAATAAGCATCATCTCACACAAAAGACACTGAAATGCCCTCAGAATCAAAACTTTCACTTAGTTATACAAACCTTTACTAGCTTTATCTAAATGCTGAAAATCATCAACAAAGTTCAGGACATCCTGATAGCTTTCTTCACACACTTCTACAAGAAAATGGAGCAATGTTGTTTTTTGATCTGCCGACTTTGTGTCCTTCAGCTAAAGAAAAAAAAAGAAATATTAAAACATCAAGAATAAGACTACTTCTGACTATTTTGAAAATTAATATATATTACTAATTGTGAACCCAAGAAATGTAAGAACACACTGTTGAACTCATACAGCTCTTTTAAAGAAAACTCCAAGTAATGGGCTGTTTAATTTCCTCCCTTGCTAAAAACCCTAGAAAGGTCCCATTAGAAATTTTTTAATTCTATGCAATATTTGAGTTCTGTACTCAAAAATTCCTCTTTTCAAAATGCAATTATTTAAGCAATATAGGAATATTTGCAAAACCGAATAAACTCATGAAAGTGTAAAAAAATAAAAATCAGAGCCTTATCAGTAAAATCTAACAATACACGATGCGCTCCATTACATGATTTCCTTACGTGTGAAGCTAACTCTAGCCTAACAATATTCATGCAGTGGAAGCTACAACCTCAACCTGCATATTTTCTTGTTGTTATGAATTCTCAGTAAGGCAAACAAGGGATCACAGGCTTCACTGTTTAAAAACTGTAACTACAAAAATTCTTAAGCACAAACCTTTCTTTCTGAACCCTTTTACATATAAAACTATTTTAAGCACAGCCATTTTAAAACTTGCAGCTGCTTGTGCAAAAACACTACAAATTGACAATTGGCAAACATTCAGTCACATGTTTCTGTCTGTGGCTACATGTAGGTATATAGCTCCCAGCTGAGCTTCTCTTTTAAGTCGTTGGAGAGATTTTTAGAAATAGAAAATGACTTCTCATATTAAAGCGTTTTTAAATAAAAATATTTTTTTAAAGTATACATGTACACAGGCAAATACAAAGTAAGCACACACAAAGTAGGCACACATATTTAATAGCTGCCACAGTTGCATGCATTCCTACACCTGAATACGGGGGAAAAAGTCTTTAGCGCAGTATTACAACTAGCACTAAACAAGCAAAAAACTCATGTTTGTTTCAACTTCAAGACTATTCTTTAGTTTGGTTAAAATAAAAGATACAAGTGATCAGCAACGCTCAACAGTATGAGAGTAACTACAGCAACAAGGCAGAAAGGAAATATTACCTCCCTTTCCAAAGACGATTCAAAACCAGATGCAGAGCTATATGGGGATTACTTCTGAATAAGGAACTGAGAGCAAGATCAATCTCAATTTAAATATACATATATATAGATACATACATAAACTCAGTTTTCTCACAACTGCAAATTTCTTATTTTTTTTCACACTCCTTGTGCTTCCCAGTATCCTCAGAGATCATTAAAGGGCATTTTATTGGTCTAAATTAAGAAACAAGAGTATTTTGTTTCCTTTTTCCATAGTGTATGTAAATAAAATTGTAGAATTCTGGATGGTGTTTATCATTGAGGTTAATATTTCTTTCATACTTCACTATAAAAAGTCAGTCATTATTCTCAAAGACCAAAATGATACTACTTAAAAAAATACGAGCTACATTCTTCCAAAATTTATAGGTTTTGCTTCAGATGAGTGGGTTAATAGTAATGTGAGACGTAATTTTCAAAATAAACAGAAAATGGAATCATAGAATGGTTAGGGTTGGAAGGGACCTCAAAGATCATCAAGTTCCAACCCCCCTACCATGGGCAGGGACACCCTCCACTAGACCAGGTTGCTCAAAGCCTCATCCAGCCTGGCCTTGAACACCTCCAGGGATGGGGCATCCACAACTTCCCTGGGCAACCTGCTCCAGCGCCTCACTACCCTCACAGGAAAAAACTTCCTCCTAATATCCAATCTAAATCTACGCTCTTTCAGTTTATAACTGTTAACCCTCGTCCTGTCGTTCCACTTCCTGATAAAGAGTCCCTCCCGACCTCTCCTGTAGGCCCCCTTTAAGTTCTAGAAGGCTGCTATAAGGTCCCCCCAGAGCCTTCTCTTCTCCAGGCTGAACAACCCCAACTCTCTCAGTCTGTCCTTATGTGGGAAGTGCTTCAGCCCTCTGACCATCTTTGTTGCCCTCCTCTGGACTCACTCTAACAGGTCCACGTCTTTCCTGTGCTGAGGGCCCCAGAACTGGATGCAATACTCCAGGTGTGGTCCCACAAAAGCAGAGTAGAGGGGGAGAATCACCTCCCTCAACCTGCTGGTCACGTTTATTTTGATGCAGCCCAGGATATGGTTGGCCTTCTGGGTTGCAAGTGCACATTACCAGATCATATAGCAAAACAAAAAAAAAAATATATTCTAGGGTCATTACTGTATGCAGTGTTATAAAATAAGTTACTTCTACTGTAGTGGGAATCTTAGTGAGAAATACCTGCGTAATCGAAACATCACACAAAATTACTACAATGTGACACTGCTTAAAATACACGTAGTTAACAAAAGTTAGTTTTAAAAATAAAGCAGTGGTATAAACATGCATATAATTTTAATATATCAGTATTTAATAAACAATTGAGTATTAGCATACCAATATCATATCTCTCTTCTGAGAATACATGCACATGTTCTCTGATGTAGAAGAAATATTAGTGCAATTCTACACATTGCAAAAAGGCAAGATATGGAAGTGCCTTCTGCAAAGTGGATAGTCCATATACTTGCCTCCTATGGATAGCTGGGTACCAATGAAGAAGAGAAGATAAACTGTGTATTCTTCAAATATTACAGAAAACAACATATTTGAAGGACAGAAGCCACTGTCCATTTCTCCGAATCCCTACTGAAAACTGCTGTGTAGACAACCAAGCAGTCTGCAATTTGCAGCTTTCTAGTTTTGGATCATGAAGAAATATGGTTTGGGGTGTTTTTTTTCCTGTTTTAATACTAAAAATTTTAAGAGTTGGACCAGTTTATTATTCTCAGAACAGAGGAGATCAAGCATTGACCAAGACACTGCACATAGTTAAGAAAATCCCCAAAATTACACATACACAGTTTTACCTCTGTGTTTCCAGATAAAGTGATCTGTGTAAGACACAATTTCATAACCAGTGAAGGCTTGGCACTCACGGACTTCCTAAATGATGCCACAACTGGATGAGGTAAATTAGGAATTGGTGACTAGTACCCTGATACATGTAAGATAGTAAATGCAAAGTCCCAGTGATTCTCTCTCTGAAAAATCTGTCAATCTTCAAAAGAACAAGACTGTAGTTTCCTCTTGTCCTGTGACAGCTAGTGGCAGACATCTGAAATTTCACAGATAATCTCGAAGGCTATAGTTGCTCTCCCTCTCAGCAAAATCTGCAATAGTTGCTATATCTTTTCTAATCATAGACTGGTTAGGGTTGGAAGGGACCTTTAAAGATCATCTAATCCAACCCCCCTGCCATGGGCAGGGACATCAATACACTCATACTCAGCAAGCATTAAGGTTGCATTATCTTCCCCCTAGAAAAGTTTTTAAGTAATGTGGCCTGGTATTTACAAACTAGCATATAGTGATGCCAAATCAAATATATATTAAGTCTTTGTCACTTGAACTTCAATTTTTTACTTGCACATTTCTTATGTAAATAAAACATATTGAGTACTATCATATATGCCCATGCAAAATTAATGGAGTCCCGAAAGGAGTAAACCATTATCACCACTTCTTAGCATAAAACAGGATACAATGTCAGAGTTGCACTGTAATAAGCATTTTGACAATAGGGAGCAAATTACCTTTTTAGTCCTTATAGTTTTGCATCTACATCATCTACAGATTATCAGTAGTGATCAGCATTTCTCTTGAGCAGAAAGTTGGACTAGATGCCTACTGACATTCCTTCCCATCTGAACTACTCCATGATTTTAAGAAACCTGCACACACTTCCCAACTAGTTAACTAAATACTCTATTCAAAACATTACTTATTTTAGCTCTTAATTTGGCCTCATAGAGACTCTTTGAGAATTATTAGTACAACTGGATTTCAAAAGCTTTCCACAGTTTTCTTCACCATCAAATTCTTAACTATCTTTGCATTTAGAAAGTTTTCTTAACTTCTAAGCAAACTTCCTTTTGTTACCAGCAAAGCCAATTATTCCATCTCCTACCTTAGGAAAACAAATGTTCAAATGCCTTCTTCAACATAAACAAATAACAAAAGGACAGTGTTACGTCCTCCTCACGTTCCTCTCCTTTCTTTTCTAAACTTAATACACCCAAATGCTTTTTTTTTTTTCAGTTTAGAAGTGCTATCATCTGGATTCTCACCAGTCAGTCCATATATTTTCTGTAGTAATTCAGACAAGACTTCACTTAAAACCTTATCAGCACCAAGTAAGCAGTAGATAATTACCATATTTACAATACATAAGAGGTCCACTAAAAAAGAAGTTTTTTCCTCTCCAACAGAATGTTGAAACCTCCTGTAAAGCTAACTAACCTGTAAGCGTGCAAATGTAACCGCTATGAGAACCTAGATTATCAAATGCATTTAATGCCAGAGTACTGTAAAGTTAGCCAGGATTTAAAGACCATTTTCTATAATTCTGCCTAGCCATTTACTCCATACTTTCATTATCTGCAGGCAGCAGTTCCCTTTCCTATGTGTGGTACTTCATGGTAGTCTTCAAAATTTTCATCTTCTAAATCTTAAATTATTTCACCAAGATATTTTTAAATTTTGATCCTGTAACAATTACCTTCATATTATTTTTATGTTTCTTTTTTTGTTGCTGTGTGCATTAAAAATACAGAGACCTAGGATAGATTCTTGTAAAATCATATGTAGGAAGTAAATGCACCCAAATGAAGAGAAAATCACTAGTATCTTCCTTCTGAATATGTTTCTCAACAAACTGTACATTTAACTCGATAATTTAATCTACGCTGTATTTCTCTAGGTGGCCGATGAATGCTTAAATGTTTACTTTAGACTAGGGAAGGTATAAAATTTATTCTCCATGAATATTTAAGTTATAGGTATCACATTCAACACTTGAGAATCATAGTGAAAGAATTTTTCCAATATATGGCGAAGGCGATTATTTTAAATAATGTAGAAGTTAACATATTCCTTCAATATGGAATATTCTAAAAGCTTAAATGCAAGACAGTCTCAAGATGACTGTACACAGATTAGCTGTATTGTTCAAACCATCAACTAATGCAAAGAATTATGAAAAGAAAAAAGAAAATGAAGAATTAATTGCAGAAAAAAACATCAAAACAAGCTATTTAAGTGTAATAAAAGCAAATGAAAAAGTGAATGTAATACTCAACATGGTCTTTTCAAAACTCACTTTACATAGGGAGCTGAGATTATATCCAAAGGTCTGTGCATTCCGAGAGCCTGCATTCATGTAGTTTCCCATTAACAATACTAGTTCCAGCAGCTTGCTAAAGCTCTTACTCTTCTTTATCTCTTCACATGCAGCACTGACAGCCATGATGTCAGGTTTGATGTTGTTCACCTGCTCCTCAAACTGAAGCTTAAAAAGAATAGCACTGAGCCGTGGCCGTAGTCTCTTCACGTTGCTCATCTATTGAAAAGAAAATAGGAGATTTCCTTTAAAATTCATGCTACACTTTGGCACTGTACAAATGCATACAATCTGTAATGATTTATTGGTGTGACAGGCTTGAAGAAGCAAAATATCTGCTATAACTGATAGCAAATGAACGAATGAATGAGAGACACTTGGGCAAGCAACTGAAATCCCATCTTGTGGTTAATATGAACTGCCTCCATCCTTTCCCAATAACTAGTATGTGTAAGCAACAAAAGATAAAGTGTCATCATATATCACATCTGTCAACTCATATACCAAATCCTATAAAACTAATCCACACTTATGAGTTTCAAAGTAATAAAAGTAGTTCACAAATTTTGTCTCACTTAGGATGCCAAAACAAGGCAAATCTCCTTTTCTGGTGCAAATATTTATAAGCTGATTTCAATAAAAGCTTACTATAAACTTGCAGGAAAAAAATAGTTTTGAAAAATCTCAGCTATGAAATACTTAATATAACATACATTAAAATATACCAGTATTCATACCCCACTATTCTCCTGGACCTTATACATTCTATTAGGTAAAGCAGCATGCTCCCAGGAAAACAGTAGCTTCTGTAGACCATATGCAAAAGACTTGGCTTGGCTTTCTTCTATGGTTTACTGGTCAGGGATTTTCAACAGAAGTTTCAATCTTCCCATATAACTTAGGTCATTGAATTCCCATCCCAGAGATAATTTGCACATTATTTACTATATCCAAACAACAAGACTCCAAATTTTATAGCTTCTTTAAATCAAGGAATATAGAATGCGTTCAATAAACTAAATCCCACCATCTCCCAAGTCTGCACTGTACTACTCATCCTTCCAACTCTATCACAGAAATCTTCAAACGTTTTTTAGGTTTGGCATCACATACAATCCCAGCAGCTTTTTGTCTTCCATTCTTGCTCCTTTTCTCCCTAACAGGAATTATATGTTCCTTGCTTTTTTCTTCTTCCACAGCAGAAATTATGGGTTTTTTTTCCTCCCTACTCTGTGCTTCTGTTTGCATGTAAGAAACACTAGTTGCAAATTCTTCCATGAGCCTTCTTCCCTCATTTTTCCCCATCCCTTTTTTCACAGGAATTCTAGGAATTCTGTAAGACCTTCTTCCCTATACAGGTATTTTTCCTTCTCAAGGCAAGGTTCAAGTCAATAATGAATTGATGATTCCTCAAATCCTAAACTAGGTTTTGTTTTATGTTTTTAAAATAAAAAGCACATGTTATCGTTTCCAGCTATCAGTACTTCTCAATGCAAGAAGCAATAATATTAGCATTTCTCCTACAAAGTAAAAGGTTTCATATAGTGGCCTTAAAAGTTTGCTTTTAAATTGGAAAAACCCCCCTCCAAACCACAGTGATACCTACAGTTTTACAGGATATCTCTTAACCCATATCTAGTCTATCAATGCAAAAACAGCTCTGGCAGTGCAAGTTTCACAAGTCATTTGTTGCTGATTATCCCACAATAGACTCAGTGAAAAGGATAACACTGACACTCTTCATTCATTTCAGTCTAAAGTCAAACAAGTAACCTTAAACTGATACTAAGGCTGTCTAATCTGAAGTGTTTGATATAGAATCAGGAGAGGATGGAATTTACAGTCTATTTTATTGGGTTTACCGTGACAGTAGTATAAAATAATATCAGTTAGAATTAACACTTTATGCTACTAAGGCAATTCTGCAATGCCCGCCTAGCAGTGCAACCACCTGGTGATGTCCCATTGAAGTATATATACTATTTGCATTTTAGTTCAGATAAGAAATCTTGAAATAAAATAAGCAATCCTTTCCAGTAACCATAATTTGGTTTACATCATAGTGCAGAGCACACAAACAGGACGTCTTGCAGACGAAACTAGGCTGAAAATCAACTTCACTACTGAGCTTTAGTCCACAGACTGCCTCCAGCCTAGTCCTAAAGTAAAACACTAAAATGTATATAGTTTGAATGTTAGCTCAGTACCAACTGTAGGCAGATATTCTGTATTCCTCATACACTAAAAAGCATCCAATCGTGTGATAAAATTCTTACTTAAGAACAGGTAACCAAAGATAACTTTGGGACTTGAATTTAAACAGGGCATTTAACAGTGAAATAGAAATGGACATACCTAAAACCCACCTAAAATTAACATAGTGCTCTTACAACTTTTATACCTTATTTAGGAATAAATACCTAAAAGCATATTAAGGTTCTTGACAGAGGCAAGTGTCACAGAAGTAATTTTCCCAGCTCTATCAGGAAGAACCAGCATTAACTCCTTTTCCTCAATTCACTTACTGGACTTACACATGTACTACTACTACTTCTCAGCATATTGAGAAGAATATTCTCAATTTTAAGTTTTATTCTCTGTTCAGGAAAAAATTGAGACTAGACTAGAAAAACACAAAACACCACTGAAATTATCCAGAATTTTAATATTTGTCCCTACTCAGGGTGCAATAGAGACAATCATTAACATCAAATCATGGGAACTAACAAAATAAAACGTAAGTTGCATTGACTTTAAATGGTACCCAACTCAAGATACTAACAGAACCAACAGATGATGCATCATTTATTGACTATTGGCTTCTCAGACAGGCAGATTCTTGAACTGAAATGATAAGGTGTTTTAGATCACAAAGATGTGTTGCACAAACATAAGCAAGCACATATGGATGAAAGATGCAAAGTTTTCATCATAACTAGTTTAACTACAACAAAATAAAAAGTTCTGTACGTAAGTCTTAAGGATGAATGCAGGAATACATAATCTAAAAACATCAGAAACAGAAGCACATGCCAGAAACACAACAGAAATGCCACTGGGATTATTTTTTTTTGTTATTGTCTTCTAAACACTCTGAAATACACAGTTCATGTACAACACGTTGTTAGTACTATTTGCTTACCTGTTTGCTAAGTCAATAATTGAGAAAAGAGATTAAGAGTTCCCTTAGCAATGTATGGCTTTCTTTGTGACATGTAGCCTGCAAATATATTCAAACTGTAAAATCCATACACCTTATCACAAGAGATGCTAAGAATTTAAGTGTTGCGATGTTGAGGAGCTTATGTTCATGTCCTACACTTTTTTCTATACTCGGCATATAAGTACATAAGTCTACTTATGTCCTTATTGTGGAATCCTGAAAAGAGACAATCCAAATAACTAAAAAGGGAAGTTAAAGTAGAAAGATAAAGAGTGAGTGGATGACACATGTCAGAGAACTCAGCGTATGGGTAACAAATTGTTCTATTTTTCAAGTAATAGTCCACAAGAATACTCTTACTATGTCAATTTCCATTTGGACTTCCACAACTGAGTTGAGCTATGTGGTAGCAGCTCTCACAGCCCTTTCTCCATCAGCAAAGAGAGGTTTTTCTCTCAAATACAGTATAAATCAGAAGGCATCTGCAAGAGTATGCCATCTGGAAATGTGTACTTTCACTGTCTGCCTTGTTGATGTCAAGTAAAGGAACAGGTCTCAGAAGTTACACTGACATTACAATTTGATCACTGAATGTGATTCATTCTTACCACAAGCTAGTAGAGAAAAACACTGCAAGGGTTCCAGCTTCACAATATACCTTCCTTAAATGATCAAAAGCACTGAGGCTGTCAGGCCACCCGAAAGTGTTCCCATACAAAAAGTAAAATACCAGTGATAACCAAGTGAACTAAAAGAGTAACCTGGAAGGGCATCTCCTGTGGAAAATGTATGGTTTTCATCACTGGAGCATCAGTGAACTCTTGTATTGGGTCTGGTTGAGGTGGAGTTAGTATCCCCACAGCAGCCCTCACAGTGCTGAGTGTTGCACCAGCAGCTGGCACAGTGTCTATAACACAGCTTGGGAGGGGGCGGAGCCAGGACAGCTGACCCTGATTGGCTGTTCCATACCACATGACATCAGCTCAGCCATAAAAGCCAAGGGCAGGGAGGAGGAGGGGGACATTTGTTACTGTGTTTGTCTCTAGGAGCAGCTGCTACACATACTGAAGTTCTGCTTTCCCAGGAAGTGGCCAGACATCGCTTACTGAGGGGAAGTAGAGAATAACATCTTTGTTTACTTTTTGTTTCTGTGCATGGCTTTGGCTTTTGCTCTAAATAAACTGGTTTTATCTTGACCCATGAATTTTTCATCTTATTCTTCCCCTTTATTTTGCTGAAGGGAGAGTGACAGAGGGGCCTGGTGGGCACCTTGTATCCAGCCAAGGTTAACACACCCCAACTCTACAGAGTGCATAAGTAAAAATTGTGAATTCCTAACACTTATCTTGAGACTCAGGCACTTGAAAAACAGAAAAAAAAAAAATCACGTGAGGAAGAACTGATACCTTAACAGACCTTTTATCACATGGTTAAAGAAGAAAAAGAACACCTTGCTCAATTTGAAACAGGCAGTCACCATGCCTAAATCTTAATGAAGACCACTAGCACTCTGAAAAGACCAAACATTAATTCAGTGTACAGGAAGTCAATCCGCAATAATGGAAGAGCACTTTTGTTGAGATGTTTTTATGGCAACACAGAAATAGTACATCTTTCTTCATCTCTGAAACACTCTTTTTCCCCAAATAAATTATAATAAAGGCAAGAATGGCCAACTCAAAAATTAAAATTGCTTACAAGAAACCAGAAAGTCTTTATATTGCAATGTGGATATGTGTACATGCAAACAATTGAACTGGTGACTTTCAGCCTTACTACCACTGATAGAGGGCATGTGCAGAAATTCACAGATAGGTACGTTCTGCTATGAAAAGAAAGAGGTTTTTTTGTCTTATCAAAAAATACGATAGATTTACTGACATCTTGATCAGAATGTAACGCAGAGACAGCTTTTGTGTCTCCAAGTCAAATTTAGACAACAGTATTTTCGTAAAAATGAATCATCTAAGAGTGGGAGGGTCTGAATTTCCCAAATTCTTCCATTTTTAGGAAACCTAACAGATGACCAAAAAAGCTATTTTCATTAAAAGGTACATACAGAGGAGATGCCACTAAACTTGGTTTCCCCATGTGAAACCAAGTCGAGTTTAATATAAGTAAAAATCCTCTGTAAAACCTGTACTACAGCGAGATAGCAAAAATAACTAAATTTATACCAGAAGTCAACTGCAGAAGTCACTGAAGAACTTAAAATAGGATAATATAATATCAAATCAAATGGAGAAAAGTTTATAAAAGTAAAGCAGATATAGCTGTATTTCAGATGAAAAAATCTGATCAGCTTAGCTCTAAAATAAATGCCTCATCTTCTGTCTGGCTACTACCAGGAATCCACTTCCTAATGAAAAGTAACTTGATAGGAATGTCTGAAAAACATGACAGCAGGCTTAGTACTTTCCATCAGGTTGAAACACGATTATAACTCCCACATAAAAGTAGAATTTAATGCTAATCAATTATTTAAGCAATACACAACGTTAAGAGACCACAATAACAGCTGATTATGATGTCCTTGATGTGACAGACATGACCCCTTTCAAAAAAGCTCAGGTCTCTATCTCATTCATATTTAGTATCCTTCTCTACTGACCCAACAAGGTGTCCAAGTTAATTTCCTAAGCAGGAAGGTATGTGTCTACGATTATGACAGTACTGTAAGGAAAAAGCATTCCACTGTAGATCTTCTGTAGTCCTGTCAATAGAGAATTCAGTAATGACTGTGGAATTTTTATCCATATGGTTATTTAGTGTGTTTGGAAACACAGATAATCTGTGACAGAAAACAGTCTGACATGAAGTCTCACATAAGCGAATGCTGTGGAAGACAGTGTGCATATCTTGGAGAAAGTTCCCCAGTTCCACAAAATGATCACAGGGAAAGTAAATCCTAAAGCACTTGGTCTCCACGGGAGCTCTGTTGAGCTCTAAAGTCTGAAGTTGGAACAAGTGAAATATCTGCATAGTCACTTCAAGCTCCAGGGATCTCAGAGGTACTGACTAGCCTCAAGATTCTTTCAGCACAGCTGCCTTACATTAGCCAGTCATTTCAATGCCTTGTTCAATTTAGGTGGCTAAATTACAAGAAACCCTTGAAGCTGCTGAGAGTCAAAATGACAAGATCCCCTTCTGATCACGGTCCTTACTCAAAACAGAAGTGTTTTTCTTAAGATGTTCAAATCAAAACATGAACATTAGAGGATTGCTTACATTTCTAGAGAAGCAAAAGCATTAAATGAGATTCAGGACAGCCTCTTGAGACATACAGAGGAAACTGCAAAGTGAATGGCTAGAGGCAAAAGATGAGGACCCTTCAGACAAACAATCACATTCAAGTTGCAGAGATATCTGCCAAGAAGAAAATTGAAAGAGACAGCCTATTTATGTGCAACCAATCACTTCCAGCCATCTGAATTAACATTAGACAACAATAAGACACATATTTCAACCTATTCTTTAAGATTAGCTACCAAAAATAGTTTTACTGGAACTGAACAGGGATAAGAGTGAGACCTGCTGGTACTGAATCTTTTACAGAAACACTCCTCTATGATTCAGCATCACAATCTTTCAGTGACACAGAGGAAGTAACATAATCCTATCTAATGGCAATTGCAAACACTCAGAGATTAGTGCAGCCCATGATGGCCACTTTCAGAAGTTATTTCTGGAGCCTGGTTCTCCATCCTACCCAGGTTCAAGGTTGAAAAATACCAATTACAGGATTTAAGGACGTTCTCCCTCTAAACAAAGTAAGTAATTTGATTTTTTTAACTGTCACAGATGACATATAGTAGAAAGTCAATCTTGGGCAACACTCCTGGAGAGGCTGGAATTACTGACAACGCAGAGTAGCAGACACACATGACTTCTAGAAGACAACAGAGGAAGGTAAGATCTACAGACAGAAATTAACACAATCAAAATATATCATAGCACAGATGCACCTCATCACTTTAGGATTTTAAACAAACTGAAATGTCCCTATGCATGGCTGTGCCCAAGCATCAACTACTAAGAAGGGCAGAGCACACCTTTGCAGATACAGTTACAATATGATGTTTTCTGGACAAAAGTGAAAAACATTAATATATTCTGAGTTACCCTCAATGAGGACATACAGGTGAAACCATGAGCTGAATATGGAATTGATCATTTTAAGTGTCTGCTGAATTATTTAAGACAAACCAGCCCTCATCAGGCCTCGCTCTAATCTTCAATTTACTCTAGTGAAATCTTCTCCTTTTGTACGAACTCATTAAAAACACATCCATCAACGAACAAGCCATGAAGCCACCAGAGGATTGCTTGCCAAGTTCTATTTGGGTTAGTTATCAATGTATTTCACAAGGCCTGGGCATTAATTATTTCTGAAACAATATTTCATAATCCCCTTAATTTTATATTTGAGTAAATATATGTGATCAAGGAAAAGTCTGTTTCTTGCTTTTTTACTCCTGGACAACATGGGAACATATTTCCAAATACCCCAAGTTTTAAGAAAAGAAATAAAGCAGGAGCTATCACACGTGACTCTTGAGACACTATTCTCACATGTGAGACTGCTATTACAGTTGCCTACACCCAAGTTCAAATGCCCACTAACAGCATCCTGAAAAGCATTAACAACTTTTTATAGCAAGAGTGTTTGTAACTTAAAAATTATTATTTTTAAATGGAATTGCATTTATAGATTTAAAAAACATATTAATAAATTAAATATGTCCAGGACTATTTTACACCACTAACGATTACAGGCACTGAAAAGTCTACATGCTTACTACCCTTACTACTGTTATGTGGGCAAAAGAGTGGGGAGAGGTTGATGTGTGCTTCTCGAGACTTGATAGGGAACTCCAGTTCAGAACATTCTTAGCTGAAGCAGCAAGAAAGCCTAACCTATCATAACATCATGCAACTCTCTGAAGAATCAATCACATTTTGAGTATTCTGGTACTCCTCAACATAAACTGAATCCCAGAATAACTTGGGGAGGGTGGGGGCAAAGATCTGGAGCCACCTGATATGGTCCCCAACAATGCCATTCACTCCTGTGACTCCAAAAGCACCCTGAGGTGTCAGGCCCAAGAGGTACAGGGATGCCTGACAGATGCTCAAGTTCGGAACAAGTGGCTTGTATCCAACTACCCTATAGTGTGCTGCTCCATCTTCTCCATGATGAAAAAGGGAAGATGTGCTTTGCAAAAAATTTGACTTGCCTTAATAAAACCTATCTGTCTTATACTTGAGTCCTCAACTGTCTGACTGGACGCCCAGCTCATGAGACCTCTCGCTCTCTCCCTGACTGCACCCAGAAATTGTTTGGAAAAGCACAATTCTGCCCAGGCCAAAAACGTATCTGTGTCTATTCTAACAAATTAGCCCTATGGACAATGAAGGTTCAATGTCCAAAAGCATTCTGGATGGGTGGGCCTGTGGAAACTTCATGAAGTTCAACAAGGCCAAGTGCAAGGTCCTCCACCTGGGTCGGGGAAATCCTAAGCACAAATACAGGCTGGGTGGAAAACGGATTGAGAGCAGCCCTGAAAAGGACTTAGGGGGTGCTGGTAGATGAGAAGCTTAACATGATGTGCCAATGTATGCTTGCCCCCCAGAAGGCCAACCATATCCTGGGCTGCATCAAAAGAAGCGTGGACAACAAGCTGAGGGAGGTGATTCTCCCCCTGTACTCTGTTCTTGTAAGACCCGACCTGGAGTACTGCCTCCAGTTCTGAGGCCCTCAGCACATGACAGACATGGACCTGTTGGAGAGAGTCCAGAGGAGGGCAACAAAGATGATCAGAGGGCTGGAGCACTTCCCACACAAGGACAGACTGAGAGAGTTAGGGTTGTTCAGCCTGGAGAAGAGAAGGCTATGGGGGGACCTAATAGCAGCCTTCCAGTACCTGAAGGGGGACTACAGGAGAGAAGGGGAAACACTCTCGAGCAGGGAGTATAGTGATAGAATGAGGCATAACAGTTTTAAGCTGAAAGAGGGCAGATTTAGATTGGATATTAGGAAGAAATTTTTCACTGTGAGGGTGGTGAGACACTGGAACAGGTTGCCCAGGGAAGTTGTGGATGCCCCATCCCTGGAGGTGTTCAAGTCCAGGCTGGATGAGGCTTTGAGCAACCTGGTCTAGTGGAGGGTGTCCCTGCCCATTGCAGGGGGGAGTTGGAACTTGATGAGCTCTAAGGTCCCTCCCAACCCAAACCATTCCATGGTTCTCTGGTGCTTTTTAGTTGATTACTACAGACACAACCTTAAAATGTCATCTGGTGATTTATCATCCCCGTAACTGATAAAAATAGTGGGATACAAGATGGTTCTTTAAGTTGCTTTCAAAATATTGAATAATATTCAAAATCAACATAAAAATGCATGAGAACTGAATTTGGATTGTTTTGTTCACTATTATTCCCTGAGTTATTTTAGTACAAAAAAAGGAAAGGACATGAAAGACTGAATATGTGAAACAACACTTACAGATCAAAAAGAATAAAGGATTTCAAGACCTCACACAAAATGTAAAAGCTATGTGGAGTCTTTGAATCTTCAATTGCAACAAGCCATTTTAATTAACCATTATTTTCCTTCCTCTCAAATACAAATATACTGAAAAGAAAAAAAACAAATCCATCCAACATTTACCTCACGTATTTTCAGCATAAAACAGCACTGCACATGAATTTAGTAAATCTTTGTCATTCCAAAATATCTTTTTTCTAAATTTAAAATTATACCTTATGTGCACAAAACCTGCAGTAAGCGTAACTCAAAAAATGGGGTATCATTCTGTGTTACCAGTCCCTTACCACTAATCCCCTAATAAAATCCACCTTACCAGTCTGAGATGAATTTCCAGCTGGCTTGTTTAGTAAAGGCAGAGATCAAATAATCATGCTATGACCTAGGCTTTAACTGAGATTTGTCATATCATAACCTAGGTGCACCTAAAAAGGGTGCCAGCTCAAAAAGATCTCAGATTACAGTCTCCATAGTCCCTAGTCAGTCAATACCCTTGTTCTGTTAGTGTCAGAGTTCAAGGAGCATCTGGACAACGCTCTTAATCATATGATTTATTTTTACATAGTCCTGTGAGGAACAGGAAGTTGGACTTTATGATCCTTATGAGTATCTTCCAACTCAAGATATTCCATGACTACTTATTTTCTTATTAGCCCACCAGCAAACCATAAACATGGATTTTAAACATAGATGCCAAACAATGGAAAGAAAACAGTGGGCAGCAGCCTGGCAAAGATTTACAAGAAGCAGAAGTTAATATATTTTCTGAGACACAGACAACCTCATGGCAACTGATTACTTCTGATTATACAAAAGATCTGTCCGGAAAAGCTTGCTGTCACCAACCAAGAACTACCACAGAGACATACTGTGGTGTTCAGAGAGTCCTTTCTCCTCTGTACCGCATATCAGCAATCCTGGTCAGACTGCTTGGACATGCACATGGTGGCACTCAGAAGAATGTGGTTATGACAGCACAAGTGAATTAAATCTAAGAGCCCAAGTAAGTAAAAATCAATTTACATCAAGATTTTGCAAGTAAAAATCACCTTTCTTTCTCCATAAAATCTCACACTTAGAGTGATTTTTGTATGCTCATCTTTTCCATGCAAGTCTACAGCTTAAAAGCTTCAGGTTACTGCAAACTTCTCTTTTGCATTTATCCTTCAACTTAGAAGAAAGTTCAGAAAGCTTACTTCAAACAAGTATGCAATAAGATGCCCTTATCAGTTGCTTCATGACCCTTACAATTTTAATATCTCAGAAAAAAACAACCTCAGATTCAGATCTAATTAATACAAATGAACAATAATAGAAGATAATCTTTAGCATTTGAATACTTGACATTCAAAAAACACTGAACAAATGTTGACTCACATATAACTGTTATAGCTTTATTAAAAATAATTATAACGAATGATGGTTTATTTTTCAACTCTCCAGCAGTCTCTCAAATAAGGATATATTATTTCTTTTCTCGAACTAGATTTAAAAAGTCTCTAACCCTGCTTGCCTGAAATTAATACCACTGTCTTATCAGATCACATTCTTAATTAGCCTGTATTTTAGCAAGTGATTCCCATTACTCCTCTTTGTTCTTCTTTCCAAAAAGTTCTACACAACTGTTAACCATAACTAAGAATGGCATTTAACTTGGACTTCCTATTTATTCACAAGACAATCTGTCATCAAAAAGGTTCATGAGAATTCTTGTTGAAAAAATACTCAACACGTCATGTTTCTCAATAAACCATTTCCTCTAGAAAGTTTTAGCTTCTGCTTTCTTCAAAATACCTATATTTTAATTCGTCATTCCCAAGTTCTTCTCCTGTGAAGCTGAATTGCACCTCCATGGTCTAAATACCTTTATTTTACCTGTTCTTTTATACTTAAGATTATCCATAGTGGTGTTTCTCCTTTTAAGTTTCTCTCAAGAGAATATGTCAATTAACATTTTTTTTTCTGAAGTTATCAGCATCTTCACTTGGCAGCCAAATGGGGGCTTCTGATGGCCTAAGCAAGAGATAAGTCCCCAGGTGAGTCAACAGTGGACTCATGCCAGAACACTGTCAGTGCCTGGAGTACAAAAGAAAAACACACTTAATGGAGTGGAACTGAAGCAATGTTAGGTATTAACTTAGTTCACATAGCCAGAGAAAGGCCCTGTTGCCCTGGAAAGCCACACAATACCCTGAGAGTTATACTAAGAAGGAAAAAACAAAGGAAAAACAACCAACGGACCACACAGCTAAAACAGTTATGCATATTGGTTTCCGCCTCAGCTGTAACTGGACGCATGTTGCATAGTTATCGATATTCAAGACAGAAACCCTGCTATGCCACCCAGACAAAACCATTCTAGTCAAAAGGAAGCTGCAACTTGAGATGACCAAATTATAAATATATTTATATATTTAAATGCTGGCAAGCATAAACATAAGCATACCTCATCAAGAATTTGAGCAACAAAACACAGCATTCAAAACAACATTAAGACAATACTGTGAAGCTAAGTTAAAGCACTTAATAAGATGAACAGATTTAATAGTTTTTATAAAATAATTCATGGATGCACATAAGCCAAAAAAAACCAAAAAAAAACAACAAACCAACCAAAACCAAAAAAACAAACTCAACAGTAATAGGTGATAATATCTATGTTTTGAGACATCAGCCCGGAACAAGTGAAAGAAAGAACACACAGGAAAATGGAGCAGTTTATCTAAAGAAAACCTAAAGTCTGGAAGAGAAGATAAGGATAATAAAGGATTTATTTTATGCTTACCACTGAATGAACAGAAAACATAAAACTGCAAAATAACTTTAAAAGGATAATTGCAGAAATCACAAAAGCGACCCGTAGAGTCACTACAAAAAACACCCAAAACTGCAAGCCACGCTCATGAAGGGAACCTGACCTGTTTAGTCATGCTCTCAATGTCCTTAAGCCAACAACAAAAGTTAATTAACTTCAGTTGAAGTAAAACATACAATACTGTAACATTCACAGCATACCAGTATCTCAGTAACTGTCTACCTGCTTCTGTCTGAGTACCAAATCTTGACTTTTAATTCAAAGCCAGAAGGACAAAAGAAGGTTTCCACTATAGTATTTTTTATTATCACAAAAGTAGTAATTTTCAGTTTATTCACTACTTAGGCTCTTCCTCAGGAGTCAAATAGTTTAGTTGTTCCTTTAATCACAACTTTAGAGCAAATTAACATGGGATCTCCAAATTCTCTGAAATACCGTAACTAAAAGACACTACTCACCTAAAAGACAAACCTGAAAGTCTTGTATTGCTCATTTGATTCTCATCATTTGAATAGAATAGCAAAAAAGAGGCGTAAACCAACAATTTTAAGAAAGAAAAAAAAAACAAAACCAAAACAAAAAAAAACACCAAAACCCAGAACAGCAATACTGAGAAGATTCATATTTGTGTCAACAGCAGTTCTTAAAAGAAATGACTACACATTCTCAGCCTGATCCCCAGACAGAATAAAACAAAATATACAAGACAGCCTGATGGAAATTGAAGAACTTTGATGGCAAGCAAATGCATAATATTACATATTAAAAACATTTAATGCAACATTTTTCTGAGTTAACACATTGCCTCAAATTTTTAAGACAAATTTATCAAATCAGTTGGGCCACATCCACCAAAACCTGACCTATAGGGCTACTGGTTTAGCTCTTCTCATCAGACTCACAGTTCCATCTAACTGAATAGGTAACATCTGAAACAGCTAACAGTTAAAAATGTCTACTTGTCAAGCTATACAAGTCAATTGATATCTTAAAACAAGATAATTTCAAATTTATTTATACTTTAATACTACCAGAATAAAAAAGAAGAAAAAAACACAGCACAGGGACAGTGGAATAAAATTAATTATAGCTCAAGATTTAAAAAAACCTCTGAACTGACCTGTAGGAGTGCTTTAAAATATATCCTCATTTACAAAATAACACATAGGTAGTACTGAAAGGGGAATAACTAAAGAATTAATGTGACTGAACTAAGTAACATAAATGTGTGCTAGAGTGTGTTATGAAATTTTACTACTCATAAAAATACATGCAGAAGAAGAGAGTCAGACCATAGAATACTATATTGATACCAAGAAGGTTCACTGGTCATTAATCAGACAACTTTTTGCTTGCCCAAGTACCTTTTTAGACAGAACTAACCAGGACAGACAATTCTATAGTTCTACAATAGCGAGGATACCGTTAGCATTACAGAGACAATAACATGGTATTAAAAACATTGCCAATAAATGTTCAAATACTACAGGAGTCTTTCTGAAAGAACTAAATCTAGAGATTATTCTTGAAAATATAAAATAACAGTTGTTATGACAGTTTGATGACAGTAAAATTAAAAAATAAACACGTTTCCTCATAAGCCAAGTTTCTTTCCAGAAGACAACTTACGTTAAGTATTACAGGGCCCCTAAACAATTGGAAAATGTTGACACACTAAAATTCCAGTTTATTACTGTTGTTACATACATATATGTTGATACATATGAGACTCTCCTCCACATCAACAATCTACCCTCTCAGTTTTCTAATACAAAAATTTTCTGGAAACCAACGAACTTTTAATATTATTCAACAAAAGTGCAGCATTTATAGAGCTCAATTCCAGAATAGACTTGATTTTTTAATTATTTTTTTAAAGAAAAACATTTTTTGATGTTTACATGAAACTTTTCTTTTACAAGTACCTATACTCAAAAAAGACTGCCTGTGTCACATCTATAACTGGCAACAATTCAATGCAGTGCTGTTTCCTGACCAGACCAGCGTTCTTCAGTTGATTCAGAATAGTCACCAATGTTCTTATATCCCACACCTGTTCTCCAGTTGTTCCAATATTGAAGTAGAGGTATTTGATATCCACACAGATAACTACCAACAGCAAGGCCTACTGTTATGAAAACATGATAGTCCTTTCCCTGAAGCCCACAGATACATCTAAAAGAATTACTTCCTCCTAGGGAAATCTTTCCAAATGAAGCTAAAAACTACCATCTTAGCTTGAAATGCTAGGAGTGGACCAAACAAAAAAAAAATTAAAAAAAAAAAAATCAAAGACTTATAGATATATGCACCCAGCAAAAGAAATAGTCTTATTCAGTGTTTCTCTGTATTAAATAGTTAACAATTATTAATTATGAGCTATGTAGAAATTATAACCAAACCATAATTCTATAAAAAGCAACAAGTGCCAGCACTGAACTAGCAGTATTTTCTTTTCTCTCTTCCAGTCTTCCTTTGTTAATCCAAACTGGGAAATTATACAAATATATCTTCCTGCTGGGATTGGTAAAAGTGACTACAAGTACCATTGACAGAACATACTCTAAAACATAGCAAGAAGGTGGCAGAATAGGTTAACACTGTGGTAACTACAGTATTTTCTTCTCATTTACTTGGAGAGCAGAAAGGAAAACATCAGTGTAGAAAACTTCATTTTAAAAGTTAAAATTTATTAATGCAATGAAAAGCAAACTATTACCAAAACCAGCACACTATTTTAGCTATAGAAATTCAAAAATAGCTCTGTATCTCCCAGTGAACCTTTGCCACAGAAAATGCCACTGATTTTTTTGTGTGTGAACTAAATTACTTTCTTTAAAGAAAGAGAATCCCAAATCATTCCAACAGTAATATTCCAAAAATCAGACCTTCCACATCCATGATATGTCCACTAAAAGTCTGATGAAAAGGCAGCACTTATACCCTTCTCCCACTCCGGAACCTCTTCACATTTAGGAAGAAGCAGCTGGTATTGCTTCTATAATATTATATTAAAACTGTATTTCAGGAAAGGACAGAAAAAGAAAGAAGTGGTAACAAAACAGAACTCACCACAACTCCAAACTGCTCTGGCTCAGACAAATTATTATACTCATTTTTGAACTTGGACAAAGCATTCAGTTGTTCCGGTTCAGGAAGATGCTTTATTAAATTCTATGAAGAAAAATAAAATAAGCTTCAAAATCTCAAATTCTTTGTTGTTTGTAGGCAAATGGTATTACATACGCATCACTACTATACATTCCAAAGACAACACTCCTCCCTGAAGACAGCAGAATGTAAATAGGCAGCACACAAATTAACTTAACTGAGAGTGTAACAAGCAAGTGATTAAATACTGCTAGCTAGCACCTTTTCCTGATTCTCCAAACATTTCTGTAGTCTTTTTTTAAACACAATTTTTAAAGCAATAATATGCTTGATAGGCACTATGCAAACAGAATACTAAGAAACAAATAGAACAAGAATTTCAAGTGTAACAAATCCATCTAAAAGATGGCAAGGATTATTAATTCTATATGGAATGTATTTTGAAAATACTTTCCAATTTTCTAATTATTTCAATATTTTCTAATATTTCAAAACAAAACCTTAAACCCCTTAGATACTACTTAGCCTGAAAACTTGCCAGAAGCAGGAATTTAGAGGTGGGACTCAACTCCAGCCTAACTCAGGAGTCCATCTGGGGAGCTTGGACACTTAAACAAATGAATGTGTTGTGAACACCAGTAAGGGAATTTAAACATTTCACCTTCAACCAATCATCTGAAGAGTCCTTAGACTCCCTGGAGCTTCCTGAACACTTAGACACTTATATTTACATATAGACACCTACATTTAGACACCCAAATCTCACTCTAATTGCAATCAGCTAAATTGGCTAAAAATGGCTATTGTGAGGTTCTGGAAGTAGAGAACTTCTCAAACATTTAATTAGAGTACATAATTTGAGTCAGTAGCTCAGTTCTGTCCCTTCAAGATGACTACTACAGCTCCTATGCAATAGTCAGGGTCCCTCTAGCCTGTTCCCTTTCTCAGCTTATGACTTGTGTTCCTGGTTACACAGTGGCTAAACTTCCATCATAGTAAAAAAACAAGAGAGAGATCGTGTTCTTTCTCAAAACACTCCCTGGTCTACTGATAAGATCACTCCTCTAAATTGAAATAAAGATTATTCTTTCTGACACTGAATCAGGGCTAGCAAACACAGCTATCCCACAACCTAGTACCATATTTCAAGAAAGAATCAGAAAGACTAACTCTAGCATTTCCCCATTACTTTATGGGAAAGGCAGACATTTTGGATAGTCAAAGTCTGTTTTATTACTCTGGAAGTAAGTATCTTTGGTGATATACAATCAGCAGAAAATAATTTACTTGAGTTAGTGAACAGAATATCCACCTGAAAATCTTTAAAACACCCTAATTTCATCAACAAAAGATCCTAATTTCTTCTTCTACAGGAAATTCAGTCAGCTAGGATATAGAAATTATCTCTGGGGCCACAGAGATAACAAGTCACAGCTATGCTTTGCTTAACATACTTTCCTAATTTAAGAAGAAAGAATACAACTTTTTTACTAGTAGCCCAAAAATATCGCTAAACCAATAGTCAACTCCGTGGCTCTATGCTATCTTCAGAACCTGTATTAGCTAGTTCAAAGCTAGCCCCAGGTGTTTATTCTAGTTGCAGTAGAACTCTCAGATCACAGTATAGATATTCATCTTGTTGAAGAGTGAAAATACTAGATTTTTAACTAAAGAACAAAGGTGTAAAAGTATTTTCAAAAGCAGCTTGAATATTTTGTTTAATATTTCTTCTTTGAATTTTTTACAACTCAATATTTTAGCTCTTGTAACAATTGTCAGACCTAGACAGTCCAATATCACTGTTTTGGTTCAGTGTAAAAATAGCTACTATTGTAAAAACCGAAATCCTACTTTGTTTGTAAGGACTATGATTAGTAATTTTTTTTTTACAATATTTTGTCATATCCAAAGTAAGGACCAAGTAGTTTATCAGGAAAGTAAGGTCATCAAATAAGAAAACCTAGACTTAAGAGCAAAGGTCTAGATAAACCAATGGACTTATTTGTCCATGCTCAAATAAGGATTTTGGTAGGAAAAAAGAGACCTACTGAAAATGCATGAATGATGCTTAAAATAATAATGTAATCTTAAGTTTTATGGAGCTGGACTTGGATATGGTCAGACTGAATTTCAGCATGAAGAATTTAGGATAATGGTCATATATATCCTTATCGTTATTACATTTGGAAAATATTTTTGTAAAAACAACTATATTTATTAATCCTGGAAGATCTGCACTAAATCAGTAACACTGGACAGAGTGTAAAAAGATATATTTTAAATTAGAAATTCACAACACATTTTTTGTCTTGAAATGAAACATCCATATAACCAGCTCTACATATATTATAATTTCTTAATCTTTACTGTGATTAAAATGTTATTGTTTTCACATGTGGAAAAACTAACCACAAAACTTCCAAAAAAAAAGAGAAACAGTCAAGTGTTGTGTGAATGTTTTCAATATTAAGCATAAGGAAAAAAAAAAAAAGGAGCAGCTGATATCAAAGCAGCTTTATGGTGTTCAGAAAAAGCTTTTGAACTGCTAGAGATGAAACACATTTTGAATATCAAAAAGAAAATATGTAGGAGAAAGAATTTTGACTTAGTCACAAGAAACAATCCAATAATTAGTCAATGACTATTTGGATTACAACATGACTTTTGGAGTTTTTACATCTTCCAGAACTAGATTTAATTTCTAACTGGAGAGAGGACGTAACCAGGGTAGAGGAGGAAACCAGAGTAGAAAAGAAGAGTGGGGAGCCAGGGGAGAGAGGATACATTTTACTTCTTGACCATAAACAAAGAGTAGAATTAAGGACAAATTTCCACCTTCCAAAACTGTGACATTAGGATACACTGAACAGCATTTAAAGTTAGAAAAAAAAATTCATTAAGGCAAAAATTTCTAGAGAGGAGAAGTACTTTATCATCTAAGGCATCTTACATGAATAAATAAAAATCTATGTATGCTTTTGCTCTTCTCAGAATCATGAAATACACAGAATCATGAAATGACCATAACTCATACTTGTGAAGGTCTTCAAACGTTTAGAGATATACAGCTGGATAGTCACATTTATTTAGTAATCTAAGCATACATGAAGGTGGATACCAAATTTTTAAAGCAATGATGAGGCATATTATTCTACTACTTCCAAAGACAATGTTCATCTTAAGTGCTTTTTCAAGTTTAAACTCAATGGTCCCCTTTTCAACAGGGGGAAACAAGAAACTGGGATGAAATAATTTGACAAAAATTATTTCAACCAAACTTGCAAAGTAAATTTGGAGCCTAAGTTCTACAGAATTTTCCATTTGATTTAGGCCTGCAAGTGTTTAATCACTTTGCAAAAAAAATGCAATCTATACTATTGAATCATTTATATGCTTAAAAAAAACCTAATATGCGTGACCTGCCATCCTCTAACAGTATGCCTTGTTCTATATATATATATATGTGTGTGTGTGTATGTGTGTGTGTGTGTGTGTATATTTATATATATGTGCGTTCATACAGGATACTGTGAGCATTTTCACTTCTACTATACTGACTTTAACTCCATCACAGAAGCTGTTAACATCACAGTCCTCTTGCAGGACATTATTCCTCACCTCATGTTTGGCTCTCAAACTTCTCTTATCCTTTTCTCAAATAAAATTGTTCCCTTCCCTCCAAAAACAAACACAAAAAGACTCAAACACTGTCAAAAACACTTTAGACTCAGTTTTGATGCCAAGAACTATATATAGAGGTTACTGGATATGCTGACTTTGAATATACTCTACTGCTAATAACAATTTAAAAAGTCAAAATATTATCAGTGTCAAAAAATATCTCCTACTATTGTTAACCAAGCCTATTGTATAAAGTGGGGCTAGGTTTTGTCAGCTGTTTTAAATATACAGAAGAGTAGGCATTCTTTATCCCAAGGTATATATGATTTAAATGGAAATAATAGTCCATAGAAGAAATTTAAAAGAAATAAAAGTTTAAAATTCTCAATTAAAGTAAAGATTTTCTTCTTAGCTTGTCACAACTGATGGAGTATTTACCACAAGTTCACATTAAAGTATGGCATTAATTAACTACGCATTCATGGTTTTATTATTTTTTCCACAGAGCCTAGATGCAAAAAAAAAGGTTTTGCCTTCTTTCAATAATGCATACAGAAATTATCAAGATGTTAGCTTTTCATAATTTTGACATATAATACTTATTTAGTATATGAAGGTTGCTTTGAATAGAATATGGAAAGGGAAAATGCTATCCAAATAAACTCTAGGGAAGAAAAGTGGTGACTGTGCATGCCCTAAGGCAAGATCCCAGACTACATGAATTCTAACAGGACCAGGGGGGAAAAGAAAAACAAAACAAAAAACTACACACAACCAAATAACCTCAAACTTTTTTCCACCTAGTTTTGACCAGAAAAAATAGATTTGTGCAGATGAGACAGAGGTAGAAACAAATTAAAGAAAAAATTAGTAACTAGGGAATAAATAGACGATCATATGCTGTTTGTATACATACCAAAGAAAAATCTCAATTTAGGTGTAGACAATATGAATGCTGCTTCCATAAAAAATTATCTTTACAAACATTAAAAAAAAACCCACTACAGTTCACAGAAAAAAAAAAATATTCTTGCAGTGATTTACTAGCCAAAGGTCTATGTTAAGAGGCTTTTAAGATACAGGTTTCTATTTAATGAGAAGCTTACCTCGAAATACTGGGATTTAAAGTGTCAATTTCCTTACCTGAATCATGGACTCTGACAGCTGTGTTTCATCTACTTCCAGTATCATCATTTTGATTTCTTCATAAGGCACTCGAAAGGAGCCAAGGAAAATTGCTAAAACAAACATTATTTGTTTGAGCAAAAGCAAACATAAAACACATAATGAAGAAAGCAAGACAACAACAATCTTTTTTCTATTTACAAAACACCAATTAAACAAGCTGTAACATCTACAGGTTAACAAACACTATGCAACATAATATAGATAACAGATAAAAATTTAAAATGTATTTTTAATTACTGTTCTCCTACAATTCCAGCCTTCTCCACCATTTGTTATGCACAACTTTCAGCACCACAGAAGACCTAAGCAGCCAGTGAAAAGTCTACTCTGCAGGATAATCTTTGCTGTTATCGTATTTTGTGCTGAAGTGACAATAACACCTTTTTCTTCAATGGTCTTGTCAGATCTTTCTAATGAAAAAGCACCATGAGAAACCAAAGCCATATGAACAGTTAAAAAATTAAACATTCTTATAAAGAACTGTTTATTCATTCACCATTATCCAATTATTTCCTATTTCATCTCTGCCAACATTTAACAAACTATTCTTTACGGGTCTCCTCTTGGCCAAAACTTTATCATCTTTATTTGCATATTATTACATAGTACTACGTGTTGTCTTCTTTCTATAAGGTACATGAGATGGCCAGATATCTTGTAAACATTATTGTCTTTTTTGCTGGGGAAAGGCAGGGGGGGAGAGGGGGAGGAGGCAGTATTCCTTGATGAATATGTTGAAAATATAGATAGACAATCAGATACATAGTTGTATGTTTGCACTTAAATATAAAAAGAAGATAATAATTTCAGACTTAAAGAATAACTGTTTTCTGGGTCTTCTTAAACATGTTTCAGTTATATCAACTCACATGTTTGGGCCTAACACCAATTGCTGCACGTATGCACATATTCTCACGCACTTTGAACAGAAAGTGGCTAGGAGGCAGTCAGACAAGAAAGACAGACATTCTAATGGAACATGTATACAACATTAGTTTCTCACAAAAACAAAATCTACTTACACAGATTCTGTGCAATCTTTGGGTCCAAAACTTTTAATTCTTTGATTCGTTTCTTAATGGATTTCTTTTCTTCAAAATCCTCCTCCTCTTTTTTTACTGCCAAGTAAACACAAATACATTCACTGTTAACTCTTAATATTTCGAGAAAACATCAACAAATTCAGAGAACATTTGCTATCAAGTGTAGTCAACTCACAAAGAGCATACAGAACACAGAGACAAAAAAATACAGAGGTTTTGCATTTATTGCTTGCATTCTCAAAATTTTTGCTCTTCAGTCAAATTTGTCAGCATGCTAGCCTTCTAGAACAAGACTTTTTTAAATATATATATAGAAAAACTGAATAAAGATGCTAATGTTAATTGTACAAATGGTACAACGTCATGGAACTCATACTTAAAATACCATGCAACACACTTTAGTCAGCCTGGTTAGGTTAACATTCTAAATTGGATTTTAACAACAGCTAATCTTAAAGAAGATATGTCAATATGTTTCATCATTGATTAATAAAGAATCAACCAAAATTTCAGTACTTTTGTGACTATTTTTGCCTAAATATAGGTATCAAAATAGGTATCAAACGCCAGCAGCTCATTAAAAAATTAACATTAACTTAGAACATAAATGAGTATATATTTATTTTCCTTACCTCCTCCAAAAAATCTGGTTCTAAATATATGTTGTAATCACCTTACTGCAAAATACCACAAAGCCAAAGTGATTTCATAAACATACATTAACATTGCCAGGAATTTTGGCTTATTCTTTCTTTTCCGAAAATAATTCACACAAATAAGGTATCTCAAATGCATTATGTAAGCTGAATTTATTTCTCATTATTCAGACACTGTCATAAGAATTTCACTTAAAATAACAGCACACGCTTGAGAATGTGTTAGTAGGAACCATTCCAATTATTATGCAAAAAAACCAAAAAAGACCAAAAATGACACAAATCTTTCCTTAAATCCAACCTGAATGTCCTTTTTTATGTTCTTCCCTTTTTTTCCCCAGCACAAGTCTTCAGTGTCAAATGTTATTCACCCAATTTATTACCATTGTTTATTGAATTATCTATTTCACAAATGAAGTTAGTTTCCAAGCTTTTACAGCATGATTGTTCCAAATTATTGTTCCAAATTGTTATACATGCTTCAAATCTTTGAGAGAATAAAATAAGTTGCAATAAAAGTATATGCTACTAACTTCAGAAAGAGATGGCTATAGATGAGAACTCTTGTCAAGAAGACACAGAATCAAAATTTCTAGCTCACTGATGATTCTTGACAAAACAAGACATAACTTTAATTATAAGGAAGATTTCCCCAAGCTGAAACTCCTTTTGTAAATTTTAAAAGATAAATCTTTGAGAGCTATATCATTCATATTTTTCTAAGCACAATAAATTTTATCTAGGATCGGGACACAGATTATATGACCTCTTAAGGCCTTTGAGCTTTGTTGTCTAGGATACTACCAAAGACCTCACACAGGGACTGAATGAACTAGATTCTAGTCCTTGCCAAGTCTGTGAAGACACAAATTTGAATCATATCCCAAATCACTTTTAATACTCTACACCTGCCAGGCAGCATAATGCTCCTCTTGAGAACATGACACAGTGCAGAAAAGAAGGTGGTATTCTGAAAAACTAAATTACTGAGGTAAGACATGAAGTAGTCCTTGGAAAAAGAACTGATATCCAGGGTCCCGGCAAATGGGTTACAAAGCCACAATCCTCTTCTCCACACTCTACCCACAACAATCAGCTGGCCTTGAATTTCTTTTAGCACAGATTTAACAGAAAGGTTAGCATTCTCCTGTCCCAGGAAAAAAAAATATACACTCTGCTTTCTAGGCATATGAAAGGAGAAGAAGTAGGTTTTAACCACCAATGTGAGAACTCAATACCTCATGTTCAAAAGAAAGAGAATGACATCTTCTGGACAAAAAGGGGATTACCACTAAAGCTTCAGTTTTTTCTGGCTGTGCTTTAAGAAGAACCCTTCCTGAACCCAGAAGGGCATGTCAGGGGCTACAGATCTCAGGATCATGCAACTTTTTTCTCCTGCAGTTATACACCTAAACAGACCTCTCAAATTTCTCATTGCCCACATGCTGAAAAGAATCATTCTTAAAAGCATCATTTGGAGTTGCCCGTCTTGTCAATACTAGAATTGCAAATTCCACTAGAAGACCTGGACATCTCTGTAGCACAGGTTCCATGCCATCTTCATGCCTTACTTATCTGAATCATAATGAAAATACAGTAATGCTTTATGGCTACCTTGGAACTTCGCAAACCATCATTTTAAAGGAAACCAAATAATTTCCTTAGTAGTCGCAATAAAAAAGGTGAAATTATCTGAATTTATTAAACTTGCCCTGACAGCCTTGAACTAGATACTAATAGGGGCTAAATCAGAAAGAAATACAAATATGTTTGCCTTTTCCACCACTAGGAAGCAGTACGTATGCATTCTAAGTCTTTTAAAAGAGATAGGACACAGATACACAAACATACAAAAAATCAGCAGTTAAACACGCACTATTTTAACTCCCAATTTTCAAATCAAGAAACAATGCTGCAATAGAACCAATTCCGTCTAGAATTTTTACCCAGGGGGGTTTAAATACAACGTTACAGCAATACTTAAGGCATCGCAACCCTAAGGAAAAACCGTAAGCACAGAATATATTTGCTCTATAAACTCAGGCAGGAATCGTATGCAGTTACACAATTACGCAACAAACTAAATTATTGCAAACTTACGTGATACTTCTTCAGGAGAATTCAGGTCACATCCTTATGTAGTTGGCAGCAATAAGAAGAAGAGGTTACATATTACTTGTCTTCCCTATTGGAAACGATGCACCTTTGAAAACTCTGATACCTCCTACTGCTTCTAGAAATTTTATTCATTTGCTTATTGACTTATAAGGCAGCAAAAAAAAACAGAAACAAAACTATTGACTATTTCTAACAATTAAAAAGAAAAGGGAAAAAGACCACCGGGGGGGGGAGGAAGAAAAATATGATAGAAGGATCTTAAGCAACTAGATTTTTTTATTTAGGCAGGGCACTGGAGCAGAGAGGAAAGTACACGGAGGACAGAAAATGGGAAACGCCTCCTTACACTGGAAAAAGAGAAAGCAGCCCAGTGAGAGTAGGCTGCTGCTGCAGAAAGGATGTGACTATCAAGGGAAACAGATGTAAGATGTTGTCGTGCTAACGAGAGAAGAATCAAACCAGAGGATTTCAAAACGCACAGACAGCTCTAACGGCTCTAGAAGTTGGACAATCATACTAAACCATTAACTTTTTCAAAACTATATGTCTTATTTCAGATACTATATAACTAAAAAAAAAAAAAAAAGGAGTGTTACATAACGAGATCCCACATCTTTTTAAGTTCTGTCTATATGCTACATCTATCAGTGGGGGCATACACATGGCCCCAGCATCTGACCTGGGTAGTCAGTAGTACCTCATCTGATGCTCCAACTGCTCTGCCTTCTCAGGCTGGGAAATAAAGTGCTAGAGCACTTTGAAACACACAGAATTCATCTCACACCCTTCATAGTTCCTTTTATCTTCACAATCTCACATTCTTATTAATATGCCTCTAAAATGAACAGATGCGGTTGCCAGCATACAGACAGACAAATGCCTCAAAGGAGTTTTAACTATTGAAAAGATTGCTTCTGCTGTCTCCTTCAAGTGTGCATCCACACACAAATTCAACTTTAGTCAACTACCTCCACCTGTGGCAATGATCTGACAGAATCAGAGTCCCAGAAGAGAAGCAACAGGACTGTTTTACAAATATAAATTCACAGTTGGAAGTCCACAGAACACCATTTCATGAAAATGGGGACAGAACCCTACATAGCACCTCCACAGATCTCTGAAACAAAAACATTCTTGGCAGGTGCCACTGAAATCATAGAAACATAGAATGGTTTGACTTGGAAAGGACTTTAAAGACCATCAAGTTCCAACTCCCTCATCATTGGCAGGGACACCCTCCACTAGACCAGGTTACTCAAAGCCTTATCCAACCTGGCCTTGTACACCTCCAGGGATGAGGCATCCACAACTGGGCAATCTCTTCCAGTGCCTCATCACCCTCACAAGAAAAAATTTCTTCCTGGTATCTAATCTAAGTCTACTCTCTTTCAACTTAAAACTCTTAACCCTCATCCCGGTGTGGTGGACACACTGGAGGGAAGGGATGCCATCCAGAGGAACCTTGACAGACTTGAGACGTGGGTCAATGCAAACCTCATGAAATTTAACAAGGCCAAGTGCAAGGTCCTGCATGTGGGTCGAGGCAATCCCAAGCACAAATACAGGCTGGGCAGAGAGTGGATCGAAAGCAGCTCTGAGGAGAAGGACTTGGGGGTATTGGTAGATGAGAAGCTCAACATGAGCCGGCAGTGTGCGCTTGCAGCCCAGAAAGCCAACCGTGTCCTGGGCTGCATCAAAAGAAGCATTAGCAGCAGGTCAAAGGAGGTGATTCTCCCCCTCTACTCTGCTCTCGTGAGACCCCACCTGGAGTACTGTGTTCAGATGTGGGGCCCCCAACATAAAAAAGACCTGGACCTGTTGGAGAGAATTCAGAGGAGAGACGCTAAATTGTTCAGAGGGCTGGAGCACCTCCCCTATGAGGACAGGCTGAAAGAGTTGGGGTTGTTCAGCCTGGAGAAGAGAAGGTTCCGAGAAGACTTAATCGCAGCCTTCCAGTATCTGAAGGGGGCCTACAGGAGAGATGGGGAGGCACTCTTTATCAGGGAGTGCAGTGATAGGACAAGGGGTGATGGGATAAGCTGAAAGAGGGCAGATTTAGACTAGACATTAGGAAGAAATTTTTCGCTGTGAGGGTGGTGAGACAGTGGAACAGATTGCCCAAGGAAGCTGTGGATGCCCCATCCCTGGAGTTGTTCAAGGCCAGGCTGGATGAGGCTTTGAGCAACCTGGTCTAGTGGAGGGTGTCCCTGCCCATGGCAGGGGGGTTGGAACTTGATGATCTTTAAGGTCCTTTCCAACCCAAAATATTCTATGCTTCTATAATTCTATTGCTACACTCCCTGATAAAGAGTGTCTCCCCATCTTTCCTGTAGGCCCCCTTCAAGTACCGGTAGGCTGACATCAGGTCTCCTTGGAGCCTTCCTTTCTGCAGGCTGATCATCCCTAACTCTCTCAGCCTGTCTTCACATATGAGGTGATCCAGCCCTCTGACCATCTTTGTGGCCCTGCTCTGGACTCGCTCTAACACGTCCATATCTTTCTCGTGCTGAGGACTCCAAAGCTGGATGCAATACTCCTGGTGGGGTCTCATGAGAGCAGAGTAGAATTCACTAATTGATATCCACATTTCCATTTCTGACACAGGTCTTCGTATTATCTGCTACCAACAATCTTTGTGTGAGAAAAATCATGTCTGTGCCTATGTATGCTAAAGAAAAAAAATATCTTATAAAATACATCATCTTACTGATTAAAAACAAAATACCCTTGAAATATAGGCTTCAAAAAGAACATGCAGATCTGAACTTGTATTTTAAAAAGCCTGAATTCCTAGTTCAGACTAAACTTGAAAACTACATTACACAGAAAACTACAGAACACTCAACGGAGTTATTTTGTCACTAAGTAACACAGCATACAGAAAATTATACAAGACCTTGCAGCTTTGCTACCCGCTTAGCTAAGACAACAGTCATCCTGCAGCCTGTCTTCACTGAAAAAAATGAAAGAACAAGCCTGGGGTCATGGGCTCAAAGGATGTACCCATACTGAGCCTCATTATGAAAGTACATGCCTACCACATCTCTTTAGAAGTCTAGTTCTTAGAAGTAAATCGTAGCTTGTGTCCCATATAGTAGGATATTCAACTGAAAGACCTGCATTCTTTATCTCCAAAATGTTATCTGGAATAAAAGGAACAGATCTTTAATAGAAGATGAGGTTGTAGCTAAATAACAAATATAAAAATTCTTAGTTAACAATGACCTCTGGAGGTCTCTTTCATTTGGCCCAACCCCACTGCTCAAGCAGGGCCATCTTGAGCCAGGTGCACAGGACTGTGTTCAGAAGGCTTTTAAATATCTCTAAGGATGGAAAACAGTCCACAACCTCTGTGGGGAACCCGTGCCAGTGCCCAGTCACCCTCACAGGTAAAAAGGGTTTGTGATGTTCAAGAAGAATCTCTTGTGTTTCAGTTTCTGCCCATTGCCTCTGGTCCTGTCAATGGGCTCCATTGAAAAGTGTCTCATGCCATCCTCTTTGTGCCTTTCTTTCACGTATTTATATAAATTGATAAGATCCCTCTGAATCTCCTCTTCTCCAGGCTGAACAGTTCCAGCTCTCTCAGCCTTTCCTCATAGGAGAGATGCTCCAGTCCCTTAACCATCTCTGTGACCCTTGGTTGGACTTCCCCAATATGTCCATGTCTCTTTCACTGAGGAGTCTCAAGTTGGATGCAGTACTCCAGGTGTGGTCTCACCAGTGTCGAAATCAAAGGCCTGAGAAGGAATACATGTCTTTTGGCTGACAGAACACAGCCTTCTGAAGACCTAGATTGTTTTAACAGCACCGCAACTACCGTCCCACAATATGACATGCAACAAAGCATGTCCCCTAAAAAGCACACTGAGAAGCCTGTTTCCTAATCTGTGACACTACACAGGTGCCATCAGCTCTGCTTGCACATTCCACATGGAGTTGCAGAGTTCACCAGCACAGTTACTTTTAACAATCTGCTTCAAAACAGCAAAGAAATTATGAACTAGATCTAAATCATTCTGCAATATAATGGAAGACACCTATTTGTGTTTTTTTTAAGGACAAGGATAAAATGAGGACACTGGGCAGAGCCCATAGCAATAAGAAGAATGCCTGAATGCTGAGAGGCCAGGAAGCTGCTAAATGTTCTTCTTTCCAAACAGAGAAACCAACTTTAAGGTTTTAACAACACAATTGTTAGCCTCATGGACTGTTCATCACTTGTAATAATCTCATCCAGCTCTTCTACGGGGTACAGACTGTTTCAAGCACTGTGGAAAAGCTTTCACGGTCCATTTTATTTTACATGTACATATATCTCAAACTCGAAAAATCAGTCGGAATATAAATAATGTTTCACAGCTTTACCTGTCAGCTTTGAAACTGAAAACATTTCCATTACTTTACATCAAGTTGGACTGCAAACTTCTAGAAAGTATGGGTACTTGCTCTTCTTCGTGTTCACTATAATAAATACGTGTAAAATATAATGCAAAGGTGCCAATGTATTCCAAGTTCCTGTTTATTCAGGCCTCTGTCCTTTTTGACAATTTCTATTCATCAGTATCTCATATCATTGGAAAGGTAGTTGCTGCATTATTGAATATTTCTTAAGTTTTACCATTTGTTTTCTGAGCAGCTGGTAAGAGATTGTCATTTCTCACCTCCTTCAAACATGTGTTCAGTCATGCACACATGCACTGTTGTTCCTATACTGACAATGCCGCTGTCCAATTTGCTCAATTCATGCATACATTACGATAACTCAGTCATGCTTCATGATAACTTATACTCATGTATCATGATAACTCATTCAAAAGAGAGGATTTTATCACAAATAATTACTCAAGGGTACATAAGAACTGGCACCACTGATAACAGCAAAGCTACAAATGGAATCAGGCATTTTATCTCCGACAGGCTATTCTGAAGTAATACAGAAAAAGTAACTTATGCCTCTATAATCAGCTATTAAATACAACCAATGACTGATTTCATTGGAGGATTTTCATAGACACTTTCACACAAAGCTTCTCTACCAACCAGCCTATTTTTCAATATTTTAATTTACCACAAAATACCCATCCTACTAAACTTGTGTAATTACATATTCTGCAGGAGAACACAACTGAAGCATATATAACAGGTATGAGAGTTGGAGAGTAATTATATTTACAAGTGTAATATTACTAATACATTCTCTTATAGCTCTGTAAAAAAAAATTTAAAAAATTGGAACATCTTTTCAGATAGTTTTAACACTTAGCAGCTTTTATATTACTTACTACAGTCTTTAATTTTCTCTATGTATGTTACACTAAATGCATAAGAATAAGTAATTCAGCTTAGAATCTTTACAGTTGCCAGGACATGTATCCTGCCCATTGAAAGACTGTGCAACCACGGTGTGAATAGGTGGAGCAAGATGAAAAAACAAAACAGGTAATTAAGATGGATATATGAAGTCCTTACTTGCAAGAAGACATAGTAATAACAGACATAGATGGACATACCATGTGACAAGAACTAGTATACTGGCAAGCGATTAACCAAAGGGACTTGTGTTTGTACTGCTTTTGCAAAATTAGGCAAGTAGCTAAACTAAGTCACAAAGTTTTTTAAAGTAGAAATACTGTCTTCATTTTATTTTGAAAACCTAATTGTTATCATACTGACTAAATAGTCTACAAACAATGTTAGCTCATTCATAAACCAAAGATATTAAGCTCTCATGTTTTTTAATAGCAGCTAATAAAATTCAGAAGAAAAAAAATCAACTCTCAAATCCTAATTCTTAAGAAGTAACTATCTAAAATATTCTCAAAAATATGGTGTACACAAATCAGAAAAATCTTTTTCTTAGTTACAATTTTAACACATGCTTGGTTTCACACTAGAACTTAAAGTTTTAACCAAGATTGACTTAACTCCTGGAAGGATTTAAAACTTCACTAATTTCACTAGGAGGGGAAAGGAAAAAGCAGAGCCTGACACAAACTTTCTGCTACAATGGTGTTTGCTGAAAAGGGAAAAGCAAGACATACTGGTGTTCCCAGCAGTTATTTAGAGTCTAGTTCCGGTAGACACATAATTCTGCAGTTTTCAGACCTCCCCATCTTACCATATATTCCTACCATCAAGACTAGCTGCTTGGGCTTACAAGGTTGATCTGCCACTTGACAGAAGCTGTCAAAAGCAGAGTAACACGACTCGAGTGCAGTTGCACCTTAGGTGAGCACAGATCATCCAAGAAGCACAATAATGTTACTTATTACCCTGCGAAATGTAATGACAACTGTTCAACATTGCTTTTTTTGGTCCAATATCTGAAAGGAGTTGGAGAACCACACAAACGTATTAGACAAGGAGCCAGCAAAGGATAGATTAAGGCAACAGAAGGAGCAAGATCCCATCAAAAAAAGCAACAGGAATCACAACTAGTCTGCTGCCTCCAGAAACCTCTTCATAAGAATAACTATGCCCTGTTGGATCAAAAGCCAACCTCTTTCAGGGATCAAAATAAGATGCATAGGTAAAAGAACAAGAACAAGTCAAGCATATACCTCTTTGCAAGTCCGTAAATATTTCCCTTTCAGAGGTTGTTCAATTCCAGGGCAAAATCTTTTCATTTAATAATCCTTGACAGATTGTTCTTCCATAGATTTCTGTAATTGCTTTTTACACCTAGTAAATCTTAAACATTTAGCACAGAGTTTCCATTCTTAAGTATGCATCGTACAAATAAAGACTTCCTTTTATTTGTTTTGATTATCTCGATCAGTTTTTCTGTACCTCTACTATAGCTTTCACTAGCAAGAGGAAACAAAACCACACAGTTTGCAGGATGTGGGCACAGCTTGAACTTGTACAGTGACATTTCTTTTAATTATTACTTTGCTTTTCTTTCCTAGCAGTTGCCAAATTCCTTTTTGCTTTCAACCATTGCTGAGACTGAAGATTTTGCCAGTATATCAGTAATTTATGAAATTCTTAACTAATTCTAGCCTTTATTAATGATTATCTACAATATGTCCACCATGGATATCAACTTTGCTAATCATAGATCCTCAAAGCCCAGAAACCTTCTTAAAAACTGTCATCACATTTGTCACCTTGCTTCCTTTGATGCTGGCATAGCTTCAAGTAATAGTTTACACAGCACAGTTCATAGCTCAGCTGTTTCATCCTTCAGTTCCCTTAGAAGGCCAGGGTGAATACCAGCTGGTCTTGACAATCTGTTACTGTCCACTTTATTGAGCTATTGTAAAACTTCCTCTACTGACCATTCAAGTTGGAATCTATCCTCCAGCCCAATGCTCCCCCCTAAAGACTAGTTTGGAGGCAACTTCACTATTGGACAAACAAAAATAATTCTAAGCTTCAGCACTTGGAAGTAGGAAAGAGGAGTGTTACTCAAACTTTCTTTTTTTTCTTTGGAAGACAAACAAGAAGCAGTAAATCGTACTTTTGTAGTGCATTTTTATTTAGTCTTTATCCATCCTGAAAATTCACTAATATGAAAATTTTAACACCTTAGCTCTAACTCAGCAAAGCAGTAAGAACTAGAACAGCATTTGAAACATACTGAAGACCATGGAATTCAAATACAAGCATACACTCTTAAGTAAGAACTGAATGAAGAAGAGACACTCCAAGATGTGGCTTCTGCTGCTTATAGATTTTATGTAGTATATGTTAAATATCATTAATATGCCACGGTATTCGTATTTCCCTAACTATGCTCTGTTGTTGTTTACAAGTAAGACTACTATTTAAACAATTTTTAATCTTCTAATAACTCATAACTTTGCTTGATATCAAAACACTTTCAGCTTCACTAAACAGTTCCTAAAAAAAAAAAACTTTCAGTGCCTTACAGACTGAAGTATAAGCTTATGCACTGTAGATTCTTAAAAACACAGAATCTGACAAAAAGTAGGGCATATTTTTTCAAATACCCCTAATATTAACCATTTCTGTTCACACTCCAGTAGAAAACAGGCTGTAACAAGTAATTTCACGAAAGGAAAGCAAGAGTATGCTTATAGACTCATTGGTCAAACTTACTTCCTAAGTTACTTGCAAGTTATTACTTTATCAGTGTCATTATTACTTTATCACTGCCTGATCAATAAGATTCTTAAGGTCCTTTTCTCCAGTCAAATAGAATTTTGAAAACAGAATCTCCAGGGCATTTCCTGTGGCCAGAAAACAACTCCCTGTACAGAAAAATACATATATTGTAATGTATTTTGGAGCTCTAGTTCTTCCTCTCGAGTTCTGCAAAAGCCTTCTCTATTCTGCTTAAATATCTTGTTAGAGCAATCAACTCTTGCCTAGCCTCTTTTGCATATTCCCTTCAAAGTCAGTGTCAAGCGTTCCACTCTAAAAATTTCAAAGAGAAGAATTCAAGTGCCTGAAGGCTACAATTTTAGAAGTTTTCACCTGTGAACCCCACAAAACAGAATGTAAGAGAGGGATAAACAAACAAACAAAAAGTGGAACTGTCCTACATTTCCTATTTAAAGCTTCCACTCCTTAAATTTGCAATTCTTAAATTAAAAAAAAATCACAAGCTATACTAGTCTGAAAATCACTACTGAAAAAAATCTTAACTATTCACTACATTGATTTAATTATCAAGAAAACTTTTGCTTCACACACATACCGTAAAGTACAAAAGAAAGAGAAGTCGGAATACTTTTCAAAAGAGAAAAAAAATAGACTGACTTCAGCTATAAGTAATGAGAACACACAATGACTCATGATTCCATTACTTTCAAATGACCTAATTGCCCTCAAGGGTTTAGACAGACCTTGTCCGATATATTTCTACTATTGCACATACTGCGTGCTTACCAATTAAGACATAATATGGATAGCTTTATGTCCATAAATTTACCAGTCTCCTTTTTTTGTCTTGGTTTTATGTAGTATATACAGAACATAAACAAATTCTCTTCCCTGTACTACTACCAGTCTTTAAAGTCATATGCTATTCCATCCTAAAGGATGAAAAAAATTTGGAGGATTACAGTTCTAGAGTGAGTTCCAGCAAGGTACTCAGGAAGTCCACTATATATATTTACAGCTGAAATACCTTTTTATAAATATGAAATACATTCATTGTTCAGATAGCAATCTTTGACAGATAAAGCTGAAAGACAACATCTGTTTTGAGATTTAAGAGTTTGCTAGCAAAGAGCATATTTTATATAACAGAAGTGAAATACTCTGTTCAGTGTACATCAGCTAAAACGTTCTTTGGTTAAAACACACAAACCCAGGTTTTATACTGAAAAAGAATGACTATTTTCCTATCAAAGCCGTGTTAAGTATATCTCACTTTAAATTCAAATACTTGGACAATCAGACATCTAAAAAAATGTTATCTCAACTGCGATATTTTTTTGTTCTGAATTACTCTTTGGCTCATGACAATTTTTCCACTCAGTTAAAAATAAGTATTTACACCAAATGTGTGTCTACATATCAGAAAAAAAATATATTTTTGAGCATTAGTTTGTACTAAGAAAACTCCACAGATCACCAAAGGAAACACTGAAGCAGCTTCATCCTGCTGAGTGACTTCAGCCACCCTGACATTTGCTGGAAAAGTAGCACAGTGAGCTGTAGGTTATCCAACAGACTGCTGCAGTGCACTGAGGATAACTTCTTAGGCCAGGTAACAGACAGCCCTGCTAGAGGGGATGCCATACTGGACCTGATGGTCACCAGCACAAGCGAGTGATATCAAGACTGGAGGCAGCCTGGGCTGCAGTGATCTTGCACGGGTGGAGTTTGCAGTCCTGAGGGATATGGGTCAGGAAAAGAGTAAAGTCAGGACCCTGAATTTTAGGAAAGCAGACTTACAGCTGATCAAGGAGTTAGTCAACAGGACCCCCTGGGAAACTACTCTCAGGGATAGGGGAGCAGAACAGAGCTGGTAGACCTTTAAGGATGCTTTCCATAGAGCACAAGAACTCTCAATCCCCAGGTGTCAGAAATCAGGAAAGGAAGGCAAGAGACCGGCACGGGGATACAAAGAATAATAAGAATGGCTTCTACAGGTATGTCAGCCAGAAAAGGAAGGTCAAAGAAAGTGTACCCCCACTGACAAACATGAAAGGCAAACTGATAACAGACAAGGATAAGGCTGAGGCACTCAACAACTTTCTTTCTTCACCTTTGCCTCCATCTTCACTAGCAACCTCTCTTCCTACACCTCTCAAGTAGATAGACTGCAAGACAGAGAACATCAGGTTCACAACCACCTGAGAAACCTGAACATACATGTCTACAGAACATGAGGAGAAGCATCACAGAGGCTTGAGGGAATTGGCTGATGTAGCTGCCAAGCCACTCTCCATGATATTTGAAAAGTCATGGCAGTCAGGTCAAGTCCCTACTGACTGGAAAATGGAAAACATTGCACCCATTTTTAGAGAGTAGAAAGGAGAACCCTGTCAGCCTCACCTCTGTGGACTTCTGTAAGGCCTTTGACATGGTCCCCCACAACATCATTCTCTCTAAATAGGACAGATAAAGACTTGATGGATGGACTGTTTGATGGAAGGAATTGGCTGTATGGTCAACATCCAGAGAGTAGTGGTCAATGGCTTAACATCCAGATGGAGATCAGTAACGAGTGGTGTCCCTCAGGGGTCCGTACTAGGACCAGTACTGTTTAATATCTTCATCACTTACACAAACAGTGGGATCAAGTGGACTCTCGGCAAATTTGCAGACAACACCAAGACAAGTGGTACAGTTGACGTGTCTGAGGGATGCGAAGCCGTCTAGAGAGACCTGGACAGGCTTGAGAGATGGGCCCATGTGAATTTCACGAGGTTCAACTATGCCAAGTACAAGGTCCTGCACATGGATCAGGGCAATTGATCATCAATAAAGATTGGGAGATGAAGGGATTGAGAGCAGCCCTGCTGAGAAGGACTCAGGGGTACTGGTGGATGAAAAACTGGACATGAGCAGGCAATGTGGCACAGGCTCTTAATTAAACTGCATCTGACATCAAAAGAAGCGTGACTAGCAGGTTGAGGGAAGTGATTCTCCCCCTCTACTCCACTCTCGTGAGACCCCACCTGGAGTTCTGCGTCCAGCTCTGGGGCCCTCAGTGAAATAAAGACATGGACCTGTTGCAGTGGGTCCAGAGGAAGGCCTCAAAAATCAGAGGGGTGGAACACCTCTCCTGCAAGGACAGGCTGAGAGAGTTGGGCTTATTCAGCCTGGAGAAGACAAGGCCCCAGGGAGCCCTAACTGCAGCCTTTCAGTACTTAAATGGGGCTTATAAGAAAGATAGGGACAAATGTTTTGGTAGGGCCTGTTGTGATAGGACAAGGGTTAATGGCTTCAAACTAAGAGAGGGTAGATTCAGACTACATATAAGGAAGAATTTTTACAATGAGGGAGATGAAACACTGGAACAGGTTGTCCAGAGAGGTGGTATTATCCCATCCCTGGAAACATTCAAGGTCAGGTTGGACAGGGTGGGTACTGAGCAACCTGATCTAGTTGAAGATGACCCTGCTCATTGTAGAGGGGTTGTACCAGATGACTTTTAAAGGTCCCTTCCAAACTAAACTATTCTGTGATTCTATGACTACACAAATCACAGTATGCAGACAAATGAGAGCACTTCTGGTAACAGATGGGAGCCCATTTCTCCCGTCACACACTCAGCTTTTCTCTTGGCTGTATATTCCTACCGTTTCTGAAAAAGACAGCAGCCTAATTATTGTGCTTTAAAAACTTCTTCAACTCCCTAGAATGACAGAAAAATTATCAAGCCAAAAATCCAAAATAGCGGGTAGTTTTCTATCAAAATAGCAAGTTTGATCAGCTTGTGGAATAATCTAACAAGCACCAGAGTGGGGCAGACCACGTAAACCTGACTTCAGTCAGAAGTCAGGCCCTTCAGTATCAGCAAACTGACACATCTGCTCAGCTGCTCAGAGCACCATCCCACGATCCTAGCTGAGCAAAAGCTGGCACTGCATCTGAAAGAGGCTGTTCCACCCTTCTTCCTGAGACTTGATACTGACCAGTGTACTTGTATCTGAATAGTGAATGGCAGAAGCTAGTTTTCAGTTATGCCAGTTGCCTGTCCCAATTCACCGCACAGACACGTAAACACTGATGTCAAACAACAAAGAGAATTGGACCCCACCATCTAACAGCACCTGGTTCACCTGTCACTGAAATATGGCACAAAAGAGACTCACGATAGATTGGCTACCACATTAAATTACAAATAAAAGTTACACATTTTCAATGAAACGTTTTTACTTAAGGGTTGTTTCAGAACATTAGACTGTAACACCTTAATAAGATAAACACTTTTCATAGTTGATTTGATCTTTGTTATGGTAAAATTTAAAGTTAACAAGTACCATCTATATGTACAGTTAAGTCGAAGACATACTTTTGACAGAAATATTATTCCATTAAAATCTCATCTCCTTCCTTTAAACTATGGTTTTAATTTCACTTCATAAATTCATGGAATGTTGTATAGTCTTATCAGCACTCAGCTCGCAAAAATCAATGTTTTACTACACATCCTTATAGATGAACAATATCTCAAGGTACTCACAAAAAAGAATCTGTACTAGTTATTATGTGAAAGTCATTTCATCACAGAACACGTGCTGCATTGTACAGTATGCTTTTGTAAGTACTTTCGCTGAAGACAGATTTTCAAAGAGTACTCTATGTGTTCTGATGTTATTTTTAATTATTTTACTAACCTTTGATCTCAACTTAAAACAATTCAAGATATTTTCAGCAGGGAAACACTATATCAGGCTTTCAATCTAATTTATCAAGTGACTGTGCAAAAAAAAAGTACATGGCAGCAAGAGCCTGAGGAGTGCAAGGGCAGGTATGAATGATCTAACATGAGAGGGACAAAAAAAAAAAAAAATCCACTTACTAATCTACCACTGTCACCTCACAGCACTGTCAGTGACTCACATACCAAAAAAGTGGGGGCAGTACTAAGTTGCAAAGTACTGATCACTAATCTGTGGGAAGAAACAGCAGTAAATGGGACTCCAAACTGAAAGGGCAGAGGGGAGAGAAAAGCAAACTGGAATTACTAGGGGAGCTGGCATATCTTGAATGAAACTGAATGAGGAAGCCATGGTCAGCAGCAGACTGCCAAGTCACACAAGCAGCAGGAAGCCAAGGACACCAGAGATAATAAATCACACTTCCTCACACCAGACCTCGAAGAACCCCAAAGCACCTGAAGTATGCCTGGAGTTCTGGATGGGTCATTTCTACCAACCTAAGACATCAGACACCAGTGCACAACCAGGTATTGCTTTATCTCTAGATCTCCAAGATGATGGTTTTACGCTGAATGGCAACCTGAACGTAGCAGTGGACTTGCAGGTCAGACACCTGGGTTTGAACCTTCAGGTTCAAGCAAGACTGCTTACTCATTGTTAGAGTTCCTAGAAGCTGGGAAACCCCAGAGGCATGTCAAGAAACAGGCGAATCCCTAGGGATTTCCCATCCTGCCATCTGCAACCCAGCCTCTTCCTCACACATGCTGAACCTGCTCATAAACTTTTATCTTACACAGGTTATGGTGACGGGGAGAGAAGATGAAGGAAAGAAAGTCTATCTCCTACTTGCAAATTTTTGCAACAGTAATACTAACTATAATGTCGTTTAATAAATATAAAATAGGAACTGTCATGGTTCAAAGACAAGGTCACTGCTATATGAAAGCACAGCATATACATTTTTCATATTTTTGTTACATCTACCTTCAAAATACTGAGCTCTTTTTCTTAAAGATGCACTCACAAGATAAGTGTGCCTGAACCTCTCTGATGTAGTTGATTGGAACTGATCTGCAGTTTAAATTTATTCATGACTAGTTTATACCTATTTCTCTCGGTTTAAACAGTTCTTTTCCCTCCCTAATGCTCTTCTAAAAGAATAAGAAAATATCTTAGCAATACAACATGATCTTTGGTTTTTTTTTTTAATTAAAGATTTCAAATCCATTTAATCTCTTCACCTGATGATACCAGCAGCTTCTATGCATCTCTGATTTAATCTGTCTTGAGTCTGGGACAATAGAACTAAGAGTCACATTACAAAGCGTGACTTGTAAACATATTAACGACAATGCTTCCCTACTGGAAACACTTCTGTGAAATCCAGGATTTGTTCTGCTCTTCTTCCCTTACTTTTTTTTTTTTTTTGTAAACAACTGATACATACATATACATACATACATGTATATAAACCCAAGTAAAAATCACAGATTGTAGAGCTAACCTAAAGTTTGTGTTCACACTGTTAAATTTCAGGCAAAAGCACCTCTTAGTTTAGGCTCTGACACCCTGACAGAAAGAAAAGGCAAAGTCGATGTTATGCTCTTACACAACATAAAATGCATTGGAATAGACTAGAGAAGTGCTAGTTTATTTCAGACAGCCTCTTTCTCAAATCATTTATTACCAGGTCTTTTGCCTTCTTGTAACATAGGTACACTGCACTCACACTCTCTGTTCTCAAACAGCACCAGTACTCTGCAACTTTGGGAGTGGTCAGTCAGCTGCTACAGGTCTCCGTAAGAAAGTATTAGCAGATGGATGCTAGCAAGGCTACACAAAGAATAGCAAGAAACATAGCAAGAAACATAGAATCATAGAATGGTTTGGGTTGGAAAGGACCTTGAAGATCAAGTTCCAACCCCCCTGCCATGGGCAGGGACACCCTCCACTAGACCAGGTTGCTCAAAGCCTCATCCAGCCTGGCCTTGAACACCTCCAGGGAGGGGGAATCCACAGCTTTCCTGGGCAACCTGTTCCAGTGTCTCACCACCCTCACAGTGAAAAATTCCTTCCTAATGTCTAGTCTAAATTTACCCTCTTTTAGCTTATACCCAATACTCCTTGTCCTCTCACTATGCTCCCTGATAGAGTGTCTCCCCATCTCTCCTGTATGCCCCTTCAGGTACTGGAAGGCTGCTATTAAGTCTTCCCGGAGCCTTCTCTTCTCCAGGCTGAACAACCCCAACTCTTTCAGCCTGTCCTCACAGGGGAGGTGCTCCAGCCCTCTGAACAATTTAGCGTCTCTCCTCTGGACTCTCTCCAACAGGTCCATGTCTTTTTTATGTTGGGGGCCCCACATCTGAACACAGTACTCCAGGTGGGGTCTCACGAGAGCAGAGTAGAGGGGGAGGATCACCTCCTTTGACCTGCTGCTAATGCTTCTTTTGATGCAACCCAGGACACGGCTGGCTTTCTGGGCTGCAAGCGCACACTGCTGGCTCATGTTAATGGCTCCTACAAAACTTTAACATAAAGTATACTAGCAATCTCCTCCCCCTCCATCCCATCCCATTTCTTCCTCCCAACATCAGACACAGACCCTTTGGACTAAGTAGCATGTTGTTAAACATCAGTTAGGCAAACACAGTAACATTTAGCAATGTGAACATGGAACTGAACATGCTGAAATTTCTCCGCTATATGCCAAAGTTCTGTTTAAACACAGACAAGTGAAGTTACAGATTCAGGTTTTTTGTACAAAGAAGTTCTATGGTTCTTACTTTGTAGACCATATAGGCAGTATAAATATCTTGAGATGGCTTGAAATGTACTCAACTAGAACAAGTTCTTTCAGAATTGATGGACTTAAAAGTAACAGCAAAATTTGCCAATCATACTTAAGTATTTGGCTTTGTTCCCAAATTTAACAGTATTTTTACTGCTCATCCAGTTTCTTACCTGTGACATCCTAATCTCCTCCAACTTGAGAATGCCTCCGAACACTGCCATCATCAAGTTTAGCCTTCTCTTAACATACGCAACAAACCACTGAGACTATTTAATAACTATTCTCAAAACTGATCCTAATACCCTCATAGTCCAATGCATCTTTTTTCGATATTCCACACGTCTTGTTGAATTTATCTGTTTTACAAGTCTGCAGTTAATTCCGCTTTTCATGAATAGATGCACAGTCCAGAGGTTAAATCTATCACATTTATGTTGGTTAAAAAAATTATGATCTCTCAAAATATGTAAAATTTTATCAACTGTCTGGCATAGTTTACTTTTCATATGCTAAATCTGACACACACACATCCTTTTTTTCCTTCCATTAAAGAAAACTACCTCTGTATGTTTGATTATCATTTTGTAGAAAAACTGTTCAGTATTTCTGCTTATCATTGATACTGGACTAACGAATCTACAGCACAAAGTCCTCTGTGATTTTTGAAATTAACTTATAGAAAATGTACTAAGTCTTTTTTCCCAGAAAAAAATAAATATAAAACCCCTCAGTATTCCCTTGCTCTAACTACTAAATCATGCATGACTGTCTTGCAATTCTCATTAAAAATTATATACACTCTTCCTCATAAAAGCAGTGAAATGACTTTATATAATTGAATAAAGAGGAAAAAAATTGTGATACATAGCATAAGTTAAACTCAAGATCCATATGTGCACAAGCAACCCAAGTATTAGACTAACACAAAATATGGCTTCAGCCAAAATTTTTATTTGCTAAATCAAGAGCTGTCAATCAGCACATTTGTTAGTGTGGTCTCATTAGAGTACATTGCCTAAATCTCAACAGTCATAGTAAAGAATTCAGAAAGCGTAGCTGTATCTACTTAACCTTCATCAGCCAGCATTCATGCGCTCTCATTAATTTTTTTCATCTCACTTTCAAGCATGACATGGCTCATACCGGAACAATAACTTGCTGATAATTGTTCAAGACAACAGCTGGACAGGAACAGTGCAGAGGTGAACGTTCTTACAGATTATAGGGTGCGTCAATGAATTACAATTAGTTTAAGAAGTCACCTGTTCTGTTCAGCAGCTTTAAAGACATTTCATTAGAAGCTAAAGAAAATATTTTAGGCTTTAACATTCCAATTGCATCATATTTTCTAAGATAGGAATTTCTCCTGATCATATGACAAATATTGAAATACATGAGCTCAGAGCTCAAGAGCAGATGCAATATTAATGAAATTGTCACGTGAAGCTTAGGTTGCCATTCATTATTATCTAATTTAAATGCTAATATAATAACAAGAATAATTCATGCAACTCACAAATTACAAACCATCTTTACAAAACTCTGATTGTAACTTTACCGTACTCCTTTGAAAGAAAATCAATATAATATTTAAGAAAATAACAAAAGAATTCAGATCAAGTACACAATGCTAAAACAAACCACAGAAGAAACCGCGTGTGTATATATATATATATACACACACACATATATATATAAACACACACATATACATATATACACAGTATATATATATATAGTATATTTTCATCCCATAACAAGCTAAAGTAAGATAAAGCTCTTGGTTTTCTTAATATTGTTCTTTCTATGGGGTAAGAAAAAAGCTATCCCCCAATCTTCTGGTCTCCCCCAAAAATCCAAACACAATTTGCTGAAACTGAAAAAAGGAATTACCAGTAGAAAATCCAACATATATCTGCCTTTCTGTGACAAAACACTATACCCACCTAGTCCAGATTATGGTATGATAACGTCCTAATAGTAAAAAACAACCAACAAGATTACTTATTAAAAAAAGTTTTAAAAAAACCCTTTAAATGTCTGTCTCTGATAACAAACGGTTGTGTGCTGATAATGTTCCATGTCTCTTCTACAAGAATCACTTCAGTGCTGCATTATCTCTTGCTTTTCCTGCCCCAAAACTCAACCTTTTTATAGTCAGAGGACAACTTTCTCTACATCTATCTCTAGTTTCTGATGAAGTTATTGAAATGGAAGTGCTCCACTGAATAATCTCCATATATAGAGAAACATTATTTGTTAAAAATTATTCATAGTTAAAAGACTGCCTTCATGATTGTTGTTTTTGTGTGGTGGGTTTGTCTGGAAGCAGGGAGAGGCCAGAGTAATGGCTCCCATAAGCAGCTGCTAAAGGTTTCCCCTGACTCCAAGTCAGCTGGCAGCAAGGGAGGTGCTGCAATGGTTGCCCCTGTAAGCAACTGCTAAGAGTTCCCCTAGCTCCAAGTCTGCTCTGGCAGCAAGGGAGGGGCTGCAGTGGTGGCTCCTGCAAGGGACTGAGAAGGGTTCACCTCCAAACCCCGGCTCCAAGCATTTAGTAGCCAGGGGGCAGGGAAAGGAGTACTACCAACCTAAGCCCCTGTAAGAAACTGCTGGAAGTTTCCCAGCTTCAGGCTGGACCCACCCCAGGCCAGGGCTGAGCCAATTGGTGCCTCTGCAAATAACATATTGAAGAGGGGGCACGGAACAATGGGGTTGGCGCAGCCCCAGGCAGAACCCGACCCTGGTGGACCGGCCCAGCCACCCAGCCGCCTGCCTGGCTTCTGTGAACAGACCTGCCGTAGCCCAAGCCTCCGCCATGGCTTGCCCAAGAGTCTGTTTTCCTGGGAGCCAATGAAAGATCTGCGGGGGAGAGAGAAGCGGGATCTGAGAAAGACGACTATGCAGACACTCTGGTCAGAGAAAAGAAGCAAGAGGAAGGAGGCGTCCCTGGAATTTCCCCTGCAGCATGGTGAAGATTCATGGTGAAGCACAGTTTGTCCCGTGGTGCAGCCCATGAGAAGATGCAGCCATGGATGGACAGCATGTTGGATTTTTTGGAGAAACCCACACTGGAGCCGAGCAGTCGTTGGGTGACTGTGACCCTATGTGGGAAGGACTAAAGTTGGATCAGTTTGAGAAGGACTCTCCTATGAGAGGGACCCCATGCTGGAGCCAGGAAAGACTGTGAGGAGCCCTCCCCTGAGGAGGAAGAAGTGGCAGACTGACTGCACCCCCCATTCCCTGCCCCCCTGTGCCACCAGGGAGGAGAAGGTACAGAACAAAGCCTTTGGGCCTTGGGAAAGAAAATAGGGAGCTGCTGCCTTTTCAAACTTATTCAGCAGTTGGATCCAAAATTACTTTTGCCCAATCAACCTGAACAGACATGTGTTTACATTGCACTGTAACAGGAAGTAGGGAGGGTAGAAAGCAGTTTCCCACTGCAAAGTAGAGCCTTCAATTTTTTGTGACTACTCTGAAACACTTCACACTAATGTAGTAGATAACCAGGACTGTACTGTATTAGACATTGAAGAAATGTAAAATTCTACTTCTAAATCTTTCCAGTTCTTCTAGATGTATTTCTTTCCGTAAAGCTTCAAGCATGTGAAAAGGCCATTACATTAAAAGTCAAAAAGATAGATAAATGTTTCAAAAGTTATGTCCCCAAATATTGGGAGAGTTCGTGCCATTGCAATTTCCAAAATGAACTTTATTCAGTGCCATCGCAAAGCAAACATTGGGGAGGGATGTTTTTCTACACTATCTACTTGAAAAATAGGACATTGAGACTAGAAATCCACAAGCTTATAATTCTAGTTCTATAACATCAATATTTTTGTTATTGTTGATCATCAGTACCAACATAATCCCTTCATTAGTAAGTGGCTGGAACATGCACATTACATCTAGAATTTGCCTGACTATCAATCTACTTTTTCAGTTTTAATGAGATCTAGAATATACTTTGACTTCACAAGACAACTTCACTTACTAAAGCTATCTCACCGTAAAGATGACGCACAGATTTCACTTCTTGCATCTACTTTCCGAAAATAGTTGCAAGTACGTAAGTTACAAATAATAAACAAATAAGAACACGGCTGTTCAATGTATAAAAGTATTATTTTTTTTGTCCAGTTAATTCTAAATCAACACATACATCTATATTGACTACACAAGGCACTCACAAATATAATCTATGCTTTTTTCAATGGATATTCAAAGCTATTAGTACAAATGTAAACAAAAAAATACTATTCTTTTATAGAAGCATATCTATTTCTAAATTATGACCTGTATGTTATCTGCAGGTTGGTAGAAAAATAAATCCTTTTTTATGCATTAAAGAAATATACAAAATATTACCTTATCATTTTATTCTGGAGAACTACCACAATACAAACCTTTTCTGAGAAGAACTGGTATTTTGGTTTAAGATGATATTGCTTCATAGAAAGTATAAAGATAGTATTTCTGCAATTCTTTATGGTACATTTAAAACCGCAAGTTAACCCTAATAAAAAATAATATTTTTTAAAAATGTTACTGTTGCAGAGACTTTTGAAATAAAAAAAAAATGTATACCTAAAGCTGCATAGCCATTACCTTTAACACATATTAAACATCAGATTTTTAACCAAATATTCAAAACAGGTTTGAAATCACAGTTCTAAACTGCAACACAAAGAGGGATGGAGAAAAAAAAAAAAAAGATTGTTAGCTTCATAGTTTTTAAAACCATAGAATATCTATATATCAAAAAATGGAGGTTGCAAGGTTTACAGAGAAGCATAAACTAGTAAGTTATTCAATACGACGTTAAGATCTGTTTCTAGCAAGAATGCAGGATGAGTAAAGTTTGGAATCTTTTTTAAATATACAAAGCTTGAGGTAATACAAGACATAACACAGGCTGAAAAAAGATTCAAGAAATGCACCAACCTCTGGTTGCTATGGTGAAGACAGGAGGAAGCAGAAAGGCAAAATGGCATGCATAAATAGCTTAAAAAAAAGTATTTGGATAGAGAACAAAAAGATGTGATGCAAAAACGCAACACGAGACATTAAACTGATTTCACACATCTCACGTGAAATTAAAGAATAATTTATAGGAAGACAGAAATATACATTGAAAACTTACTGAAAAATCTAAAGTACAGCAGAGCCAAAGACATTTAACTGACCATTACTATTTCTGTTAGAAAATGACAGTGTAAATCATAATCCCTGATCTCCATTAAGTTTTTGTTAGGCGATTAATCTTGTTGACTACAAAAGGACTGCTTACATAAAATTTACCAAAAAACATATTACATTGATATGACATAATGTCCTGGGTTAAGCAGAGACTGACTTAACTTTCTTCATAATAGCTAGCAAGAGGCTGTGTTTTGGATTTGTGCTCAGAAGAAAGTTGATAAGGAAGGAATGTTTATATTGTTGCCAGGACACTCAAGGTCATTCAGCCTGTTCACTCTTCGCAGACAGGGTGGGGGGCTAGGAGGGCACAGCCCCACCTACTAGCCCAGGATTTGTTCTTCGGTTACTAGACTGAGAACCAGAGTGACCAATAATCTATTCCATAGATGTCATGCCCAGTATATAGGTGAGGACCCCAGGAAGACCTTCGCTTTTTGGTTCTGGTGCCTTTTGGTTTTGGATCTCTCTTCTGGCTCTGGATCGCTCTCACAAGGCCTTTCCCCCCCCTCCTCCACGCTCTGGTCAGTTCTTGGTCTAGGATGCTCGGACTGTTATCTCCATTCCGTGAGTTTCCGGACCCTCCCCCCTGCTCTAGGATCGACTCCCCCTGTTCCAGGATCGTTAGCCAGGAACAGGCTGAGTCTTTATCATTGGGTGGGGGGCAGTATCACTGTGCATCACTCAGACTCTCCCTTCTCCAGGACTGTTAGATGAGAACAGGCTGAGCCTTTGGTCATCGGGTGGGGGGGGAGGTATCACTGTGTATCACTCATTTGTATATTTGTATATAGTATTATTTTCAATATTATTGTAGTTTAGTTATTAAATTGTCCTTATCTCAACCCACGAGTTTTTTTGTTTTTTTTCCCTTTACCCCAAAAACTGGGATACACATTTAGCAAAAGCCACTTGGCTAGTCAACACTAGAGGATCTGCCAAAGAGGCTGGTCCTTCCCAGTCAGAACCTTTATGTACTAACCCTTTAATTCTCTCCCCTATTATTGGGTGGGGGTTGGAATTGTGTGAGCGGGAGTGTGTGGTTTGGCTTCCACCCAAGAGCTAACCCATCACACATAATCACTAATCAGTAATTAGTGTTTCATTTACTTTGAACCCCTTCAGATTTAAGGTAACAAAGTGTTTTACTGTTTTATTTTAGGATATAACTTAAATTATCTCAGCCATTAAATGATCAGGCAGATTTAAACAAAACTCAGAAAATTTACCACCTTAAGTAACTGAACTATCATATTCACATATTAGTTTCAGTTCAAATAGCAATACTAATAATAACAGTTATAATTTGATCTACCTATTCTTACAAGTATGTATAATCTCCTCAGTAAAAGACTGAGGTTTAAAATAAGCTAGAGTTAAGAAAATAGAGATGAACAATAGAAGTTACAATTACAATAGCTCACATTTTATAACTAAATAAGTACTGAGATTTATTCCAGCACACAGAACATGGTTTCATTAAACATAAACTTTCTTTCAGGAAATCTCCCCCTCCTCCTCAATATAAAGTGACAATAGCAATTAGAAAAAATACAAACATGACCAAGGCAAATTTAAAAGCAAAAAAGTTTGGTTTGCTCTAATATGGGAATGAGTCTTGCATCTGGACAAGAACAACACCAGGTTCCAGTATAAGTTGGGTACTGACCTGTTGGAGTGTAGTGTAGGGGAGAGGGACCTGGGGGTCCTGGTGGACAGCAGGATGACCATGAGCCAGCACTGTGCCCTCGTGGCCAAGAAGGCC
>WKFP01015257.1:877523-891948 GCA_011057875.1 Pterocles orientalis | reverse complement strand
CTGGAACATAGGAGGTTCCACTTGAATATGAGAAAAAACTTCTTTACAGTGAGGGTGACAGAGCACTGGAACAGGCTGCCCAGAGAGGTTGTGGAGTCTCCTTCTCTGGAGACATTCAAAGCCCGCCTGGACGCGTTCCTGTGTGATCTGATCTAGGTGTTCCTGCTCCAGCAGGGGGATTGGACTAGATGATCTTTCGAGGTCCCTTCCAATCCCTAACATTCTGTGATTCTGTGAATGTTCATACTTCATATATATATACCTCCCTAAAAGAAAGCTACATTCCAGCTTAATTAAGCTATACTACTTAGCACAGTGCAAGCAGATACCATACAAACTGGAGCAAGAATACAGTTTGCAATGGGAACACACTAAGTACACGGCTATTGGATCATGAGCAGCTTATAGATTTAGTCTTGAATGTGCAAGAAATAGAGGAGTATCTTTTCTCTCCAAAACCCAGATTTGCATGCATGTACAGTTTTCTGAGAAAAATCTCTGTGAAGCAACTTGATCTGTCATATGAAGCTTAAAATATATGTAGCAATCACAGTACAGGTGAGCTCCCAGTTACACAAGAGAACTTTGCAACTTGACAAGAGTCTGACAAAATACTTTCTGAGTAGAAGCTGAACAAACCAGAATATTTATTTATTAAAAGCAACATTAATATTTCTTTCAAACTAGCTAGAAAACAACAAATAACAAAATAATTCATTTTTAAATGTAACAAACAAATCTTAATGAACATCAAATCTCTAGAGCACAATGAAGTACTTTGTAGGATAAACAAGTCATACAGCTCTATAACTAAAGCCAGTGTCAACCAAAGTCACAGAAAATCCCCATGCAGATAGAGTTGCCATATTTAATAAATAAATCCAGGTATTATCAACAGCATTAACTTGTTGGCAGGTGAATATAAACACATAGTCCACCTTCTGTACTTGATAAGTTTATTAAACATAAAGAACTGCCTTGAACAAGTCTGTACTGTTAACTCCTCAGTAAGTTAGATGATGAATTTTACACAATTTGCAATGGGAATTTATTAACTACCATGAATACTAGGCTTTCATCCATACACTGCATATCAAAAGTAACTTTCTGACAACAGCTTGAGGACTTCAGCCCAAACGTTAACAATTACTTTCTGAGATGTTCTTTAAATTGAAGGGGTCACTCATCCTATGCATTTTTTTTTTTAAATAGGAAGCTTTATTTTGTTCACAAATTTCAGTATTCCTTTTTGAAATTTTGGTGCACATATGGTGAACCACAGTTCTCTACTCTCTTAAACAGCATAGGAACATTATACTGACAACAAAAACAAAATCAAATTAATAAAGATGCAAGATACTGTTGAAAAGAAGAGGTGGTTCAAGCTGATCTCAAACCACTGTGTCTTGACATCAAAATAAGATCCAGCATCAAAAACTTAAACAAGTCCTATAAGCAATTCATACATGAAAACAAAAGCTAAAGGTAACAATACAGAAGTAATAAATAAAGAGTCTAGATTTAGACTTTTATTTAGATATAAAGGTCAAACACTGATCAGAATGCACAACATGTTCAGAAAAAAAGAGCAAGAAAACTCTTGTTTTAGTAGCTACCAAAAAATCCTCTTCCTGATCTAGCAGTAATTTACATAGTAGCATTTAAGTATACTTAATAATTACGTAGCTATTTAAAACCATTTACTAGCTACAAGTAATAATTATCACTTTAATAACTATTCAGGCAGCTATTGAGAGAGGGGGGCTCAGAGCATTACTTTGCTTTTAATTAAAGTGTATTACAACATTTAGCAAAAGATGTCAAGATAGATATTCACTCCAGAAGGGTCTGTACTTCATCACCAAAAGCCCATGATCTAACACACAGAATGAATTCGAGACTTGATGTGTCACACCCCAAACATGTGCCACAACTTTTGGGCCTAGCAAAGTCACCAATATTATACTCTTAACTGTTCTGTGAATATTTTCATATTTAATTCACCAGTTCTGCACAACCAAAACTGTCTCAAAGACTTGAAAAGTATATTGGATCTCGGTAAAAAAGTGACAAAAAGGCAATTTAGTCACCCAAACCTTGACCTCCTCACTCTTCCTGATGTGCTGAGTAATATTGCCAAAAACAATTAAATAACCAAATGTTTTTAAAATTAGATGCCAGTTGATAACATTTAGGCTGGCTTAAACTCGTAAAATTCAGAAATTAAGGACCTCTGTCACAATTTTTGCTGATAAATAATTTCAATTTACTTCCGAAGTACGTCTTGAAATAATGTTAGAAAATTAACTAGTGAAAGATATGAAATATTCCAGAGGGCATGGGAAGGCAGGTTGTTTTGTTGGGGGAGGGGGTGGTAGTGTTTGGTTTGGTTTGTTTGCACTGGGGGCCTGGGATGCTAAACAGATCAGAACAGGTAGGTATTGCTATGAGCCTTCTATAGGCCAAGACATCTGACTGATCTCATATACTCAAGCCAGAAACAACTGGATTTACCAACATATTCTACTTTAGGAAGTTTCTACTTAACCCACTACAGTTTACATCAAATTGTAAGATCACTTTAGACACGTTTAAAGGTTGCCTAGTCCATTAACAGTGGTTGAAATAGGATATTAGGAATACTTAATGAGGTTTTAGAAGTTTCAATGCATCGTGTGTCAAGAAAAAGATTGCACTATTAAAGGGTATACTGTCTAAGCATGTGAGTTATACTGTTAAGAGTCTGTGTGCTCACCACATTAAACACTAAACTCCCATTGTTTCAAGCCATAACAAGATTGCAAGTAAAAGTAAATGGAGCATACTTTCATTTAGATTATATGCTTTAATATACCCTGTAATAACCCAATTATTCAAGGCTACTGAGAAGAGAGCCCATTTTAACTATTGATTTTGGACAGGCCTAATAGAGGAAAAAAATAATTAAAAGTACTTAAAAAATATACAAAATGAGTCAATAACCATTTCTTTAATTTTATGACCTTAGAGAACGTCTACTAAAGTCCTGATTCTCTTGAAGAAAGTCTAGAAAGAGAAGAAAACTAACAAAGCAAAAAAGAAAGCAGCTACCATCTAGTAACTGTAGCCACAAGTTCATTTATCAGACAATTATTAAACTACAAACTATAACAGGTAAAATTTCTGTATTCATAATATACTCATGAAGGTGTCTACAGTATGAGGAAACTGCATGGCATACCTCTAGACACGAGCTTATTCAGGTACCTGAATGTTTTCTTTGGGATACAGGGACTCTCATGTACAATGCTCAGTAAATAAAAGCTACAGCTTCTTAATGCTAAAGACTTATTGAATATCAGAAAACAATACTTTTCAATAGCAATTTATACGGGAAACAAGCCATTAGAACTCCCCTGACTGACTGAAAATAGATTTATCAATGCATACCCAAACATAACACAGAGAGAGTGTTTTAGGTTGACGTGGTTAATTACAGGAAAATTACAATGTCTCTTCTTTCTGGATTTTAAAAAAAAAAAAGAAAAAGTAGGAAAAAGTAACATATAGTGTTCTCAGTACCACTTCTGACAGTAGTCCACCTTTCCAACTTTTTGAAAGGTGCAAGCAGCTTAGATCTTTTTTTTCCAATGAAATCGGTGTGAAAATATCAGTTATCTACTAACAACAGTAAAACTTGCTTGATAACCTATAGACTGATACAGTCTGTCAGTCTGACATACTGTAGTACCAGAACAAAGATATTGAAACAAAAAGCATATATTTCATTCTCAAAGGAAGCTTTCCCTGGCATCTCATACATCCACAGACTGATTTTGTGCAAAATAGTCCTTGCTTCCTTGTGTCTCCTTCCAGAAATCTACGTTAAAATACTTTATAATCTAAATTAAATATTATCTTCATGGGATTTTTCTAACTACTATTTATCTTCACTTGCTATATTCAGAAGCACAAAACCACATGGTAAAAATATTTACAAGAAACTTCGTTGTTTTCCATGCATTTATACTTTCCCTCTGCATCAGTTTCCCCACATTTTAGAGCATATTTTTCATGATTGCTCATAACATCACAGGCATGAGCAACAGCTGCCAGCCAAGAACAAGTTTTCTGGGCAAACTGAAAGTAAATTAAATAACGAATAACACTAAAATGCCATTAATACCTTAATTAAAGACTATCTAACTACAGTTTTTCAAAATAAATTTAACTTACCTTATTCAAACCAGTTAGAGCACCATAAACCCACAAAAAAGGCAGATGCTATTTATCTGTACTCCGGGGCATGAGATATTCAGTAAAATAAAATGAAATTTGAAATAAATCCTAAAATCCTAATCTGAAATAAAGCCCATTCGTTTAGTTAATATACAAACATAATTTTTAAAAAAATTACAAAAAAAATCCATCTTTTAAGCTAATAAATTGTAATAATTGTAAGCTAATAAACAGGATGCACACTAAGCGTGTGTAAATCACCCTAACTTCTTCCTCAGAACTGGAGAGTTCAACTAAAGACCATGTCAGAATACACAGCACAATTTTTCAAGAACACATTGGTGTTCTGATCTTAGAACAGTATTTCACACTTTGCACACTAAAAGCTATTAAACACTACCACTAAAAAAAAGTAAATTTAGTAATTTAAGTACATGATTTCTAACCCACAAAGGAACCTTTTCCATTAATTCACAGCTTAAGTAGTCAGAAATATTTAAATATACTCAAAGATTTAGTATTCAGTGTGCTGTTCTACATAAATAGCTAACAAAATACTATTATTTTATTAAAAAAAAATCTGTTAAATGCTTTCCCTTATATGAAAGACAAATATAAATGACTGACTCAACAGGAATCAATGAGGAAATTAGATTCCTGGTTACAAGATGCCTCTTGCTAATTTCACCACAAATACAAACTCGTAGGAAATAACTGACTTCATTTTTCCAAAAAAAGTGCAAAAGTGCATCATCGAGTTGAAACTATGCCTACCTATCTTCCAATTAGAGAGCCATGTTTCTTCAGCATTATTACAGAAATAGAAAAGATGTTACTTCCTAAGTTTCTATTTCTTAGAGTTTTCTCTCATCTTTCACCAAATCTGTAATAGATATTTAGTAATACAGATCATTTACTGTACTATGACACACTCTTGTGGTACATTAAGGAATGAAGCGATCAGCCAATCATAAATGGAGAAAGAGTTTAAAACTGAGAAAGCCTCCATTGCAAGCAAGCTTTAAGATACAGCATTTCAGAATACTATATTAAAAAGCAAGTGGGAGAGCACTGTAGCATTTATTATCACTAAAATATTGATGTATCTCATGTACTATGTGACAGAGACTAAACAATGGAGATGACAGAATTGCAAGTGAATTCTCATCTTCATTGCACAGAGACCACATAAATATCACACCGTACTACGAAACTGACTGTAACTTCACTGAAAATTCTAATCTCTTATGTTGAAAAAGGATACATATTTCCTCATTAAAAATAGGTAATAGGAAATCTAACATACCTACTAAAGCTAGAATATAAAACAAATACTGGGAATATAGTTTTAGGCTAAATTTAAAAGACTTTCTGATTAATATGCACTTAAAACTCTGTCTAGAAAACATCTTATTCCTTCAGCAACTCATGCAAATAAAATTCATATCCTTAAAGCTTGTTGAATTCCTGCTCTTCAAAGTCTGTGCTTGTCCCGGGTTAAGAAGAGACAGAGTTAACTTTCTTCATAATAGCTAGCAAGACGCTGTGTTTTGGATTTGTGCTCAGAAGAAAGCTGATAAGGAAGGCTTTGTTTATAATTAATGCTAGGGATATTTCAAGGTCCTTCAGCCTCTTGCTCTTCACAGACAGGGCGGGGGGCCGGGAGGGCACAGACACAGCTACTAGCCCAGGATTTGTTCTTTGGCTACTAGATTGAGAACCAGAGTGACCAATAATCTATTCCATACCATACACGTCATGCCCAGTATATAGGTAAGGACCCCAGTAAGTTCGCCGTCCCCTTTTTGTTCCAAGGCGCTTTTGGTTTCGGTTCTCTTCTGGCTCTGGATTGCTAACCCAAGGCCTCCCCCCCCCCAAACACCCCAGTTGTCTCGGTCTGGGACGCTCGGACTGTTATCTCCAGTCTGTCAGTGTGGTGTTTCAGGACCCCTCCCTCCTCTAGGGTCAACTCCCCCTGCTCCAGGATCGTTAGCCAGGAACAGGCTGAGTCTTTACCATCGGGTGGGGGGGCAGTATCACTGTGTATCACTCTTTTGTATATAGTATTATTTTCAATATTATTGTAGTTTAGTTATTAAATTGTCCTTATCTCAACCTACAAGTCCCTTTTTCCATTTACCCCCTTAATTCTCTCCCCTATCCTCGGCTGGGGGGCAGGAATTATGTGAGTGGGTGTGTGTGGTTTGACCCCCAGCCAAGGGCTAACCCATCATAATGCTGTAGCTTTGTGAGACCAAAGATGATGTAGATTCTGTTATGCAAATTTCAAATAATATCTTGTATGCAGATGCATTTATTTTACATGCCTTTTACAAAGAAAAATACTTTATCGCACAACAATAATAGTATTTCTTTATTATCTGGTTACATATCTTTGTATTAGCCTCAAATTTTTAAATGCTGGATAAAGATAAGAAAGCAAAAATAAGTCTGCTTTGCACCAGTTTTAGTGTTTCCAGTATTGATTACATTAACATCTCTAAATGTTGTAGAATAGGATTTTATCTCTCTTCCCATTAGGTTTAAATATGCATAATGGTTGACTACCTAGTCACTAGAACTCACTGACTCTAGAGAAATTAGCCTAATTTCATATGTTTCAAAATCATTTATTATTTCTACTTGTAAACACTAACAAAGCATTCATTCTAATTGACCTGAATATACAACTATTGGAAGCATCATTATCAGTAAAATGTGTTTCCTGTAACAGAATTATACTTTGATTAAATCTATAGGACTCCTTTCCCTCCCTAAAGACGCAATACAAATATTTCCCTGAGTAAACAGAAAAATCCAACTGGCGATCAAAGAATAAGCCTTATCTTCAGTGACTGGAGTCTCATAAGTACCAAGAGCTACACAGGCAGTCTAGAACAAACACTGATAGTGGTATGAATTAAAAAATTTTTGTAACTATTTTTAAGGAAGTTAAGAGTAATATAATTTCTATTTACCCTAAAAGTTGGCACAAGTTCTAGCAAAATGAATCATAGTATTTCTTGACAAATCAGATGCATGATAGCCCCTTGACACAAGAACCCCTTTGTACTCTTCTCATACTGACTTATTTTTGCCACTGTTGTTTCAGGAAGTCTTTTATTTATTCCCAAATGTGCTCCATACTTGGAGTTTTAGTCCGTACTCCCAGGTTCTCTCAGGAACAGTAATCTGAAGATCAAAACTGTCTGCTTCTAGTGAATACTGTTATTCTGTTCTCAAAAACAACTACTTTTTCAAGTGGTTCAGGTTCCTTGCATTTATTATAAAGCATGCATCTGCACAGCACAGCTTGACTCATCATTTGTCCCCACATGCTCACTCCCTCTTCCATTATTTTGCTAAATTTTAAGGAAGACTCATAGGTGCACTCTGAGAGGCAACTGGTAGCAGCAAATGGATTCTATAGCCCCCTTTTTCAAGTTTGACCAAGTTCAATCCTCCATTTATCACTACTATTTCTCTTCTATAGAGCATTAAAAGAGCTGTTTAGTTCATCCTACTAGATTACTACTGACAACAATGTTTCTGTCTTGACTTTTTGCAGTTAGGACAACCTAACCCAGTTTGGCTTTAGCTATGTCTATCCAGGTTTGTTTCTTTTCACAGCAGCATTATAGATCTGTTGAACTCCACATGCCAAGATTTCTCCTGCTATGTGCAACTGAGCATCGAATCCCAGTTTCTCTTCCTGCATTTCAGTTACATCTACCTTCCATTTTGTCAGCTTTGATAGCAGCTTTCACTCAGTCCTGCTGAACATTTAGTTGCTTTTTCCATCTTCCTACTGCTTCAAATAAATGACCCAATATTTGAGAACACTGAAATGCCAGCAGCAAAAACCAACATTCCACTACACATAAATCAAGTACATTATAGCCAAATTTTAAGTGCCTCAGGGCATTACACTGCATGATCAAGGAACTGCACAGATAAGCAGTCACCTTAAGTAGTCTCTTTCTAGCTTGTTAGCCTCACCAGCTATACATATGCATTTACAATTTTAAAAACAGGCATTTCTATATTAAAGGACAAGTCAGATTGCACACCAGGAAACACTTAGTCTTTACAACTGTGAAGATGATTAGTAGAGCAGATAAGGTTTCTAAGTTTCATTAGTCAGGTGCTGTTAGAGGCAAGTAAGGTTGTAGAAGAACTATCTTGTAAGTTAAAAAGAAAAGTAGAGCCCCACTAACTTGGAAAAACATGAAGAGTGGGGAAGCAAAGCCATAAAATAGGAATACAAGGTTGTTAAAAGCAGTAGAATTTGTCCAGTGTCTTCATTCTCTTAATTTAAATGAAACTGAAAGCAACAAACTGATCCAGAAGAGGAATGTATCTGAAAATACAACTATTGTTTCACTGTAAATATTTAAATATTGCACCAGACAACTAATAATTATAATAGTAATAAATCACAAAAACAGGTCCTGTCCTATTAGGAAAGTTTTCAGAATGCTGAACTACATTATGTCCTACGTAAAATAACATTTTGTTGAAACTGCAATTTAACACAGGCCCCCCCCAATCTTTCCAGCTCAGATCAATTAAGTTCTCTTCATTCTTACATAACCTTCAGAACCTGATTGTTATTAATAGTGGGGGCAGGGGAACCCCATCTACAGGACATTTACAAAATACACATCCTTTATGGTGATGTTTGTTTCATAAAATGTATTGAAAGAGCCCCATTAAAAAGTCTGCTAGGAAACTACCAAGGCAAGACACTTACAGACTAGAAGAATCTATTTAGAATGAAGAAACTGTATGAGAAATTTATCACATAGAGATCATGTAGAAGAGAACAGCAACCTACAATGGAAGTCTGTTTCTCAAAGGTTCACATAAAGTAACCAACTTCCTGTTTTTTATAAGAGCCCATTTTAATTAAGAAAATAAGTTATGGGTTAGATAAGGTCAGATCATATTTACACAGAACTAGTAGGTAAAGAGGAATATCTGATCTTAGTGGGTGAGGAAAGATGTCTATAACTACTTTTTGCATATGAGTAAGTTAAAATATTGTTCCAGGAGAATGAGATCAAATGCAAACAGAACCGAAGGCTCTGCCAAATATACTTCTATATTCTGCATGGCATACCAGTATGCACCCAAGTACTGTCTAACAGCTGCCTAATTGGAAGTCACTGCTCCATTAACATACAATTTCCTTGTTTTTTTTGTTTGTTTGTTTTTTAAAAATGAATTGTCCATGAAACAAATTCTCTCTGAAACAAGCCATTCACTGAGAAACTAAGCAGTAGATTTTTTTAAAGGACAAAAAATAGTGCTTATGGAAATTTAAATGCTAATAATTTTCATCAACAGTGACTTTGAAGGTTTGCCAAATAAGGTTTGTTAAACATTTCTTTCCTTGCATTTAAATTATTTTACTCAGCTCACAGTGAAAAAAACTACAATAAAAGCACTGTTGTAATGAAGATTTTATTCCACTGAAATATAGTGTTACCTTTAGTCAGATATAAATGCTTATAACATTAGATTAGAAATAAAATCAAAAGCACTTAGTGCATGAACATGTAACAAAACTAAAAGGGACGTAAAACCCACAAAAAGGTTTGTAGTACCTGTATAGTGTTTTATACCTCCTGTGCAATACAAATGCTAGCAAATTAATTCTTTCAATATCCTTGCTGGTATAGGGACAAATATACAAGTCGTTAAAGTGAGCATTTTCAATTAAATAAACAAAATTACTAGATGGAGCAGGGACGCTTTAACCTGCATTTTAAGTTTAGTTTAGTTCATCCTGTTTTTCCATTCCATTGGTATTTATGGTTTAGGACTTACAATACTGAGAGACATTTTCCCTTTCGGGATACAAGAAAACAAAATCTATCTCCTCTAAGATTTTACTTGTTCACACTGTAAAAACATTCTCTACTAGAAATCAATAACGGAACGCTCTTGTTGCTTAAGAAATGCCAAGCCCTGAAGGCTTTTCGTACCAGTGTTGCAAAATGGGACTGGAGTACTTTTGTTAGCCTGTCATATTTTTATCAACTATAAGTTGACTGCAGACTAATATTGCATTCTGGATAGAAATCAGCTATGGAAAATGAAAGAATCACTTGCTTGAAAGAAAAAGGTAAAGTGAACTACAAGAACTACTCCTTCAAGGCACTTCACTGAGGAGAAAGGAAAGCACTCAATCCATTTTGAAGCTGACAGGAAACAATAAATATTCTGTATGTAGAAGTTAAGAACCAATCACCTAACAACAACAAAGTACTGCAACTCTACCATAAAGGAAAAAAAAAAAGTTAAAGTAAGTTAATGTAAATTAAAATGAAGCTAAAATTAATACTTTGCTTAGGTGTTTACTCACGAGTGCTGTAACAAGCTCTTCAACAATAGCCTTTCACTGTCTGAAAGCATTTCCTAACTGCAAATAGCATATAAAGTACCCTTTCTAGCAACAAAAGCTCTTCTAAAACGATTTGCAACATCTACTGACAGACTGCCTCTTTTCTCCAGTCCTACCAGAATACTGAGCTGATGTTACTGATGATTCTGATATATTCACATTAGGGTACTTGTGAGGGGAGAATTCATCCTAAGAAACTGCCACAGAAAAATATTAAAGGGAAAAAGACGCCACAGTTCATAGCACCAAAAAGAAAAAATACTACAAAATAAATGCTATTGTCAGATTATTCCAACCACTAGGATGTTAAACTCTTCAGGTTTTCCATTTCCATTGGTAGTTTTACAGGTTTATAATAATAAGATTCTATAAGAAGCAGAGTTTGGAGCAATTTCCATGTAAATCTTCCTTCAGCCTCTGTGTAAATCCACCTCAAAGGAGGAAAGTATGAGGACACTGGGCTCCACCTAAGCCTTCAAGTGGCTGACCATAAATTCAGTGGCTCATGCTGGGTAGGCCGTGGCATGTCAAATAGAGCACTAAAATAATTCACATTGCTGATCTGACCTTCTGGCTAGAATTTATGCTCTTTTCTGGTTTAAAATGTTTGAGACTTGGTTGGCACCATAGCAGTTTAGGCCTTGATCGTTTTTCTTACAGAGTATACAGGGGAGAAAGAAAAAAGAAAAAGCAGAAAAATACAGAAAACTGTATTGACCTTTTCAAGACAAGTGCCAACAGAGATAGCACTCCCACAGAACTACGTTATTTCTGAATAATCAAGTCTGGCAGGAGCTCTAGTGTGATGGGATCAGACACTGCCATCTCCAATAAGATTAGGATGAAAATCCGTCCCAGTTGATAAAAACAAAAAAGAAGATCATGCAATCTTTCTCTCTCGAGTTTAACTAGATCAGTTTCCTTTAATATCTAGAAAAAAAAAGAAGAGTAAATTTCCGATTTTCATGCCATCTCCCATCAACTGCAATTATATGCATACTGTTGAAAATAATGTAGAATTTAGGAGTGGTTTCTTGTAGATTTGATCTCTAATTTCTAATCCTAATTTGAACTTCAACACTTCAAACATGCATTTTTTTTTGTATCAAGTCAGATCAACTTATTAACAGGTTATTTATAAACCCAGCACACTAATTATAAAGCATGAATTTCAGAAAACTACTACTTTTCTTATGTTTTCCATACATGAAACAATTTGTCATTTTGTATTCAAAAGCTTCCGAAGGTTTCCTTTTGGTTAGAGGTTCCTTTCTTGTATACTCCATAGAGTCCTAAATATTGGAATCACCTTTGGCAAATCAGTTCAAGCACTCAAAGGATGACTTTAAGCAACGAGAGAGAACCAGCTACATGATATGCTGAACACATATCCCACTTTAAGCCTAACTACTAAACTCGCGTTACATGAGTTACACTTATTCACAGATTTCCACCAACTCACTGCCATATTATCTCTACACCAACACTATTCAAAGTATCCCCACAAACGAAGTATATTTCTAAGTGTTTCACTATTTTTCTCCTTTCTCTATGTGATAAGACCAACATTTGCATATAAAAACATTATTTCAACATTTTAATTCTTAAACATAGTAGCTTGCAGCTACTCCAAGCAAATAGGCACTCATATCCATGATTAAGAATCTAATAAATGCCCTACTGAGTCTGACCACTGATCCTCCTAGCTCTCTCTAGATTCGTGCTCTCTCCAAGAGCTGCAGTAAGAGATGTTGCCGTGGATGTCATCTACTTGGACTTTAGCAAAGCCTTCAACACCGTGTCCCACAGCATTCTCCTAGAAAAGTTAGTGGCTCATGGCATAGACAGGAACGCCTTTTGCTGGATAAAAAACTGGCTGGATGGCCGAGCCCAGAGAGTTGTGGTGAATAGAGTGAAATCCAGGTGGTGGCCGGTCACCAGTGGTGTTCCCCAGGGATCGGTTTTGGGGACTGTCCTGTTTAACATCTTTATCAATGACCTGGATGAGGGGATTGAGTGCTCCCTCAGTAAGTTTGCTGATGATACCAAATTGAGCAGGTGCGTTGATCTCCTTGAGGGTAGGGAGGCTTTGCAGAGGGATCTGGACAGGCTGGACCAATAGGCTGAGGCCAATTGTATGAGGTTCAATAAAGCCATGTCCTGGGTCCTCCACTTTGGTCACAACAACCCCCTGCAACGCTTCAGCCTCAGGGCAGAGTGGCTGGAAAGCTGCCCGGCAGAGAGAGACCTAGGGGTGCTGGTCAACAGCCAGCTGAACATAAGCCAGAAGTATGCCCAGGTGGCCAAGAAGGCCAATGGCATCCTGGCCTGCATCAGAAATAGTGTGGCCAGCAGGACTAGGGAAGTGATTGTGCCCCTGTACTCAGCACTGGTGACGCCACACCTTGAATCCTGTGTTCAGTTTTGGGCCCCTCACCACAAGAAGGACATTGAGGTACTGGAGCAGGTTCAGAGAAGGGCAATGGAGCTGGTGAAGGGTCTGGAGCACAGGTCTTATGAAGAGCAGCTGAGGGAGCTGGGGTTGTTTAGCCTAGAGAAGAGGAGGCTGAGAAGAGACCTTATCACTCTCTACAACTACCTGAAAGGAAGTTGTAGTGAGGTGGATGCTGGCCTCTTCTCTAAAGTAACAAGTGATAGGACAAGAGGAAACAGCTTCAAGTTGCACCAGGGAAGGTTTAGGCTAGATATTAGAGAAAATTTCTTCACTGAAAGAGTGACCAGGCATTGGAACAGGCTGCCCAGGGAAGTAGTGGAGCCCCCATCCATGGAGGTGTTCAAGAAACATGTAGATGTGGTGCTTAGGGACATGGTTTAGTGAGTTAGATGGTGTTGGGTTGGACTTGATGATCCTTGAGGTCTTTTCCAACCTTAACGATTCTATGATTCTATGATTGTATGTTACTTAAAAAGACACTTATGCCAGCCTTATTACTACTTATAATCCATTCTCCTCACTTCCAAAAAGAGGAAGGTCCTCTTCCTACAAATACTGGACTAGGAATGTTATGTCCTTTTCTATTTCTTTTGGATGTTTTACCCCTGAATTTGTCTAATGTTCTTCAAACCTGCTAGATTTCTAAAGTTGTCACCAAGTGGTCCACACCAATTATCTAGCTAACTTCATTTTCAAAAAATTAAATGGAAATTTTTGGTGAAAAATGAACTAATATCAGCTGAGGTGTCCTTCACAGGAAATTCAGAATTCTAAAAGAGTTTGAGAAGAATGTCCTGTTTACATTTATCTAGCAACATTCAATGAGTTTTCTTGATATCTTCATTTGGGCAGGCCTCACACATCTTTAATTATATCTTTTTCCCTGTGATACTGTCTTTAATTTTCCTATCAAGTCATATGCATTTTTTACCCCATAGCTTTATCCAGGCTTTTTCTGAATTACAATACAAAGTTTATTCAAATCTTGAAGATGGCATTTTCAGAATAGCCTCTGCGTTGCTAGCAGGAAAGGGTATCTTGCTCGCTTGCTTGACCATCTGCCTCTTTTATTCAGTTACCTGTCCTGAAGATGAATACCTGTACAATAGATTTACTGGGATTGTTCTCCCCTAGTACAACATTAAGATAGTGTCGTGGGTTAAGCAGAGCAGAGTTAATTTTTTTTTCCTTTTCCCTTCTCTTCATAAACAGCTAGCAAGAAGCTATGTTTTGCATTCCTGCTCAGGAGAGAAGTGATAAGAGAAGAACGTTTATAGTTATTGCTAGGATGTTGCTATTTGTTCTCAAGGACACACATTCAGCCTTTTGGGGGGGAAGAGACA
>WKFP01015257.1:827945-850854 GCA_011057875.1 Pterocles orientalis | reverse complement strand
TTATCCAAGGTCTAAATGCAGTAAATTATATTTGCTCTAGATTTAAAAGTTGGGAAACCTTTAAATAGTTTCTGAACACAGCTGGTTTAACTAGATACTAAGTACCTTACTTTTTAGATTGTAGCTTTGATTGCTTCATAAAACTCTGAAAATCTTTTACTGACTTATTTTGGTCTAAATAATTATAGCTTTCAAAACTCAGTAGGTTGATAGTCCTGGTATACTTGATCCTGTCACAATGGAGAAGAAAAAAAAATAAATGGCCTCCATATTTTTTTCAAACATTAAATTTACTAAGCACATTTACACTAAGGACAAATGGAGAGACCTGCAGTGCTTCTTCCCACAGTCCAGGCTACACTGATGAAAGACACTTGTTTGGAAACTATATGGCTATCAGTACAGTGCAGTGACTGATCCAATGTAAACGGTTTGCTAAAAGACAAGGCACAGTAGGACCCAGGAAGCACACTGGTATCAAGGTTGCATTATGCTAGACCAGAAATTACTTGTCCAGACATCTCAGAAAAACAACAGATATTTGCCCAGATGATTCATGAGTCAGTGGAACACAGTTTTCTGAAAACAATGAAAATTAAAGGCAGAAAGTATCCGTATCTTACATAATATTAAATAATGTATCAATTGCTCTATAAGTCTTACTTGTGACAGTCTATTTACCCTAAGCTCCATGTAAGACTTTACACCAAGTGTTTGCCTTTAATCAGTACTACCTTGGACCAGTTGAGTCTTTTCATGGTAACGTCGGGTCTGAATTCTTTTTTAGGCTTCATTCCAAATGGCAAAGTGCATGATGGTGGAGACCACTGTGCTCCAGGCAGGCCTGGTAGGGGTGGTGGTGGAGGAGCACCACCACAAGCCAGAGGAATTCCCAAGCCATTCAAAAGTGGTGGGGGAGGAGGTGGAGGTGGTGGTGGTATAATTGCTCCGATAGAAGGCAGCGGTGGAGGAGGAGGAGGCGGCATTTGATGTGGTCCTGAAGCTTCCAGTTGAACAACAGAGGCATCTCCACGTGTTGATGGTAGAAAACCAGGTGGCAAGGAGCCATACTGATAAGGAAAATATTCTTATTCAGTTTCATTTTTTCTTATTCATTTTCTTATTCATTCTTATTCATTTTTTTATCAGCAAAATACCATAGCAATCACAGTTTACAGATTAAATACAGCAAGCCAACTGAAAGTTAGTGACATTTTTCTTGTATGGGACAATCAAGTACGAATTATAAAGAGGCCAATGTACTCTTGATTTTATAATTGGAAGTCTCAATACTTGAAGTGAACATTCAGATTAGGGGGTGCACACCAATAATGAAAAACTGAAATGCTGCATCTCATTTGTCGTATTTTACTGATCATGATCTAAGAAGTGTCTGATAGGTATCTTGATGAAATTTTATCTAGACTACCACATTTTATCTCAAATTAAAAAAATAACATCCTAGTCTATCGTAGCGCTACTTATCCTGCAGATTATAGAGAAATATTTCAATGACATAACAGCAGAATCTGACAAGATTAGTAACTCTATTGAAAAACAGGTATTTTCCAACATAGGAGCATTCTCATTCTACAGAACTGAAGGCACTACGTAATAATGAAAAAAGGCCCTTCAGAAAAGACAGCTGTCTTACAGTGATTCATTAAATCTGTAGACACATGAAAGTAGTAGCCCCCCTACTTCTTAAAACAGGAAACATTGCCCTATTATAACTAAGCGAATAACTTATTGCCCTATTACAACTAAGCAGAAATAATAATATTTTACAGTACGTAAGCAGTTTTAAAACCTATATTAACAATTTGTAAAATACCACACCGATTTCACCAATTTCTTATTCTATATATTAAGGATATCTTTATTGCATTGAAATAGACTTATTAGCACCTTAGTGTGTCTAAAAAAATATATTTATTTCTATTATTTGAAGAACTTCTATCATAGGCCTTCAAACATAAATAAATATGTACCTGACAAAAACAATGAAAGAATAAATAAGTAATATTTGTCTGCTGGTGATACCCATTAATACTGGCAATAGTATTAATCAACTTTTCAACCGATAATTATGAGCTGAAACAGTCCATTTTATTAAAAAAAAAATGGAAAGCAATACAATAAGCAAAGGATTTACTTTTTTTTAAAGGACATAGCTGAATATCAATCAAGACAAATAAATAAATGCACAACAGTATTATTGTTTTGAATTTCTGAACACACTCGTTGTTTACACTGACAAGAAGACATTGAACAACTAGGCTTTAATAACAAAAGAAATACATGAACAAATACCAAATACAACAAAAGAGTAAAGGAATGAGACCAGGAGAAAGACAGTCATAACAGGTGGCATTAGACATGCTAAACTGCTACTGATGTCATATGGAAACTAAAGATTCCTCTTAAGACGGATTTAAGAGCAAGAGTACTAAGTTGCAGTAATCAATTACTTCATATTTGCAAAACATGTCAAGTAACATTTAACATTGGGATAATTCATGGTATGATAATTTGTGAGTATAATATATATGCTATGTTCACTGCACATGAAAAATGCTATATTTAAAATTGTGAAAAAAAAGAAAGTAAAATATAGGAAAGGAAACCTATTTCACTCATGAAAAAGTATTTAAATGTTTTCAAGATACACACATAAAAATACTTTCTTAATGGATGATACATAGCTCTTACTAAAACTTTTTTTTTAGAAAACAACAGTTTTTGTAATTGTTTTTTTTTTAAAGTCTGTTTAACTTTTGACAGTTAGGTAATTCTGACTAGAAACCTGAATTAGAATGACATTTTTAAACAGACCAAAACAGACCTAAACTAATTTTCCTACAAAAATTAAACAAGTTCAAAAGCATAAAAAACCCCTCTCTGATCAAAACATATTTTTTATCATTTTCATATATACATGTCTTCCCAGTGCTGTCTTTCTTCAGCCATTTTTAGATTGTGCCTTTTATTCCAGGAAATAAAACACAGGAAAAATAACCTGGTCACACAGACTCCTACAGATTTCAGAGCTGAAGCAGTTACAGGTTAACTCAAATATTACTCTCAAAAATCTCAACTACTCCTCTCCATCACACTTTAAAATATCTATTTATGCTTGAAAATTGAAAAATTATCAGGAAAGTTCTTATCCAGCCACAGGTTACTTCTTTCACTGCTGGATATCCATGGGAAGGCTTCAGCAAAGCAAACTGCTTAATGAATAATTTCCTGCGAAGGGATAAAGATCACAGCGATGAATGCTAATCTAAAAGCATTAGACTTATTACCCTATGTGGTTAATTACTTTGGAAATATATGAGACTGAAAGCAAAACCCAAATGAAACATAAGAAACTAGTTTAATTAACAGAGCTCAGGCACAGAAAGGTTCATCTGGGAACTCAAATAGCTAATTACTGTCACACTACAATTCTTTGTATAAAACAGAAATAAAGAAAACTGTATGAAACAGAAATAAAGAAAACTGTATAAAACAGAAATAAAAAAACTAACAGTCAATAATAATCGGTAAGAGGATTCTTTGAAAAATCGGAATTTGTAAAAGACACAAAATTAAGCCCATGTAAAAAACAATACTTCATACATTAATTTACACTGTCCTATACCTGCAATTTAAAAGCTTGTAATTCTGCTTCTAGTTCACTGATTCTTTCTTCTTTTTTTTGTAGTAGGGCCTGGGTCTCCTGATGAACTACAAAATCTTTTTCAAACTGAAAAAAAAAGAAAAGAAAAAAGAGAATTGTTGATACTAATCATTCTGCGTAGTTTCTCTAGATTCCAATGCTCCTTTTGTGTTTCTTAAAACTGACATATTATCAATACTAAGGAGACATACAACGTATCTGCTATTCTAACTTCCATGTATTCACTGAGTGGAAGTACCATCTCTATTACCACTACAAGTCTTTACTATATGAAATGGCATAATGTACTTAACGGATTTTAAGTTGGAATTAGACTGAGAGCTTAAAAAATTGATGTACAGCAAAAAAGAGTCTGTAGATATAAATTAGTCAATTCTTAGTCCCCCATTGTTTATCTTGTTGAAGAAACTGGTAGCTGTTCAAATCTGTTCAAATGAAATGTTCAGTTGATTTTGGTGAGATCTGTAAATGAAACCTTAAAATAAATAGTAGGAAGACTCTCAGTTAACTACTTTATACCAATTTTATCTGCTTCCCAGTCCACAAGAAACATCCAAATTTCTACTTAAACACGAGAACTAATCGTAATTTGAAGTTTAAAAGTATGCCACTTTCAATTATACTACCCTTGAAGCTATTACACAATCACATAACTTACTTACTTTTCTGGAAAGTTCAGAAGCCTTCTCTTCACATTCTTCTAATCTTGCTTTATCTACACAAATATCTTGAAAAATAAAAAAGCACACACTTGAACATATACGGGGCTTAATCACATGTACAACTTAAAATTGTTTTTTGGCACATATAAAGTATGATACTGGGATGACTTCCAAGCATAATACTTACCTACTAAGTGACTGAAATCTATATCTAATCTTTTACGATACGCAAAATCTGGGTCTGTTCCACTTCGATGTAACACTATCTGGGACACACACTCTTCAATTAATTTGAAATACTGTGGACTAAAAAGAGAGAACAGTCCTTTTGCAGCATATTTATTTATTAACGTATCACTCAAATCCTATTTATTAACACAACAAGGTCAAATATTTGGGCTGACTTACTTCTATAGAAGGACCAGGACAAAGCCTAGAAGTCTCAAAGGACAAATACATCTGACAGTTTATTACACAGGAATAGTTTACACAATGCCCGAAAAAAATGTGGATCTAAAGAGAAACCATTCTTATATTACAAACTCTGTGGAAATACAGGAAGGAAGTACGCCCTCCTGCTTCCTCCCAGCAAAGAGAAGGCTCTTCCTTCAACCTGATACCTTTCTTATTTTGTGACGTTTGTAACTATACGCTGCTTCAGTAAGAGGAATGAAAAGCACCTTGTTCTAAGATGCTGGGGGGTATGACAGCTGGCTCACTTGCCCAGAACATGCAAGAGGTGAATTCAAACCCTTTCAGGTGGAAGAGCTTTAGCACAGGTGTACCCAGCTCAGATATCAACCTTTTAGGGGAACCTAGTGCTAGACCTTGCCTGAAATGCAAGGTTGTACAGACAGCTTTCCTTCCCCCTTCAGTTCACATCTGGTTCCTGCAATGTTTCCTCAAAAACAACACAAGCAGATTTTAGAAAGAAAAGTATTTGTCAGCTTCAACCATCTAAGATTTTATTAACTGTTTCCCTGTAATTTATCTGACAAATTTTCCAAGAGACACTAACAAGGTCATACTGACCTATAATGTATATCGAGAATACTAAATTTCCAACCAAAAGTTACTCAAAATTAAGCATATTTTCATATTTCTGTATGAAGTGCACTTCTGCGCACACTTGGTTTTGTCCTTGGACTCAATTACACCACAAAATTACAATGCTACTGCCATGATTCATGGAAGATTAAGAGACCTGTCCTGATGACTTCTACTTGCAGTCACTAAGCTTCATGTCTCAACAGAAATAGTTTTCTCTATTTACACATAAAATTGTATCACAAGTAGAAGAGACAAAAAACATGTAGACAGAATTCTTATTCAAAGCTGATACTTTTCAACATGAGTTCACAAAGGAATACTTACAAATTGCAGTCTGCACAGAAAAACATTAAACTGTACATATCGTTAAATTTATAGAAGCAATATTCTATTAATGACTAAATGACAAAAAATCTATAATTAAAATTTAACATAGCATTAAACATACCGTATAAAATAATCGTTTCTTATCAGCAAAAGATGCTGGAGAATAGAAAGAAAATATCCTTCAGCAGTAGTGTCCTTAACTGTATTCCACACCATGTTGTAAACATCATTTACTTCAGTAAAAGAGTTAAGGATAATAATACCAAAGCAAAAAATATTTTAGGCAAATGTTGACTGATAACGTCTTAAAACAGAAGTTATACCAGAAAAATGTCCATTATACACTTTTATTTTGTTCATGATCCTTTTGCTGATATCAAAAGGATATTCTAGTTCAGATCTAATATCTTCTAAACGATGAGATAACTCGATCATGTCTTCTTCCTTATGCTCGTTGAACACTTTCAGCTGAATATCTAGAGCTTCATTCTTTATACATTTCAATTGCTGCAAAGAAACAGTAGAAAGACTTGCAAAATTAGTGTTTCCATATGTAAATAAACCTTGTCTTCTTAATAACTTCTATAAATCTATGCTATTTTAAAGTTTAAAATTACAAGGACACATCAGTTAAGTTAAATATTCAAAAAGTAAACATAGCTTCAGTCTGGCTTAACAAGTGTGTGATTTAAAATATGTGACGCTGTTGTGCAAAGTCTTAAAATGCTGAGGAATCAGTATTAAGTTCAGAGAGCACTCTGCACCTTTTCGTTCTTAAGACTGATTCTCATATATAACTGCTCATGCCCAGACTAAATAAAATGTCTTTGAGAATAATTTATTAGAACTTATTCTTCCATTCCCCCTCTCAAGCTCAAATAGTCCAATAATTTAAATAGTTATGCAAAGAGAGACTACAAGACGCTTACTGGCAATATGTCTTTCAATCCACTGCGCATAAATTCATTTCTGATGTGAAGCCTAAAATCCAAATCATCAGGAGATGTAACAAGAGCATTGATGAGCTGCATGCAAGCTACCTATAACAGACAAAATATTAAACAATTTTATTTCTTAGATTTCAGTATGCATCACAAGCAAAAATATATAACGATCTACTAAACAGACACTATGTCATGTGTAATTATCTGCTGTAATCTTATAATTAAGATACTTAAATTTCTTATCAACCACATGAGCTATAGACATCAAACATTAGTTCAAAAATTTCCATAAAAATGAAGTATTTTCTCACTCCATTGAACTCTGCCATTTTATACAAATAGCAAGTTCCTTTAGTAAATGAACTTTAGCACATAGTAAATACCTTGATAAGCATAATTATCAACACATAAAAATCAATGCAAATTTCTCTATACTTATATAAAAAGTTAGTGACATAATAGAAAAGGTAAAGTCTGCATGAATAGTAGAAAACATATCAGAAGACAGAATGCTGATTAAACTAAACTGAGTATGAAGAACAGAATGAGGTTTTTTTCCCTTCTTTTTAAAAATCTTCCCTCTTTCAACATATTGAATGTCCTACAATACTTGATGGTGGTCAGTACTTCAGCTCAAAAGCAAGCATCAGTCTGTGCTTAACTAGCAGTAGTCTCTCTTTCAAAGAATCAAGAGATTTATCTGGAAAACCCATAGCCAGGAACAGCAGGAAATCACTGGCCAGATACAGAAGCCTTTAGAACAATGGCAAATTATTGTTAATCACTAATCATAACAAAGAATGACAACAGCCACTATTTCCTTTCTTGCTCTCGCTCTCGCTTTTTTTTTTTTACCCTCTTTATTTTTGCCTATCTTGCTTCAATGCACAGGAAATACCTTATTCATGTATTTACAGCATTTTAAAGGGTTTTTAAAAGCATAAGTCAATTAGGATATGTCTGTCCTCTTGCCTAATATACCATGTAAACAAGTACAGCAAACTGGTCTAAATACTTCCTCTGTTGTAAAGCCTTTTATCATCTAGAAAATTATGATGTACTATGCCATGGTCAGGAAAAAGGTGATACTGGGAATATACTGTATCAGTCATCTTCAAAGTAGGTAGTCTCATACATTAGTAGCTAAACCGCTCTGGGGGTGCATGGCAGTCGGCATAACTTGGGCTTGCTTGACAGCAGTATTAGCACATGTAGATGAACTTTAGCTAACGCTATAGGAGAAGGGAGTAGCTTAGTTATAAGAACAGAGATGTAACAAGTAAACAATCTGTTAATCAGTATGAGAGCTATGAACCTGTTGAGAAAAATGAGTTAAGCAAGCTGAGCTCCAGCAGGTGGTTGGGGACCAAGTGTTAGAATGACCCAATTAAGCATCAGCCATTCCACACCCAATCCCACAAATTATGGTGTTTGGAGTCACCTGGAGAGAGAACCTCAAGGGCTCCACAACTCTGCACCAGGAGTTGGGACCATCTCTCCAAATTCCAAAGACACCTGAGAGGACAAGGACACTCAAGGAAGGATGGCATGGCACAGCACAGCATGGTTGGAACCCATCCAACATCACTCCTGGAGAAAAACTGCTACGACAGCATCTATTCTTACATTACTCTGTCATACAACAGACAATAACTTTACGTACAAACAACAACTTCAAAACAGTAATAAGAGGAAGGAGTAACCTTTGTTCCTGCCTCTTATTTGAATGAAGAACTGAAACTAAGTTTTATTCCCTCAGAACTTCTATGAAACTCCGTACACACAAATAAATACATAATAATAAAATCTATCGCTTTTACTTCATTGACATCAATAGGAGAAAGCACACTAAATTCAATTATTTCAATCAACTGCATAAAAATATTGAAAGACTTCTGCAATTTGCTCTAGTCTTAGACAATAATTATTCAAGCTTAATCTTGAATCTAAACATCTAAAACAAACTAAACAGCAACTAAAACAACAGAAGGGGGAAAACAAAAATCAAAACTTCAGCTGACTGAACACAAAGCTGTATTAAAGCAGACTGAAAAAAAAAAGTTTAAGGGACAACTTGCAAAAATTGCCTATGATTAACACATCTTTTTCCTTGAAGATAACAAAAGAAGGAAGACAAACAGAAAATCTCTGTTTAACAGCGAAAAGGAGTACCCAAAGAAAACAAAGGCCACAGCAACACTTCATCAAATGTTCTGCTGGAGTTCCCAAAGTAGAACAGACACAAAAAGGGGTTCAGCTGTTAGCAAAAACTTAAAAAATAAAGTCAACAACGAAAAAAATCACAAAAGATTATTCACCCAAAAGTTTTGGAAAAAACTGAGGACAAAATAACTTAAGTACTTGCTATTACATTTTAGTTCTTACTGCAAAGCACATTGGCACCCCAGAACAGGAAGACAGCAGAAATTATACTGATATTTACAAGGACATTTTGGGGAGATCTGGACAACTACACAGTGGTAAGCTTGACTCTTCTCCAGAACAAATATAAAAAATTAAGGAGTAACATGAAAAAATGCAACATGAATAAACGAACAGCATGAATAAATGGAACATAGCTTTCTGAAGCAAGTCCTATGTAACAAACCCATGAACATTGTTTGAAAAGCTCAAGAAGGCAAAAATCCTCTGATTGGCCTAAGTCTGGCCAATTCCTGATTTTTCTAAAAAAATAGAAAAATGTTTTTCAAGTGTCAAAACCATTTAGAAAAATTTAGGAAACAGTATGTTAAATAAATAGCCAAATTCCAAAACACTACAAAATAGAATTATATTTTATGCTTATAACTTTCTTTTTTTTAATATGGCTCAAAAATTATTTGGCCATATTAAGGTTTGTTGATAGAATGTTTCCTTGTTACCTTTTGTTTTTCACTGTAAGACTATCTTTTTATCTTATGATAGCAAAGAGTGTAACGTAAAAAAATGATAAAAATACTAATAAAACAAAAAATAAACAACATATAAGGCTAGAAACTGCAACTCAATGAAAGCGTGTTCATGCGTTTTCGCAATATTCTTTATGAAATCAATTACACTATGACCTAACAAGTAACAATAAAAAACCTACACATATTAAAGAGGAATATGCATATGGTGTGTTTTCTTTCAGAAACGTACTGGCAGTACACTACTAGCAGTCGATTTTAAAATAACTCGGATAAATAGGAGTATAGGTAACAGGATCACAACCTTGACCATTCCGTCTTAAATAAAATACGTTCCCTTCAAAAAGATCTTTCCGATTTGAAGCTTCTTTCAAGTTGTAAATAAGAAACAATCCTCACTTATTCTTCTCTGAATATCCTACTTTGAAAGCTACTAAACCAATAACAATCTGGGGCTTTAACCATCACTGTGGATTCTTAATCTCTGTAGTACCTGTCAGAACTACTCTTACGACATTTTTCCCACCTGAAATCTCTTTTCCCTAATTTTAAGCAATTCAATTCTGTATGTATGTCTACTGTATTTTAGAAACCTAAACAAAAATATTACTTAAGTTAACTTCTCATTTATTTTCTTCAAATAAATCCAAACAAAACCTTTGTATTACTCCTGAAGCCTATTTCTGTGCATGTACTGTTTCTAAGAGACATTCTAATATTTGTTTGCTACTAGTAAAACATCGCTCTACACTGGATAACAAAAAATAGTGCTAACCCCAAAAAAGGAAACTATGAACACCAAAAGATAATTAAAAAGAAAATCCTTAGACTTACCTACATCCAAACCCTACATAACAATAAAAAAAATTTTAAAACCACCTAAAGCGCCCAGTCCACTTTTCAAAAGTGGAGTGAATAAAAACTTACAGTAATGATCTTAACAGGACCCAAGAAAGATATTAGGATTATCCTGTTTCACTCCCAAGTATTTTCAGACATTGAAAAAAGCTCCTCGTCATATCAAATATTTGTCTGTCATGTCCTCTAAAACCTTGTTCAGATCATGCGGCTTTGTAGCCCAGTTATTTTTGCTAGTAACAGGCTACAGGCTTTGTATTAAGCTAACACCACACGCTTCCAGACTTGTCAGGCTTTCTCAAGACTTGGCTTGCCTGCCTGGAGTTCTCTTTTGCCTTATTTAGCTGCAACAGCATTTGTCTACTAACAGAATGACTACCATCCCCTAGATTATGCTTAGCCTTGTATAAGTTTGTGTCACAACATTTACTGTTACATACATTTCTACAACTAACAGATAGCAATATGACGCTAAATAAAATGCAGCATAGAAAAGTAGAGGCATGGCATGTGAGGAGAGACATGTGTTAGCACTACTGAGAGTAATTTCATAAGACCACTAAGCCTTCATTTAGAATCATAAAATAACTAGGGATATAAGGGACCTTAAAAATCATCTTACTTCCAAGCCCCCTGCCATGGTTAGGGACACCCTCCACTAGCGCAGGTTGCTGAAAGCCTCATCCAGCCTGGCCTTGAACACCTCCAGGGATGGGGCATCCACAACTTCCCTGGGCAACCTGTGCCAGTGTCTCATCACCCTCACAGGAAAAAATTTCTTCCTAGTATCTAATCTAAATCTACCCCCTTCCAGATTAAACCCATTACCCCTCATCCTACCGCTACACTCCCTGACCAAGAGTGCCTCCCCATCTCTCCTGTACGCCCCTTTTAAGTACTGGAAGGCTGCTATAAGGTCCCCCACAGAGCCTTCTCTTCTCCAGGCTGAACAACCCCAGCTCCAGCCTTCTGATCATCTTCGTGGCCCTTCTCTGGACTCCCTCTAACAGATGCATGTCTGTCCTGTGCTGAGGACTCCAGAGTTGAACACAGTACTCCAGGCGGGGTCTCACGAGAGCAGAGTAGAGTAGAGGGGGAGAATCACCTCCTTTGACCTGCTGGTCACACTTCTTTCAATGCAGTCTAGGACACAGTTGGCTTTCTGGGCTGCAAGTACACACTGCCGGGTCATGTTGAGCTTCTCATCTACAAGCACCCTCAACTCCTTCTCTTCAGGGCTACTCTCAATCCATTCTCCTCCCAGCGTGGATTTGTGCTTGGGATTACCACCAGCAGGACCTTGCACTTGGTCTTGTTGAACTTCAAGAGGTTTGCACAGGCCCACCCATCAAGTCCCTCTGGAGGGCATCCTTTCCCTCCATCGTGTCAACCACGCCACACAGCTTGGCATTGTCAGCAAAATTGCTGAGGGTGCACTCCATCCCACTGTCTATGTCTCCCACAAAGATGTTAAACAACACCAGACCCAGTACTGACCCCTGAGGAACGCCACTTGTCACTGGTCTCCACTTGGACACTGAGCCATTGACCACAACTCCTTGGGTGCGACTATCCAACCAATTCTTTATCCACTGGGTAGTCCAATTGTCAGATTCATGTCTCTCCAATTTAGAGACAAGAACATCATGTACGACAGTGTTGAATGCTTTGCACAAGTCCAGGTAGATGACATCAGTTCCTCTTCCCTTATCCATCAATGTTGTAGCCGCATTGTAGAAGGCCACTAAATTTGTCAGGAACCATTTCCCTTTAGTGAAACCATGTTGGCTGTCACCAATCACATCCCTATTTATCATGTGCTTCAGCAGAATCTCCACGAGGATCTGCTCCATCATCTTGCCAGGCGCAGAGGGGAGACGGACTGGTCTGTAGTTCCTTGAGTCTCCCTGTTTTCCTTTTTTAAAAATGGGGGTTATTTCCCCTTTTCCAGTCAGCAGGAACTTCACCACACTGTCATGACTTTTCAAGTACGATGGATAGTGGCCTAGCAACTATGTCTGCCCATTTCCTCAGGACCTGTGGATGTATCTCTACTCGTCCCATGGACCTGTGCATGTTCAGGTTGTTTAGGTGGTCTCGCACCTGATCTCCTGCAATGGGCAGTTTTTCATTCTCCCAGTCCCTGTCTTTGTCTTCAGTGATCTAAGCAGTGTGGCTCAAGCCCTCTTCAGTGAAGACTGAGGCAAAAAAAGTCATTGAGTACCTGTGGCGGGTTGGCCCTTGGCTGGGGGCCAAACCACACACACCCGCTCACACAGTCCCTGCCCCCACCCAATCATAGAGGACAGAATTAAAGAGGTAAATGGCAAAGAGGACTCGTGGGTTGACATAAGGACAATTTAGTAACTAAACTACAATAATATTGGAAATAGTACTATATACAAATATGCAATGTGATACACAATTATACTGCCCCCCCCCACCCGATGACCAAAAGCCCAGCCCACTCCTGGCCAGCGACCCTGGAGGAGGAAGGGAATGGGCGATACACAATGATACTGCCCCCCTCAAGCCTCAGCCTGTTGCCAGCTAATGATCCCCAGAAACCGCACTCACTATTCCCCCAAAAAGGGCGGGGGGGGTGAGGGGGTGCACCGCTCCCGGAGGCACTTCACAGAACGGAGATAACAGCCCAAGCGTCCCAGGCCAAGAGCTGACCGAAGCAGGGGAAAAACAGCTAATGATCCCCCCAGAGAGGGAGGATTCTGAAACTCACAGAACGGAGATAACAAGCATCCCGGGCCGAGAGCTAACGGCATCTGTGGCGGGGAGAAAAGGCCTTGGGAGAGCGAATGCAGGCACCTCACGCGAGATGATCCGGAGCCCAAGGGAAGTGAAAGAGAGCAATCTCCCGGAGGGTCCTCACCTATATACTGGGTATGACGTGCATGGGATGGAATACTAATTCGTCAGTCTGGTTTCCATCTGAACCTAAGAGCAAATCCCAGGCTAGCAGCTGGACTGTGTCTCTTTGCTTGTCTGCTGACCTTGGCAGCAGAACAAAACATCAGTTATCAGCTTCTCCTGAGCACGAATCCAAAACATAGCTTCTTGCTAGCTATTTATTAAGAGAAAAAAAAAAAAAAAACAACTCTCTTAACCCACGACAGTACCTTAGCCTTCTCCATATCATGCGTAACCAGGTCTCCCATTTCCTTCTGGAGAGGACTCACATTTTCTCTAGTCTGCCTTTTATCACCAGTCTACATACAGAAGCTTTTCTTGTTTCCCTTGACGTCCCTGGCCTGATTTAATTCTATGAGGGCTTTAGCTTTCCTAACCTGATCCCTGGGTCCCCAGACAAGTTCTCTGTATTCCTCCCCGGATACCTGTCCTTGCTTCCACCCTCTGTAGGCTTCTTTACTGACTTTTAAGTTGATCCAGGAGTTCCTTGTTCATCCATGCAGGCCTCCTGGCATTTTTGCTGACTTTCTCTTTTCTGGGACACATTGCTCCTGAGCCTGGAAGAGCTGTTTCTTGAATATTAACCAGCTTTCTTGAGCTGCCCTTTCCCCGAGGGCTTAGTCCCACGGTACTCTACCAAGCAGATTCCTGAAGAGGTCAAAGTCTCCTCTCTTGAAGGCCAGGGTAGTCAGTTTGCTACACAGCATCCTCACTGCCCTAAGGATCTTTAATACCACCATTTCGTGATCACTACAGCTAAGGCTTCCCTTGAGTTTCACATTCCCCCGATGCCCTGCCTTGTTGGTGAGAACTAACAAATTATTGGCTTTGAATATAAGGTGTATTCCTTAGGCCTACAAACTGCACAACTTGCAGTGTCACAATGTGGAGGAAAATCAGATCAGCCTCATCTGTAATTTGGACACAACACATGGTAGAAAATGCAGGCAACGAAAACAGTTAAAATTTAGTGCAACTATACATTTCAGAATATATTATCTAACTATCTAAGTATCCTTTGTCCTGAATTCAGCTGAGACAGAGTTAACTTTCTTCACAGTACCTACTAAGAGGCTGCGTTTTGGATTTGTGCTGAGAAGAAAGCTGATAACAGCGATGTTTATAGTTGTTGCCAGAAAAGCCCAAGGTCTTTTCAGTATCTCTGCTGTGCCAGTGTCTGCAGGTGCAGAAGAAGCTGTGAGCAAGCAAAGCCCAATTGCTAGCCTGGGATTCGATCTTAGGTTTGGCATTGAGACCCAAAGTGGCCAAGAGTCTTTTCCATATCATGCACATCATGCCCAGTATATAGGAGAGGGCTCTCTAGAAGCTCATCCCTTCTGCCTCTGGGTCCACTCCCTTTCCAGGGCAGCTCTCTCAGGGTTGTCTCCCACCCTCAGTCAGCTCTCGGTCTGGAAGGCTGAAGCTCTTATCTCTGTTCTAGAAGTGGAGTTTTGGGATTCTCCCTGCTGAAGATTGTTACCTGGGAGTAGGCTGAGCCTTGGTCATAAGGTGGTGAGCAGTATCACTGTGTATCACTCACTGGTATATTTGTACATATTATTTTCAATGTTATTGTAGCTTAGTTATGAAATTGTTCTTATCTCAACCCACGAGTCTTTTTTTTCCCTTTATCCCTTTAATTCTCTCCCCCATCCCCGGGAGGGGAGAGGGTGAGCAAGCAGTTGTGTGGAGTTGGCTGCCAGTCAAAAGTAAACCTATCACAATTCTTTATTCTTAAACTTTTTTGTATTTGTTTTGGTATGGGTCCACTTTGCCAAATCATCCAGATTATCAGTATTTGTATTTTTCTTCAGCATGCATGATGAAAACTTATACATCCTCTCATTTTGAGATTATTTAGTTGAAAGCTGTTATACCATCACCAATTTATCCCTCTGGAGTGTTGAGTCTTTCATTCAATTGCACTTTCTTGATTTAATTAGCTCTGCCATTCAAAACCAGAAATTCAGTACCTTGACAGATGCCATCAACATCTGTACTCCTGTTAACTTAAGTGAGGCATTTGAAGGATTGCAAACTTCATTGGACAACACCACCATACAGTCAGGAATAAAGTACAGTACTGCAAAATTACATTTACATTTCAAATAAAGTCAGACTCCATGTTGTTTGATTACATCAGAATTGGAACTTTTGTCATTGTTACCAGCAGTTTAAAACACAGTACATTTTCATGCAAAACTTCATGTGAATGGACTGCTAAGCAGGGAATCAGCATTTATCACACTTGATTTAAACTACCAATAAAGAAGCAATCAGAGACTGAACAAACTATGCTACTGTGAAAATCCCGATCAACAGCAAACTACAGTTTTATCTTTGAGGTAGCAATCCAATTTAGAAGAAAGGATGTCTACAGATGTAATTGCTGCCAAAAGGAAAAGATATTTTCTTTTAATTTGCCAAATCAACAAGGTACATGTGCACATGTGTTATTCAAATAGAACAGAGACAAGATACAACAATGAAAAGCAAGAAACACATCAGTAAAAAGTACTATTATCCTAGTACTTTAGCCAAATTTGATCAAGTGGGAGCTCAATTGCACTTCATAACCAGAACATACTTTGGCTTGTTTACTCCAAGAAAGCTAAAGAACTACTGCATTATGTAGCAAACTATTTCTATAGCAATACAGAGGCAAAACAATAGTGAAAGTTCCAAAAAGTCTACAAAAGGCAGAATGAGAAGTTATCCAAGAGGAAGCAAACACAAGTCTAAGACAGGAATTGCTTAGACATGTACCTTTGAGTAATTTGGTTCATGAAAACTTTAAAAAATGTAAAATGACTAACAATAAAGACAACAGCAAGAACCTGTTACTATATCGCACACATTTAAAATACTCTCCAAACAAAACTATCATTCAATATCTACCAGTCAGCATATAATACTTAAAACACACACGATAGCAATAGTTGGAAATTCACTAAGAAGTTGATTGCAGCAAGACAGATCTGTTCAGCAAACCTAAAACCCATTAAGAAAAAATGTTCACAAGCTTGTGAACATTTTAGTAACACTGAAGTCTGGAAAGCTGCATTCGTGGGGAACATGTCAAAACAAGAGAAAAAGAAAAATACCCTCTTAAGCTTGATGAATCGCATCCAAGTGGCTTACTAAAAGTGAATTTTAACCAATAACCCTGGGAAGATTCAAGAGCAAAGAAACTTTTTGCTACCCTCAACTTTGCAGTTGAAAAAAATATATTATTATTGCTCTACGTTTGACAGTAAGACTATTAAAAAAAAAAAAAAGCAGCAAGCTTAGCTGAATTAGTGCTTGCATAAAGCACAGGAATAAACTCAAATAGAATTCTCGACACTTTTCCAAGACAAGACAGTTCAGCTTTGGATATCTGCATTTAGATGCCTATATGTATACAAATATCAATATGTAGCTACATGCATAGCGAAACTCCCATTCTTGTTAATCAGTAGTCAACTATATTCTTTAAAGCTCTTCTGTAAGACTCGAGATTCTGAAAGATCTTCTGCACCATACACATAGAGTAACTAGGGCACTCTAGGATCCATTGTTTTTACTGACCAGGAACACAATTCAACAGGTTAAACATGAACACATAGCATACAGAGTACCATTACAGCTGCTCCAGTGTATCCCAGATGGTTTACAAATACCTATCCAGAAGGCTGGGAACCTCTTAAAAGGAACCACATCATATCTACAAAGGCATCTGAAATGACATTTGAAGGTCATGCATGGGCAATTAAATTGCACCTTGGATTTCCACTGGTTACATGAGAGTTGAGACATCTAGCTCAAACACTTGATGAGCTGGCTTATTTGCAGATAAAATCCTTTGCAGTGTCTCACATTGCTAAAGAGAAAGATCTGCTTAGAAAGTTGATCTTCTGCCAATCTACAAAGTTTTAAATAAGTCTGATATTTTACTTCCATGTCTATTTGTTTAGGAAGACAGTCTCAACCACAGAAATGACTCAGAAAAACAAAAATAAAATCTGTCATTTTTTTGTTTGAATTACAAAGCTATAGGTATGTGACTTCTATTTAGACATAACAGATTATTACTTTCTCATCTTAAAATAGTGTTAAATCTATTTAATAACATGCTTAAATATTCTGAACATTCAAATATAGATCAGTATTTAGAATTATTACATCACCAGAAAGCACTACTGATTTCAGATATAAGAACAGTCAAACAATGAGGTTTTTTCTGCTTCTAGAGTGTGGTTACTAATCAAAGAAATGCAGTAGAAATAACAGATATGGCAATTTCTTCCACAAAAATAGACCATTCAGTCTCTAATGCTGCTAATAAAGGGTCAGACCAAAGAGAAAACTGAGTCCAGAGTTGAGAGAACTTCTTAAAGCAGAAAGGAAGCTACAGATAAGTAATTCTTTCCTTCAAGTGCTTGTCTCTACGTGCATTCAATACTACAAACAGTTCCAAGGAGTATCCACTCCTAATTATGTCTCCAATGTTCCTAATTAAGGAAAAAAAAATGAAGAACAATTATCCCAAATGTAACACCATTCCTTGACAGTTCTCCAAGTACATAACACTTAAGGAAAATGCCTGTGACACTCCAGCTGACAGCTCTGTAAATGTCAGCTCTTGGGACACAGAACAATCAGTCACAGCTTGCACTCCAGATGAGTGGGCCCTAACTCTATTCTTTTACACTCAATTACCTTGGATAAGATCTTGTAAACAGACCAACAGCCTTTTGAATTTTCAGTCATGGACACAAGGTGGGAAAGCTGGGTTTGTATCAAAAAAGACTTCTCATCTTCAATAAGTGAAGAGGTACTTTTGCTGTGATAGTATGAGGTTTAGTGAAGATAGGCAAATTAACTACCTAGGAAGGCACAAATCATTGGGAGCAAAACACGTTAATGATTTATATATAAAACTAAGTCACGAGGAGCTGTAGATTCTGTAGTTGTCCGTCTGCCCTAAAGAAGATGCCTGAATAAATTAAATTATTTTAGACTATAACAGCAAAAGGCATATGGTAATACACAGCTCCCTGATGTACCTTCTAAAATTTTGTTGTGGTGCTGAGGACTGCAATTTCTAAGTAATCTTTCCCAAAGGGCATCTCTAACCCAAACAGTAATTACATCTTGAGAGTATCCTGCTGTTTACAACAGGCACGCAGTGAAGGCACGTAGAGGCACTTTCCTTTCTTCAGGGAAAAGACAAGAGCAAATCTTTCACTTCACCTGGCAGTCTGGTTAGATGCTTCCTTCCCTTCTTCACTCCTAAAGAACTGCAGCTAAGTATAATCCATCCTATTAGTTCTCAGATGGCTTTCAGGTCTGTGAGTACATTCCATCTGGAATACTTTTAATGCCCTGCTGACACATGGTAGAGAAACTTGGAATATTGGCTTTGCATGTCTATCTAAGTGATAAGCACATACTGATGGATACACACACACAATTTTTTGGTAGGGAAGATGTTTGCATGGATGATGATACAGTTCACCTGGAATGTCACAGTTTTGAATGCTTTCCTCCATGAGAAATTAGACCAATGAGATCAGATATATTCTGCAAAGTGAGAAATTACAGCTTGAAATTGTAACCCTCTGCAATTCTAACTGGTAATCTCTATCAAGTTACAGGATGTGTTTTCTGACAGTTCTACAGTCTGTACTTTAAATTTGCGTTTTCCCCAGTTGAAGATCAGACAAAATATACCTGGTCCTTTACCGGCTGAAAATGACAGGTACATCTGAGTAGCTCAGAGCAGCTTTTTCCTTGCATAGACAAGACAATCAATGCCAACTTTGTGGTAAGTTTCATCTTATGTCATATTTTGCCCACTGCAGTAAGATTTTCTGCTTCACTTTTCTCACTGTTACTGCAAATATGCATTTGTAGAAACGTCTGTAAAAATGATGCATACTTAGTTAAATTCTGCTTGCCAGTATTAAACTGACTGTAGATTTGGCTTTAGTACAGACACTATATTGATGTTCATCAATTATTTAGCCTTGTTAATGACAAAAAAAAATCTTAGTAATGACTTTGAGATGTACTATCCAGATTCATGTACCTTTACAAGGATCTTAAATAAATATTATCAGACCCCACATTTAGATAAGGTGAGCTCTGCTCTGATTCATTCTACTACCTATGCAGTTATGGAAGGGATCTCATTAGCACAGACCATCCAAGAATCACCAAGTGATTGAGCTAACCAAAATATCACAGATTGTACTATCTCACATTCTCATATTATTAGATGAAAAAGAACGATGAAATGTTATTCCCTGACAACTAAAAATACTGAGAGGGTAATGGTACTGATTAATACACAAGACCTTTTACTTTGTAACAAAAACAGTTTGCCTAGGACAAGCATGAAGCACCTGCATGTTTCCACAGGGATGATCAGTCCTCATTTTCAAGGAACTGAATTGGAAAAAGAAGAATTGCACCTTTGCTTCAACATTGTACCTCATCTCAGTTTTAACTGGAAAATTAGAAGGTGCTGACATCTGCAACTAGAACTGCACAGAAAAACGGTGCTCTTATATTAGTTCAACTGCCTGCTTGAGAAACAGTGATGAAAGATGACGATTAAAGAGTAGAAGTATTCATTTCATTCTACAAGAAGAATGAGAATAACTGGCCAACACACAATTTGTTGTTGTTGTTGTTGTTGTAATCATTGTCTTAAATACATTAAAATGGGTTGTGTCAGAAGAACTGTATTTCCTGCCTCTGTGACAACCAAAGTATTAGACTTCTTCAGTTGTCACTGTAAGTATACAAGGTACCAGACAGCTTTGTATGCATTTGCTTGAGCCCAGGATTAACATGTTAAACTACTTACTTCAACAAAACCAGAAACTCAGTGTTACTACTGGCTGTAGTTACATTCTCAAGCTAAGATCACCAGTCTTGTCCTGAACCAACAACATTTAAGTATGCTTTCCATAATTCCAGATTTTATGAAAAATAAAAGGGAGAGTATCTGTTGTTTTCAATAAAAGCAAAAAGTAGATACATAGAGCTTTCACCAAAAATACAAAAATCACCATACTGAGGCTTTTTATATATTCAGCCTTCAAGCGACAGAAATGTTAGTCAATTCAAAACTGAAAAGGTCAGTTGTTAGTGTCAAATTCAACTGCCACAAAGCAAGCCTACATATATCAAGCAGATAATCAAGGCAAGCATGCCAAGTAACTGACAACTGTAAACTTTCATCTCATTAAATCACTGTCAAATTAACCACCAGGTCAATGTCATTGTTAGAAAAGTTAATAACTGATTCACACGAGGAACCTTGATTTTTCTGGTCTTTAAAAAGAAAACGAAATCTAGCAACCATTTGTGGAGTCTGAAAAAAGAAAAAAGCCTTCTAGTAGAAAGAATGTGTTCAAATAGAAGTTTAATTACAAAAAAAAAAAGATAACTTTCACTAGAAGTTTCCATGTCTACGTAAGATACAGCAAATGGAACAGTAAAATGTTACCTTTTTTCAGTAACTTTAGGGTAACACTCTTAGTAAAGAAAAATTAATGTATTTAGCTTAAGTACTGCAATTTTAACACTTAGAGAAAATTCTCAGTTTTACGAAAGCTGCTATCTTCTATATCAGAGGATAACAAAATACCAAATGGAGGTATATCACAATCATGAGAAGGCATAACTAGTAGAAAAGTACTTGATTAATATCTGAATAGTAGTCCTAGAAAAATAAAAGTTGCTACTGCACAGCTAACAACTCAGATGAAGCTTTCTGCACTGATGTGGTTATCTCGTCAGTAGTATCTCACTAATGGAGTTGAGCATCACTGTAAACAGTGAGTATGAAAGTGCTCAGGTTTATAAGAAAGACCTAAGTGCTTATAGGTAATCAGCCATGACTTTTTTTTCGACTGAATATCAACTGCCCTTAATATTGTTATCTGTTTCTTAAAGGTGCTGCTTACCAACAGCTGTTTAGCAGGGATTATAATTTCTGAAGCCCATTCCCAAATGTTGATCCAAAGGAGACACTATCTGTTCACCTTCATTTTAATCTGCAAGACTTATTTATAGATTTAGAGAGACTCTTATAAATGTCTTTGATTTTTAAAAACGGGGAAATAGGCAAAATGCCTATTTGGGTACCCATCACGGGTAAAAGGAGAAGTACGTAGGATTAATGTAATTTAGCTGATGCTTCAAATAAAGGGGCTGCTTTTATGGCAATTTTCATGTGCTTTTTGAACTGTAAAGAAAAAAGAAGTTATAGATAGCTTTTTTCCCTTGTTAAATCTACACACATGCAAATATATACAACTCCGGAAAATTCAGGATCACATTTGGAAGCTTAGCACTCAAAACAAAATGTTGTTAATTTCCGGACCCTGAATACCTATAAGTTAGTAAAGAATAGTCAGAGAAGTACTGCTCTTCATACTATCTCATGTGACTACTTTGATAGACCTGGAATTTCTCAAAGCAGAAATTCTCTTAAGTTAGATACAATATCCTGAAACTGAAAACATAATTTCCACAATCTAAAGCATTTCTCCCTACTGAATCAAAATATCTCTAAAATCATTACTAATATCCATATTCATGCTAAAAAAAGAAAAAAGCCACTCAACCACAATAGGAAGACACCGAATTGCCATTATTTAACATTAAAACTGGTTCCTGCATTTAGATTTTTTTAATTCTTTGACTGATTAGATTAATACATTTTTCTTTATATTACTTTTTACCTTATTGATCAAACTAAGAAAATAGAAATAAGCATAACATAAAATCAAACTTCTTACTTGATCAACCAGAAAAACAAAAATATGATAACAAAATGTTTTAACATATATCATGACTACATATCAAAGTAAACCAAGCAAGTAAAACAAGCAAACCAAGAAGGAATAAAGAACATGCAAACAAAAAAAGCCCAAGATGCAGTGAGCCAGATGTTACATTGTCCTGAAAGTCTAACAATCCCAAACTTGCACATCTGGCCCAAATTCATACCATCAACTATCTCAAGGATGCTAAAAATATGGAGGGGAAAAAAATCATACTGAATACGAACTTGTTAACTGAACATCATTCACCTCTAAATCCAAATGAAACAGATCCCCTAGGAGAAGAGAAATATATGAGATCATATATTTAAATTTAATACTGAAGAACTGCAATGATTCTTGCAGAAATACCTAAGGTAAGGCTTTGCTACTACAAGAAATTTATGTCCAATCTGGAAAACGCAGACTCAAAAGCCTTGGAAAACAGGAAATTTGTTGGCTTACAATCTACACTTGGCTTCTGAAGTCCTTTTCCAGTCCCACTATAATTGGTGCTCAAACTTTTTTCTCCCTCTCCTTGCTAATCTTAACTGTAGGCTGAGCCTTACACAAAGCCCCCCAGCCACTTCTGGGGAAAAAAAAAATAAATAAAAATATTACAGTTCTCCTTACAGCCTCTTTCCAGCTCCACTCCAGCCTTGCCAATATAAGGTCTCAATTTTGACCCTTAAAGGCAATTATTAAGATTTTCAATACATTAGCAAAA
>WKFP01015257.1:807651-827925 GCA_011057875.1 Pterocles orientalis | reverse complement strand
AAAAAGACAATTCTTTCTACACTAAGACAGAATCAAGATCTTGCATATGAAACCAATATCAACCTGACAACTTTTTAAAATTTTTAAAAACAAACAACAAATGAAATATAAGAACAAACAAAATATGCTACATGTCCATCCAATAAAAATTATTGCTGGGGGGAGAACCTTCTTGACTCTGAAGTTGACTGTTTGAGGTTCCTAAGCAACTTTGGCTATCATTGTTGGTAATGTACTGCTATACGTATATACAGGCATTGAGACATCTTCAAGGTTGAAGCAAAGGAAGGAATTAGAAAACCCATAAATTCTTTGATTTGGTTTTCATTCAAAACTTTAACTCAGTGTAATAAATCCATGCTGAGATAAACATTTTCAAGATTTAAAAAAAAAAAAAAAAGATTCGAATTAAAGGATCATCCTTCAGTTACCACCTCATCCAGCAAATCAGACCATGGCTATGCATTCCTACTGACAGAAAACTGAGCAGTAATTCAAACTTTGTCCTATCACAGCAACTAATTCCCACTATGGCTATGACAGCAAGATTTAAAGAAAAGACAATAAAACCCTTGCTATCAGATCTCTTTCTCAGGACAGAGAACACAGAGATACCTATGCAAACTAAACAGAAGGCAACCATTTCTCTGTCAAATCAAAGTAACAATTTAACTGACTTCATGGTGGATAGTATATTTCTCTCCTTCATCTTTTATACGATCTTCCATTGACCTTAGTTTAGCACTCCTAGAATGTGTATTCTAGAATGCACGTTAGAAAATATTTTCGTAGTGATTTTCACAATACTGAATAAAAAAGATAAATTGTTTACTCAACAAGCTATACTAGTAATTAATACTGAGACTGCCAAAAAGGGTAAGAAAGGCACTTATTCAGCAACTACAAATAACAACAGTAAATAAGTAATTGTGCTGGTTTTGGCTAGGATAGTGTTAATTTTCTTCACAGTAGCTAGCATGAGGCTATGTTTTTGGATTTGTGCTGAGAACAGTGTTGATAACACACTTATGTTTTAGTTGTTGCCAGGCAATGCTTACATTAAGCCAAGGTCTTTCTCAGCTTCTCATACTGCCCCTGCCCTCCTGGCTTTTCCTCTACACAAAGCCGGGAGGAAACGTAGCCCAGACAGCTGACCCAAACTGGCCAAAGGGATATTCTACACCATAAAACATCATACTCAGTATATATGTGAGTCCACAACCTTGGTGTTACCAATGATGAATGGATTGAGAACAGCCCTTCAGAGAAGGACTTGGGGATATTCATAGATGAAAAATTAGACATGAGCCAGCAATGTGTGCTTGCAGCCCAGAGAGCCAATTGTATCCTGAGAAGCTGGGGATGCCCCACCCCTCCAAGTGTTCAAGGTCCAGTACGACAGGGCTTTGAGCGACCTGATCTAGTGAAATAATCCACCCCTGTGGTAGGAGGGCTGGAACTAGATGATCTTTAAAGGTCCCCTCCAAACCAAACCATTCTATGACTATAGGATATAAAGAGTATGAAAGGAGGGACAATTTTTCAAAAAGAGAATCCCATCAGTACTGGCATAATTAAACTATAAATTTTCCACCTTCAATTATTTCTTTATGGTTAGCTTTTCTGCAATACAGATGAAACAAACAGCAATATTTATTGTCAGACACAAACTATTTAATCCAAAAGGTGACAGTGTAGTAACACAATCATTTCTCAAAAACTTGGGATTCATCTTTTGCCATTTTTGTAATATTCACAAAGAACGACAATTATGAAGAGTGTTCAGTTCAGCTGAACTACATAAAAATTAATATGAGTTAATATTTACACTCAGACCAAAGATTTACAATGATAATTCAAATGCACTATAATACTTTGGGTCTTTCTGTGGCAAACTCTACATGCAACTGAAGCAGATTGAAAACTGAAAATAAAGTGAAAGATTTCTTTCCTTGGATTCTCTTGGCACAATTTTACAAAATCATGAAGTGGACGTGAGGGACAGAATTCATATTGATTTAAACATGAACTATAAAAAGCAGTTGCCCCCAAAAAATAGGCTTTTACTATTATTAATCTTCAAGCTTCAGCCAAAAGAGATATAATATTTTCGCATCTGAATATATGACTCGTTTTATTTTAAACGGTAGTACAAATTTAACTCCCAAAGTGTAAGGTTTGGACAAAAAAAAGTCCAACAGATTAAACAGCAACACCCCTATGTCTCTCAACACTGAATCTTCCCATGACACATTTTAAAAGATAACATCATAAACAACATTCCAAAACTTTACCCTTATTTGAAACAGTAACCCTCCCCCTTTTTACTGTAACGACTTGTTCAATACAGAAAAATCAGTAATTTATTTCTGCTTGTTGGAAAGATCTGTGCAAAGAATTTGCTTACTTGCAGCTGAACCGAGTTATCTTGAAGACCTTCTACAATAGGAGAGAATCTATCAATATTTCTTTCCTCTGCTGCTGCTGTTATAGCTTCCAAAATTTTTTCAAGGCTGTAATTAAAGAAAAGCATTTCACTCAGGAGAAATATTTAACCTTGCAGTTCATTTGTTACCTGAATAGCCACATCGCCCAAGTATACACCTCCTTCAATTTCTTGCATACAAATTTAGTATATTTAAGCATTACTTGTTTCCTTTGGAGACTTGTAGCCTAAGAATGACTTACTGGGTTACAATGGTTAAAATATCTTAAAAGTAATGCCAAAGATTTTGAGAAAAAGAATGGCTTCTTGCATCTAACCAGTACATCCACACGTCAAAAAGAAAACTTTTACTGAGTTTTTTATAATAACAATCACAGACAAAGGTATTCTGAAAACTGACAATGTAGTACAGGTATTACTTTCAAACCTAAGTTGAAAACTTCAGCATTTCTTTCAGGTATAATTATAATTTTGGATATCCTAAAATTACCTTACTATTTATGGCTAGATACAGTACTTACATGTTTTCCTCTCCAACAATGCACATGGCAGAAAGGAGTTTAACTATATCCGTCATCATGTTAGTTTGCTTAGGATCAACAGCTTTGATCAGCAACAAAAGGCTTCTCTCTTCTCCCAAAATTCTTTCCAATCCATACTAAACAACAGAAAAACAGTTGTAAGAAGGGTTGGAAGGAATCCAAATAACTGTATTGAATATCCAGTAAAACACAGTGACAGTTCCCTCAAGTAAATATTACAAATGAAATTTTGAAAATTGAGAGAAAAGTCCAAAATGGGTCATTTACTCTGTAAAAAGGGTATACATCAGCTTCAAAAGTTTACACTAGTTTCTGAGTATATTTCTGCAGAGAGAAAGTAGCATCAGAAAGAATTTCAAACCACAGCTGACCAACACACTGCTCCTTCAAATTGCAGTCTTACATCCACCGATCACATACATTATCTGACTGAACTGTAGCAATTAAGATTTCCATATTAAAGAAAATCTCATACCTTATTATTCATAAAGGCTCTCAAACACTGTACAACCTTATGCTGACACCTCTTCACAACTTTTTCCTGGCTGGAAAAGTAAAAAAAAAATTGTGTAATTAAATGCTGTTTACACATTAAGAAAAGCTGGCAATTTTATATGAAATCATCCTTACTTTTTTGTCTCAACCAATCTTTCCAAAACATCCAACAGTAGTCCCAGACCTTCTCGGCCAAAGTTTTCAACCCAGCTAGGGAGGGAAAAAAAAGAGAAGTTGAAAAAAATTACATTTCTAAGAGTAATTACAATGCATTAAAATCGTGAGCATAACTAAAAGCAGTTAAGTGGGTGATTTTAAAACCCAAAATCAGCTCTGTACTTAATAGAGAAGAGGCATTCCATTTACTCATTAATGCAATTAGATAATCTTAAATTAAAAAATATTTTTAAAATTACAGTAGCCATTAAATTTGTTAACTTTAATTTTAAATTAACAATTTCACAGAACTGTAATTAAACCTTTGCCAAGGTAGGAAAGAAAAACAATGATTTATACTATACACTGTTCTAGGGTCTCCTAAAAAGGTCAGAATCTAACCATAAATGGCAAAGAAGGAAGGAAAAGCCTAAAGGAATTGCAGAAGCAGCCGCCAGAGATATTAATCCAAGGGGATCTCTCCAAGTGAACACAACAAAAAATTAAAGCTTCAGCTATCGCCCAAGCTAGCTCTTGGTGAGGTTAAAGTTGGGCACACTGTATCTACACGAGACAGCTGTTTCATAGTCCAGTTCACTCTTGTTCAACACCCTCTGACATCAAATACAAGTAGCTGCATGACTGACAGCAGTACTGCAGCCATTCCTTTGACAGTAGCTGTTGGTCTTGCTGAAACGATGATGTTTGATCAATTACCTAATCCTAAAGTTCACGGACAACACTATGATTCATAGTCGTAATAGAAGGAATATTTTGTTCTTTAGAGTTCCTTGTCTGTGTGAGGCAGATATTTTAAACTTCAAACTTATAACAAAAGCCCACTGGAGCAAGGAGAAGTTGGCTGCAGAGACAACAAAAGTACATATACAAGCAAAGAAACTGTAGAGATTACTTACTCAGGAAATATCTGTTATAAAGGGTGAAGTTATAATATTAAATTATGGAACAAACTAACAAGTACTTGAATACTCTTTCCGTAAAGAGGCAAGAATATTTCCTAACGCTTTCAGTCAATTTTTGATGCTTCTGCCACAAGGCAAGTACTTCGATATCTTATTGTTGCCTTTGGCCAACAAGACACACTATTGTTTCATAACAGGCATGTCTTCCATATTTTTTCCACTTTTAAATTAGCGTATTACTTTTATCTATTAACTGATTACAAAACTATCTCTATTTAGAACAGATATAGTTAGTATGATGAAGATTAATACTTTTCACCATCTTAATCATCAAAACGTATTCTATTGTGGGTACACTACCAATAGTATCTGTGCATTCTTTAAATTATTAATCAAAAACAGCTTAAGAGGAGGAAGAGGCTCCACCATACCTATGAACAGCTTGGGCAGAGCAAGTTGGAAGAAAAGCTCTTTTGTGAACAAACATTAGCAAGTTGTTAACATTCTGAGTGACGGGCACACCTGTTGAGGTTGCTGGGGGCTGGAGTCTGTCTCCCCAGTGGAGAACCAGCTGCTCCCCTGCAAAGGCAACCTGGATGCAGGGCTGCTGCTGCCCCTCAAAGGTCAACCTGGAAGGTAATCTGGATACAGGGATGTTGCCCCTGCCCTGAGGAGTGGTCCTGGATGGACCAGGACTGTACAAAAGGTGAGTCTGACCATCTGCTCCCTGTCGACCCACCACGCACCCCCAAAAAAAGTTTGAGTAAAGATTTCTGCCTGAAACAAAGACTTCTGAAGATTGATACAGCCTGGAGCAAGGGATTGGTGCTATTCTCTTTGTGTGTCTGCCTCTCTCTCTCTATCTCTTTCTGCCCCTCTTTCTTATCTTTCAGCTCTTTCCTACTCTGTCTTCTGTTTGATTTTTGCCTCCAAACAATGATTGAGCATTATTTGGTGCTTGCTTAAAGGTCATCTGGGGATAATTGTAAGTGTGATTTGGTGCTTGACTCTGAGAAGTTGATTTGTGATGTTTTTGCAGTTGCTGAGGTAAATAAGCTTGTGTTGTGTTGTTCCTCCAGTCATTGTTTGACTCCATCTAGCCAGTGCTCCTTTTCAGGGAACCACAGAAAACCTCTCTCCACCGTCCACTGTAATGGGGCACGACAGGTATTAAAAAAATAAAGTATTTTATGTAAAAAGGAAGCATCCACTCTGCAATATCAGAAGTTCAACATAAAGACATTGATGAGAATTTGAAAAAAAATTAGTGTGCACTTTACTTGTATTATAGCCTCTCCATTATTTTATTTGCTTTGTCTATTTACACACCATTGCACACAGTGGGTAAAATTTATTTGTCACCACCTTTGAAGAGTAACCAGAAAATTTAGATACTCCTACAATGGTGGGACCTTACTAGTGGCAAATAACAAGCTATTCTGCTGGAAATAGCACAAGGGAGATGCAATAGTTCTTTTGAAATACATAGTACTTTGAATCCCATCATAGGATGGGATTAAACAGTTCTCCTTATCTGCTAGATACAGAACTGCAATGCACTTAAAATCATAGGAAGAGCAAACAAGATGTGATACTTTTATAGGTTTTTCCCCTAAAAGTAAATATATATGAAAATAGATTTTCTCTTTCCTGGATAGGTGTTTTGTTCTGAAACAGATTAGGCAAATAAGTGTCAATTATTTTTGATATAATTGGCAATATCTGACCCAAAGATGATCCTACTAGACATTTCTTAGCACATTCTGCATTAAACAGAATTGTGTGCAGACACTTTGTCATACACCCATCAGGCGAGGATGCTGAGAATGACCAAGTGTCTAAAAAACTGTTGCATTATTATTGCCCTTTCCTCTGCTTTCACAGAAGAACAAAAGTAACTTACGCTATCCGGGGTAAACACCCAGCTTTTTGTTAGTCTGACAAAATACCAAGCTGTCAGTGCCCCTATGTTCAATTTATTAAAAATGTCCTCTTAACAAAAAGAGCTAAATGTGTTGCAACTATTACACAAAAGGAGAAGAAACAGTTGTAGATAACTCGTTATCTGTAAGAGTGTGTACAGCTAGCTGAACCACTTCTGATGAATTGTGTTGGCAACTGTAAGGTAAAAACACCTCATTTATTTACCTCAGGAATAGTGACCAAGGTCACTGGATACATTTTCCTTTTGAGGTTTTCTTTTTATAATGATAGAAAATAAATACTGATTTTTGCAGTAAGCCAGAGATTTCAGTACATTTTTCTAAGTGCCGCAATATCACTTGATTCAGATTTCCCCTGTGAATTAAAAATACTCTTTACAAAAAACAACTAATTGAAAAGTGTTACAGAACCAGTTCTTGCATTAGAAACTGAAATGTCAACAAGATTGAAAAGCTAAGTTGATAAAAGTACAGCAATTGAAAAAACAGCAAAAAAACCTAAATTATACACTGACAAAAAGATGACAGCCCACAAACCTGAAGATTGTCAGGCTAGATCCAATCTAAATTTAATTGTCATCCTGTTAAAAAAGCTGAAGCTTATTCTTAAGTATTATACGTGCACAAAATAAAAACCCAAAGTTTCATTACCTATTTCTCATTGTCCACATCATAGAAAGCTGGAGTTAAAAATAATAATGGATTTATGGTAGCTGGACTGGAGTTCAGTATTTATGTGTCAAAGCAAGTTCTTACTCAGAGATCTGGCTGCTGATAGGAAAATCAAGGTCACCAATATGCATCCCATGAACATCAATTTTTGTTACTCATAAGAAAGAATGGGACACGTTTTAAAAATGTTTACTCCACAAATTTTTAGTATGAAAAATAGCATGCTTCTATTACATTTTTGCTACTTTTTTACATAAGCTCTACACAAGAACTTTGGTATTTTACTAAGGCTATTTTAAAATGCTCTGCTTAAGCCTATTGAGGTCTACCATACCAGTCTTTTCAGCACCACTCAATACACCTGAAGACTGTTTCAGAGCCCTTATGTTCTATTGGTTGCAACACTTCTTTTGATTTGTAAACTAAAATGTATTCATGGACATGTACTAGAGATTTATTTTTTTATGAAACTGGTGCCTACTTAAATACATCTCTGATGCTTTTGCAAGCCTCAGTCACTCTCCTTCCAGTTCAAACCTCTCAGATTCAGCTCTATTCTTAAGCCATACACCCATCAACTTAACAATGAGTTTCACTCCAATCTACACATTGTAGTTCTTTTTATGTTGTCTCTTGCATTCTGCTTAATGTTTCAAATTCAAGTTAAATTTTAATAAATTATGGTCAAGTTAGTACCTAAAGTCAGCTGTCAAATTTTCTACTTACCATAGTTTATATCTGACTGAACAAAGTCAAAGCCAGTGTTGCTATTTGTACCGGTAAAGTAATCTGTCAAAAGTATCAATGCAATACTTTGATATCAGCAGTACAGCATATCCTTTTAGCATGCTTTGAAGGACCGACATAAAATACACTAAGCTTATGAAAATGAAAACATTAGTTTTCCCATTTTTTTATGTACAAAAGTACTTGCTCTTTTCCCTGTACTCACAACATATACCTACAGATTTCTAATCCTTTCCTTACTCAAAGCGAAATATCTGTAGAAAATCTACCTAATCCAAAATTTCATAATATTTAGTTGCTGTAAAGCTTCTAAGTTTCTGTACTTTGTTCTTCTAGATAGTACTGATCACCAGGACTTCTGGTATTGATCAGATGCTCTATTACAACATCATAGTCCAATTCAACTTGCATTCTCTTATCAAATGTCTCAAGCATAGACCAACACCATTCATTCATATCTGACCTCCATATTCCTTATTCTGGTACCATTTCTACATCTTTCTCACACCTTCATGTCCTATCGTATTGTACTGTGCTATCAGGCAGAACTAGCACCTCAGCAAGATCATGGGTTTTGTTTTGATTTGGTTTTTTGAGGAGAAGGATTAACTTTTCTCTTGGTGTGTGGAGAAGCAGCAGCAAAGTGAATCTCATACAAAAAGATGAAATTATGCAGTCATATCAAGCACAGAAGAGATTGCTCTAAACTTAAGTTGTCCCACATTTCATACATTTTGTGTTTCTATTTCCAAATGCACATTAACAAGCAAACTTTTCTTGGTTAAAGCAACATAAGTGTAAATTAAAAAAAAATGCTCTGGTTGCAGGTTGTTTGGTTTTGTTCTGTCTCTTAAATAAAGAAGGAGAAGCAATACTATATCAAAAAGTAGCTTCCCATTCTTGGAGGAAATATACCTTCTGTAAAACTCTCTGTCAGAAAGAAAGTCAGGTTAATAAAAAGCATGTTTTTCCCCATGTGAACCACTATATATTCTAAGACAATCCAATTCAGAAACAAATTAAAAGAAGGAAAGAAGCAAACATCCATACAGAAAACCTACATCAACAACTCTGCCAAGACAGATGCAGAAAGAAGTTGTCTAATGCTTTTTAATCACATCTCATCATAAGCATCCCGAACATTTCATTTGCATTATTTTGAACTAAACCCAAAAAAGTTTCCCAAAAATCATGTGTTCATGTGGCTTAAACAGGAAAACTAAAACAAAAGGTTGTAAATAGGGTAGAATATAAAAAAAATAACTGAATAAAATAAAACCAGCATCCACAAATCAAGCTGCATGGATCAAAACAAAATTAAAGACTGATATTACTAAAGAGTTAGCCTTTTAAAAAAAAAAGCACAGGTAAACTAACATTGGGCTCTCTTCTGCATATATAAACTCTATAGATACAGCAGAAATTACTACGAGGCAGCAAGGAAAAAAGTCCAAAGTACACTGTATAGAAGGAGGAGCACACAGCTAAAAATATGTATGTTTTCTGGCTAGCAAACTTACACCAACGTGCCTATGGCCCATTATTGATCACTGACCAAGTTGAAAGATTAAAGAGTTAAGGGAAAATTTCAAAAATAAAAATGATAAAAGCTTTTGACTACTTAGCATCAGAAAACATAATGAACTGGTCTGCAGTAGAAAAAGTGAACCGCTCTGCACTACACTCATTTTACATTCTCTTAGCATTATCTTGTCATCAGTGAAATCTACTGAAAAATAGATCTACAGAAGATACATAATCAATACAAAAAAGAAAAAAGGTACAATCATTCACTAGCACATACACATTCTTTAACTAGAAAACCTCGAAACATGCACATCTACAGATTCATTAATTTTAATTCATTAAAAATATGAATACGATTAATCTTCAAAAATATGCCTTAATGACATTACCTGACAGGATTACTAGTCAAGGACACACGGAGAGATTCTAAGCAAGTCACTAGTCTTTCATCTGTTGACCCGGATTTTAATTCCTGAATGAACTCTTGGGGTGAAATCTTCCGACTGTTCTTGAGACTTCCCTGAAACACAGAAAATACGTTCATTTTTTATTTGGCACATATAGAACTTGAATAGATTACTAATGGTTACCCTTCATTTTTGTTCTTTGAAAAAAAATATTAAAAAGAAATAGCAGGTCCTGTTGTAATAGGACAAGAGATAATGGTTTTAAACTAAAAGAGGGAGATTCAGACTAGACATAAGGAATAAATTTTTTACGAGGGTGGTGAAACACTGGAACAGGTTGTCCAGAGAGGTGGCAGATGCCCCATCCCTGGAAACATTCAAGGTCAGGCTGGACAGAGCTCTGAGCAACCTGATCTAGTTGAAGATGTCCCTGCTCCTTGGAGAGGAGGCTGGACTAGATGATCTTTAAAGGTCCCTTTCAACCCAACCTGTTCTATGATGCTATATAGTTTAGTGCTAAAACAGTGTTGTCCATCTACTACATGTGCTAAATGCTGACTAAATTTTTGTCAGTTTATAAACAAATTTACAATCAGCAGTCAGAAGAAGCAGGCATCAAACGTAGAAACATATCACACACACACCGTGAAATACAGTTTCACTTGCAGTGCAGAAATAACTTGAGATCATCCACTGTAAATGGTAAGGCAGTCTCCTTATGTTAGTTTACAGAGCTTGATGAAGATGATGTTTTCTCACTTTGGTAGATCTTCAAGAAGTGTTGAAAAATAAACTTTTTTTCCCCCTGAAGTAGAAGATGAAGAAATAGCTTCTAGAAGAGAGGTTAAGTTAAAAACTGGGAAAAGAGGTTGACAGACCAAACTGCTGTGAGGTCAGAGGACCTCAATAGACAAGAAAAATGGGCAGAGGAACTTCAGGAAGTTCCACAACAGCAAATGCTAAATCAAGAACCTGAGGAGGAATAATCCCATGCACCAACACATGTTTGGACCAACCATCTCAGAAGTAGGTTTGTAGGAAAAAAAAAAAAAAAAAAAAGTGTGTCCTGCTGGATGACAAGCCAACCAGAGGGAAGTGCATCCCCAGTTGAACAAGGGAGGTGGATCCTTCCTCTCAGCTCAGCAGTGGTGAGACACATCTGAAGTACTAAGTCCAGCTCTGAGCTTCCTAGCATGAGAGAGACATGGACACATTGGAATGAGTACAGAAAGGGCTGTGGGCACAATTAAAGGAGCATCTGATGTACAATGAGAGGCTGATAGAGCTGGGAGTGTTTAGCCCCAAGAAGAGAAGGCTCAGGGGAATCCTACCAATGAAAGGATAAGAGGCACAAATTGAAATACACAAACAAACTTCTGCCCTTGGTCTTGATTTTTAACCTTGAGGCTTGTCAAGCACTGGACCAGGTTACCCACGCAGATTGTACAATCTCCTCTATCAGAGATATTAGAAAACAGACTAGATGAGAGGCTGGACATGATCATCTCCAGAAGTCTCTTCCAACCTCAACCATTCTATTCTATGACTCTGTCATAAGGGAACATCACAGGGCTATGGGGAGTATACTACCTCTCTATTCCAACTGTATTTCCACAGATTTTGAGAAATGGATGATCCAGATGTCAAAAACAGACTACTGCCAGGAACCATCCTGAAAAAACAGCATCTCAAACTATATTCTCAGTAGACCACACAAAGTACATGGAATGTCATTCCAAACATGCCTCTGAATTGATGGAGATCCCTGTTTGCTTAAATATGAGAATCAGTTCCAATAACTATGTTTCACAAAAAAGTGGATGAGACGGCCAAGAATGAATAAAGATTGAAGCAAGCCTTAGAATTACACATCTAGGAAACCCAGAGAAAAAAAAAAAAAAACAAAAACAAAAACACACAACATAAGTGTCAGCACAAAAAGTTTCCGTTTTCTTTCATGTTCTGTGTTTAGTTCATTGCCACGTAATACTCAAGTCAGAAAGGCCTTACAGCAAGGGAACTTACTTTAATTTCTTCAGATATTCCCTGGGTCCAAGAGTTAACAGCACAGATTGATAATGACAGGTGCAGAACACCACCCCCTCAAAAAATATCCAGTTGGCAAACTTATTCCACAAACAATTTACCTTCCTCACTAAGATGGTATAATTGCTTGTGCTTCCATCAGGCAAGAAAGCTCAGCTCCCCTATAGGTTTGACACAGCTATATCTAAAGAGGAATGAAAAAACAACTGGAGATAATCTCCAAGCCAAATATAGAAGATCCTAAACAAAACAAAAAAAGCATTCATAACATTAAGAACTAAATATCAGACTTGACAGAACATGAAAGGTAAAAGCTACTACACCATGAGCTGCCCAAAGCACTACAAATTCACTGGCTAAGGGAAACTTGTGACAATGTTTTCCATCTGTTTACTCAAGAGCTTATATACTAAGCACATCTATCCTGTTATAATAAATCCCCAGACATTTTAAGACTAGGCAATATACACCCCTGAGGCAGAATCAGGGCAATCTGAGTTAGGCCCGTGATATAAAGCAGAAATTCAAGTCACAACTGTGGTGTAACACAGGATCAGGGCTGTGCCTGTATGCATATGCAGCCAATACAGTTCACGTGATCCTATATCTTTCCAGCTAATCTCTGCGTAGATGAAATAACAGACTGACTAGAGACAAGATGACCCAACTGCTAGCAGCCTTCATGGCAAAGTACTTCACTAAGTCGTACAGAAGCTCTACAGCTGGGAATTTCAAAAAGTCACAGAAATTCTCCTGGCAGCTCCTGCTGTGCATAGACTAGTTGATAAGCACTGCTTGTATGCCTAAGCATATGGATTAATATCCTGGGTGGAGAATCTGTCATTTCCAGTGACTTCCCCCAGCAGTTCCCACTGTAAAATTGCCCAAGTGGGATATAACTAAGATACTCTCAAATAATCAGTAAAAATGCTTTCTTTTGATGCAGAAATGGCCATATAAGACAGTCATGTGGAGAGGACATATAGTTAAGAGAGTTAGAAAATATTTTTTTGAAGCAATTTAACATAACCAATAGCCATGTGTGCACAGGAAAAGTTACCTGGGACAAGAGCCCAGTCAGACTATAAGAATTCACTAAAATGACATTCCAGAGAGTCTCATCTGACCTGTCTGAAGACACTGTCACAAGCAATGGAGACTCACGTCAATATCCAAACGGTAACCAGCCGTCCTGTTTCAGACTCAGTTCTGCACCTGAACATTACCCTATGCTAAAGATGCCAACAAACACTGTGAATGTCTGTACAACGTACCCACAGTACCAAGTACCACTTATTCATAGTTACACCAAGGCTCTGTAACATAACAAGAGTATGCATGATACAACTGCCAGTGCTTAAATAAAATGAGAGCTGCATTTGGTACCAATTGTGAAACTGATTATATCAGCTGTATTTCTGCACGTAAAAAACTGCTTAAGTTCAAAACGCTCAAGTTAACTGAGAAACAGGAAAGATCTTGAGGCATCAGTGCCTCTAGAAATGTAACTGCTCAGCTGAAGAACAACTGGTCTGTGAGCAGATGCGGTATGAAGTCAGCATAAATTAATTTAGTTAAAACATTACAAGGGAGGAAGCTGTAAAACAGAAATGAAATCTTGTGAAGAAAACTCACTTTAAAAACCCAGTTTGTGTGTGTTCAACGTACAGAACAACAAAACTTGTAGTAGAGTAACATTATCGCAATGCTGCTTTTATTTTCACTTGACTATTACTCCATAGCATGGAAATTGGTTTTTTTTAAACTTTTCTGGGCTGGAACATCTTGGTATGTATTTATATAGCACCTAAAAATGTGATGTTGTTTCTAGCCTCAAATAATCATAATACATATGAACAGCTACAAAAACATAGAAAATATATCAGACACAATCTCTAACAAAAGAACAGAAGCACATGGCTTTTGGTAGATGAGAATTCACACTCACATAATAGCTTTTAAATGCAACTGTTGTTCACTACACCAACTGTTTCCAGATAAGTGAGACATGACACCACAGCAGACAAATTTTGTTCAAGATTTTCAAGTCATGATGGTTTAAACAATATGTGATATACCTCTCTAAGATAACATTTTAAAGGAAAAAAAATAAGGCTTCATCTAAACACTATACATTACAAGAAAACAAGAAAGTATTAGCAGAATACTCTGAAGTACTTGAGCAGAATTCTTCCAAGCATACAATTTTTGCTATCATTCAAATTTTCAGAAAGTACTGCTAGTATCCCAAACCCCAACACTGCTTATTCTTAGCAATTCTTCTACAGGGAGCCCCTGAACACATCATAAAGAGTGATGGCAACAGCATACTAACAGATAAATGCATACAGACATATATACACTTTCAGCTAACTGTTTAAGAAGCCTCTAAGCAAAGCAGAGTGAAATGAATGAGTACTGGACAATGTAGGTCAGCAGAAGTCTGGTTACTTTTACGTAACGTTGAGTTTTTAAGTGATGGATTCATTCTAAATATCTCACGCATACACACAGGCAGGTCACAGTATGCTATACATGAATAAGCACCTGAGCGTAGTCCCAAGAAACCCAGCATAATTTCTAGATGCATCAGTAACAGAGGTGTGCTTTGTGAAAACTAAAAAGGAGCTCTACATTTCTAAGAAACAGTAACCCTGATGCTTAGGTCAATGATGAAGCTTGGACTTTGGTGGAGTCCATTTTGACCACCAAAGGCTGCTTAATTTTCAGTGATTCATTAGAAACACAGCCTCTGCATTTTAATAGTTTTTATAATTATAACTGTTTTAAATGAAATCTGCTCAGTACTCTGCATAGCAGTTGCAAACAAGGATATTTCACCCAACACAAAATCGCTTAGTACCCATCTCCTTGAAGTTTGAGAAGTATGAACTATCAAAAGGTGTTACTGCAGGATCACTCATAGAGAGACCTGAGAAGGGGTTAGGTGTACGCAATATTCAGGAGCTATACAGCACTTCAGCTCTTACAAAAGTATGACACTCATCAAATCTAAGTGCACCAAAATTTAGCCAAGTACACTGGGCATGCAGTGCACTATTTGCTCTAAACTGAGAAGGCATTCAGACAGTCCAATGCACTTGCAGCACGAAAGAGCACGCCAGGAACAAAGAGTTTGCAAGAGCAAGAAAAGGAGTTTCCCATCCCAGCAGCTCCAGCACTACACTGAATTAGTCTGCAGCATTACCTAGCAAAGAGCTGAATCTATGCATCACAGAAACAGCTCCTCCCAGTTATATGACTGAATGCCATTTCCAGTGAGGACACAACAGTAGGAACCTGCATGAATTAGTCTTCAGGGATCTCCTACATCAGAAAGGGGGATATGTGGGCTGTCGGTGGAGGTGGAGAACTGAAAGGAAAAAAAGCTGTTGGGGGCTGTATGAAAACATGCAAGAGAACAGTGTGTGGGAACAAATCACTGTTCTGGGGGAGGAAACAAACCTGTCCTCTTCAACAGAGTACCTCGTATGGATGCTTGGAACATAGTGCAAGAAGCTCCATTGCCAAAGAACAAGTCAACCAAAGGTTGTCAACCTGATGACAACCAAAGACACAAAAAAAAATTTTCCAAATGGCACCCAGAAAGAAGAATCAACGAAACCTACTTTGCTATAGGTTTCAGTTCTTTGCAAGTATTAAGTGCCAGGAAGTGAAAAGCTAACATGAAAACCTCTTACTTGAGAAAGAGTCTTAACATCACCATCATCATCATGCTAAGATTCCAGCAATAGATGCAGATGCAGCAACTCCCCACAACCATTCATGTCCTATTATCACTTTTTAGATTAAATAGCTGAGGCCTTGAAATGCATGTGGAGGCTTAAGGGTGTCAATGACACATAAAGCTTGACATGCTGTTTTGGGCTGAGAAACTTTAAGAACATTGTGAGACTTACTAGCCTGAACGTTCCTGATTTCCCATGAAATATCTCTAAAATAGAAAAACAGGCTAAAACTCCTCATCTTCTGGTACTAAGGAATGTTTATACCATAGAAGAACTAGTAGCTTTGATAAGTTCATCTTAAATAAAACAAACAATCTCCAGGCAGTTCAGTCCTGTACTAAGCACATACTCTCCTAAAAGTTCTAGAGCATTATACTAATAAAGGTACATCATTTCAACTAGACAACAAGATAAATACCTCATCTAAATTACTATATTTAATGTCTTCTTTTTCCAGTAGTTAGTTATAATTACATATGGGCAATTTTTACTGATATCTTTACATGGAAGAAGCAGTGAGAGTCAAAGAATTAAATATGTGAATTCTAAAATAAGCAAAAGGTCTGAGGACAATATTAGCACTGCAGCATTTAACACTGGAGTCAGTCCCTACTTTGCAAAAACTAAGTGGTTTTTCGCATGCCAACTTAATCCTTAAACTACCCAATACACAATGCTTCGTACTTCTCTAAAATGACGAGTAACTATCACTTTAAGTACAAAAAAGGCACTAATTCGATTCATGTGCAACGCTTTTGTTATCAACTATTGCATAGTATCATAACATGATATCAGTTGTGATAATCAATTAAGGAATTATTTTAAACAGTGCTAAAAAACAAAAAAAGGTTCACACAAAACTCTTCCAAGAAGTTTTCTATGGAATCTTTCCATCTCCACTAACAGCCAAACCTTCAACAAAAAGAAATACTGTTCTGGGTACAGAAGACACACCTCAAGAAAATATCTTTCATTGCAGCTTGTAAAATAATGATATAGTGCTCTTTAAAAATGATTGTGTCTGATAAATAAAAGATAGTCAAAAGAATGTAACATGCATGCATTACTTTTTCTCTCCAACTGGAAATAACGTAAACATTAAGCTAGTTCTGGTGTACTTAAGAGAAATTTACTTACAGACTTTGAAGCAGTACTAATATATTGCATCACCATTTCTTTTTTGGTATTAAAATCCTTCTCTCGCAATGGCATCTTCTTGTCCTCATTTAAATTCATATCTTCCTAGAATGGGAGGAAAATAAAAGTTGTAAATGTCATCCAGCAACACAGTTGTTTAACAACAAAAGACTGATTTAAAAAAATAAAGACACGAAAATATTAATTTGAGCAACTGAAAGTTATTACACAAACAGCTTTTCATAAGTTAGATATTACTCAGAACCATAAAAATCTTCATCCATCTTCCCAAGAACTCAGACTGAAAAAAAGAGTCAACTATGCCAGGATAAATAAGTGCACCACAACCATTACTAGTATAATCTCCTCTTAGAAAACACCTACAGTTTCACACACACGTGCACTGAACTACAGAAAAGCACTATTTAACACTTCCTAAAACATTTATAAATGTACTCAAACCAATTTCTTAGAAAGATCTTTTTAATGATATATCCACTTCTAAAATTCTGTTTCTCCATTTCCAAATACTTAATCCTGGGCAGCAGAATCTGCCTTGCCCTAAGAATACTTTACAAAATAATATTCAATTTTGCAATAGGTAAGGCCCAAAGTCTTGACAACTTGATCACTAAATCAACACCTTCAAATGTTATCAAAGCCTTTGCCACAACTCATCCATTCCAACATAAAGCCAGAAGTCAAAAAGAATACATGCAGAACCATATTCAAAGCCACACAACAGCTATTCACTGGCACTTGGACTTCTACTCTTCCAGCCTAGAAATGCTCTGATCATTGTAATCGGTTCCACATCTGTGAGAAATCACATTTCCGATCATACCGGATGGGGGAAAAAAATGCTTTCAGAAACAATTTAGGCACACATACATACAAGCACATACAGCATTACAACAGTCAGCCAAGCTTAGCAAGATTACTGCAGTTATTTTCAGCTGAGACTCACAAGGTGAATCCCCACCAGCTTTGGCAGAAGCAATGGTACAAAATCAGTGGGTAACCATCTTGATATCAAAGCTATTTCACCTAGTCAGAAATCAAAGACAGACAACAAGCAAACTCATAACCTCAGAATTTTAGGGAAAAAAAACAAACTCTAACAATCAAATTTTTATACTACACTGAAACTTAAGTTTCGATGTTTTTCACTATTTTTCAGATTGAACAGGATAGAATCAAGCACCATTCCTAGAAACATATTTTTGTATAAATCTGAGCTGTGAGAAGACATTGTAAAAAATGCTCGATCCCTGTACTTTGAAGAAGTTCAACTTAAATTAGGGTAATTTTACGTAGATTCTGAATTTTTTTCCCCTCACATATATTACCTTTTCTTTTCCTTAAGGACTAGAAAGAGTTCCTCACTTCAGTGCAGTATGCATTTAAACTATTAGTTACTAGTTATTAAATTACTGTTAAATCAGTATTTTTATTATTTGATATTATTGTGTATTTATAGTATCAAATCTGTATATTTGATAACATACATACACTGCATTATTATTTGACACTTTTAGTATCAAATAAGTACAGGGTGCACATAGTAAAAAGTTCTTTCATTCCAACAATAAGATTATAGCCTTTTGCTTCCTTGGCAGCTAGCTTGCATATTGGTTTTATTTCCTACATCTGAAAGTAAATACAAAACAACTTTGTCTAAACAAGCTGGAAGAAAGAAGGCCACACATACTTAAATCTTTTCATATAGTTCTGTTCTTCAAAATACTGCACTCCTTTGATCAAAAATTCATAGAGAAACTATTTGCTTATGCACAAACCAAAATTCTAGCAGTGCATAAAGACACACATTCCTGAATAGTTTGTGAGCTGCCTCATACTAAATCAATGTCAAGGACATTATCTTGAAAGGGTATGCTCCTTCTTCTAGCTTTTCTTGGATTAAAGCAAAACAAGAAACTACTCTGATTTACTTAATGATGGGAAACCTGGTGTCAAATGCTGCACGGACTCAAATATCCACTCTAAAATTAAAAAAAGAAAAAAAACAAGCTTAAATATACATATATTAAAAACACTGTTGGGATCATATATAGTATCCAAAAGAGATTATTTTCTTCCAAAAATATAAACCAGCTCAACAATGTATCAATCTAAATATTTCAACTTACTGGTCAAGCGTTTAGTAGTTAGTTATATAACTAGTCAGGACTTGTACAATTCATCAGTGAATTCTGGTACTGATATATGCTTTTGGACATAAAGATTTGGGGACTGATGAAAGGCATCTAAAATAATAACAAATAAAAACAGTTCTTTTCTATTTCCATCTTTAAACATTTCATAGAATCATAGAATCACAGAATGGTTTGGGTTGGAAGGGACCTTAAAGATCATCAAGTTCCAACCCCCCTGTCATGGGCAGGGACACCCTCCACTAGACCAGGTTGCTCAAAGCCTCATCCAGCCTGGCCTTGAACACCTCCAGGGATGGGGCATCCACAACCTCCCTGGGCAACCTGTGCCAGTGTCTCACCACCCTCACAGTGAAAAATTTCTTCCTAATGTCTAGTCTAAATTTACCCTCTTTCAGCTTATACCCGTTATCCCTTGTTCTCCCACTGCACTCCCTGATCAAGAGTCCCTCCCCATCTCTCCTGTAGGCCCCCTTCAGGTACTGGAAGGCTGCTATTAGGTCTCCTCGGAGCCTTCTCTTCTCCAGGCTGAACAACCCCAACTCTTTCAGCCTGTCCTCATAGGAGAGGGGCTCCAGCCCTCTGATTAATTTTGTGGCTCTCCTCTGGACTCTCTCCAACAGGTCCATGTCATTTTCTGTTGGGGGCCCCACATCTGAACACAGTACTCCAGGTGGGGTCTCATGAGAGCAGTGTAGATGGGGAGAATCACCTCCCTTGACCTGCTGCTAATGCTTCTCTTGATGCAGCCCAGGACACTGGTTGGCTTTCTGCGCAGCAAGTGCACACTGCCGGCTCATGTTGAGCTTCTCATCTACCAATACCCCCAAGTCCTTCTCCTCAGAGCTGCTCTCTATCCATTCTCCACCCAGCCTGTATTTGTGCTTGGGATTGCCTCGACCCACGTGCAGGACCTTGCACTTGGCCTTGTTAAATTTCATGAGGTTTGCATGGGCCCACCTCTCAAGCCTGTCAAGGTTCCTCTGGATGGCATCCCTTCCCTCCAGCGTGTCCACCACACCACACAGCTTGGTGTCATCAGCAAACTTGCTGAGGGTGCACTCCATCCCACTGATTTACTCAATAAGAATTTTTTTCAAAGCCAGAGTAGTACTATAAGTTCTCCACAACTGCTCAAACATCTTTGTGCCTCAAAAACATTTCCTTAGCTACGACCTTGGCTAGCTCTTCTTCCATGTTTTCTGAGAGCTATCACATCTTCAGTATCTTGCCTGCAATATGCCACAGGATTTTTTTCATAACAACATTGGAATACATGTATTATCCTACCTTGGGGGGGGGGGGGGGGA
>WKFP01015257.1:770148-797611 GCA_011057875.1 Pterocles orientalis | reverse complement strand
CTTGGGGGGGGGGGGGGAAGCTTTTTTAGCCTGTAGCTACTGCAAAGTTCATTCTCCTATTTCCAACAGCCTTGCACTTCTTTTAGACTTGCTCTTCTAAGTTCTTTGAAAACCAACTTCTGAACTCAAACAACAAAACCAAAGGGCTTCTTTTTCCTGCAAAAGATATCTAACTTCTAATCACATTGGAAAAAAAAAAAAAGGGAGGGAGGGAAGAAACCTATCAGTATAAACTACATTCCATAATCCTAGATGTAATAGCAAGTTTACTTATAGGAAATGCACTGTCTGTGTGCAAAAAGTAAAGTCTTTGTTGCTGTTTTTACCAAATGAAACATAACTAAGGCAATCAATTTATACAGATTACAAGTATTCACCAGTACGAGGGGCATGTCAGATGTGGCCTAGCTTATAAAATACTTGAACTCCACTTCTATTTCCTCTTAAATCATTTAAAGTTATTTGACAGGCGAGCAACAACACTTTGGAAAATGAGGAATTTCACAGGGATATTTTCCTAATAGCACTAACAGAAATGAAAGGAGCTAAATGACAGTTAATTATTAGCTTTAACACTCTGGATTCACGAGCTCTTTCATAATTTTTGCCATCAAAACCACACAGTACACCACCACACAGAAGATTCGGAGAAGGAAGCAGAGAACCTGAAGTGTAAAATAATGCATGCAGTGAAACTTCAGAACTTAGAACGTGCTCCCTTCAGTACTAACCAATTGGTTATTTTTATTTTGTGCATAATTAGCTCTAAAAGCCTGGCTAGAACATTCAAATTCACCACCCCACCCAAATCACTTAATTTGATCAGAACAGAAATTAGAGGCTAAAATATATGATTAGCTATGTAATCTACTGTGACTAAACTAGCTTTATTCCAGTCCATTCAAGTGTGGATAATCTGAAGAATCCTTTCTGTATTACATGTTATAGCTAAAACACCACTGATAAACTGTCTTTGATAAACTACTTGAAATGCTTTGCTATTCAATGAAACTAGGAAAGCAATCAAGTCATCCAAGATGCCATCATTACTTTAAAATATTTTTGCAGAGTAGCTATAAAATTTGAATGAATTGCTACAGGATCCATGGATATAAGTACTTTTGTTTATCTAGACACACAGAAGTAGGTTTCTGAAGACTTATTGAGTTCCAATTTTTACAGTGTAGTCTCAACATCACATACTATCCTATATCAGAATCTGAGAGATGGTGGAGAAATAGAACCTATGCTTATGTAATAGGGGGCGAGTGGAGAGAGGCATACCTTCGAGTTTTTTAATAAAACTCTCCCATTTCTTAACGTTTTGAGCAACTACCATTCACGCCTGTTAAGAATATCCTAGACATCAAGGTATACCAAGAAAAATGGACCATGTGAGAAAAACAAGTACACATACAAAAGCTGATAACACAGTAAATTAGTCCTCCCCTTCATTAGCTTAACCATGAAAATCCTGAATCCTGTCTCTCAGTCATAACTCTCAACAGCTCTAGAAAAGCATCTTCAAAACTAAACTAACATTACTGATTACTGGGAATTACAAATTCCATAAAGATACTTCTCTCATAGCACATTTCATTTCCTCCAGATCCCAGCCCCTAGCAGTCACTTTGTGTTTCAAGAGGTACTTGCTGTAAAACAGAGAAAGAAATAATAATCTAGGCATCACTCTCCTTGCTAACATCCTCTTGTGCTCTTCAGAATGCAGCCACTCTTCTTTCATGGCCATTCCATGTTTCATTTTCAATTGCCCAAAGTCTCATCATCATCATCATGACAAAAAACTTCAACATACTGAGGTGGTACCAATGCCACATGATCTTTCCAGGAAGTGAGTGCTCTGTTGTAGCACAGCAACGATGACAGCTAAGGAAGGAAGCAAATCTGAAACTGCATGTGCAGTCAAACACTGCTTTGGAGGCAAGAAACTTAAGTCTTTTTTGTGCAAGAGCGACGTGGAATGTAAGTTCAGAACAAAACTCTGCTGTGACATTCAAAGGCATAAAATCCCTTTGTAAAAGTTTCACGTTATCTTGAAAGCAAGCAAGATTCCCCATTTCTTGTTCCTCCTCAAAATCTCTTGAGTAATATCACTTCTAATAATCAGAAACCTCTAGTTTCCATTTTAAATATATCTGGAGCAAAATGTTGCCAAAGTAATTCAAAAAAACACCGTAAAAACCACATAATTACACCACACAACAACAATATTATTCATTCAGGCAAAGATCAGAACACATGCACAAAAGAAGTCTTCCAGCTGTCAGACATGTTGTCATTCTCTGAGTAAAATAAATCAGCATAAGACTCTTACCATCATTTTTTCAAACAGCGCTATGATTTCTCTTTCCGACAGGGGTTTTGGAGCAAAATCCTCCGCATCCATAGCTGTGGATGACCAATCTGTAGAATGTGACTGCTTCATATGGGGCAGAGGAGGTCTTTCCTTTTTACTTCCTGGAATTCTTATACTGGCAAATCTGTCTAACTGAAAACAGAAAAGGTATAACATATCACATACTGTTTCCATTCTATCTAACCCTCTTTAAGGCAGGTGTTCTTGGAAGCTAAACATCCTAGTTTTTCTGTGTTAACTTGCCTGTTATTTAACTGTCTTATTTTAAAGGGTTTTCATAAAGATACATATAATGGTCAGTTGCCTTAGCACTTGAGTTAACAGTACAGAATCCCACCACATTATGGAGAAATCATGCAGAACATGAGAATCTTACAGAAAGTTGGAAAAGATATCTACAAAACCAATTTCTGAAGAGTTCTTCCCAACCATTACACGTAAAATACAAAAAAGCAGGCTTTGTTACTCTGAAACAGCTGTACTCCTGACATGGTAATGTAAATATTAATCGTCTTTGTAGCAGCCTTTTGAACAGATGTGAACAGCAATATTACACTTGTTAACACAGACCAAAGTTACAGTAGCATTTGATGCATAAGAGATTTTGGACAAGAGTTCAACCATATCAACATCTTCAAAATACTATGCAAAAATATTCTGAGGCTTCAATATATCTTGAAGATAAGTATCTTGAGATACCACTTAACAAGCACATCAAAGTTACCAACTTAAATGACAAGTAAAGTTATTATAGCATCTGTGGAATTAAAAACAGAGAGAGCAAAGAAAATTAGTAGCAAAAATCGGGTACAAGTGTTCCACTCCAGTCAGAGCAAGAACTGACTATTAAGACATCCATGAAGAGAGGTTTAGAGGAAAATCAAAGAGACTTTAATTCTTCCTGTTCAAAATTGAAAAGGAATAGGTTTTGGAACATAGAAATAGACTGTAAGCCACTCACATGCAGATGGCTGTAGAACATGCAAAAGCAGAAAATTAGTATGGCATAGACATGAAAGAGCTCAGCATGGATGATGGGGCCCTTAAGTATCACATCAAACCAACAGGAAATGAGGAAAGCACACTCTACAGGAATAATTACGTAGGGAAGACCCAGGAAGAAAGAGACTGCAACAAAAGCAAAAGAAAGGGAGGGTAACATCATTGGAAGTGAAGTATAGAGTCAGTGGCAAAAACCATCTTGCATCTTGACCAGACAACAATTTCCCTTCCTGTCTTTAAAATCAGAAGTCTAGGGCAAGCATGGGGTGATGAAGCCAGATTACAAACTGCAATCACTAGATGGGAACCTTAAGAAAAAGATCATATGATATGAGATTTTTCTCCTCAAACAATGGCTTTCACAGAGCACTGATGAAAGGCAGCGTGGTTGCTCCAAAGAATGAGTTACCCAGCGGGTTCTCTGTGCCCCACTGTTCACTGTCAAGTGTGTAACCTACGAAACAAACCATTATATTTGAAGACACTTCCTACGCAGACTTGAAGGGGGTAGAAGGAAGACACTTTGGCTGAAATAACAGATTTCAGCCCGCGGTTCACTGAGCAGAGAATTGACTAAATTAGGTTCAAGAAAAGTGCGCCCACACTCCTTCTCCCATCTCTCCTGAAAAGTCTCAGCCCCTTCCTTACAGTCTGTGCTGCCCAAGTGTCCGCTCTTCCTTCTCCTGCTCCACACAGCAGCAGCAATAGCAGCTCTGGTCAGGCAGAACCACCCCCATTGCCACCATCAAACACCCCATGCAGTCCCAGAGCTACTCTTGCTCCACTAGGAACAGCCAGCACCAGTTCAAGGATGAGAGCCAGTTCATCCTTGAAAAGGGGTATTTCACTTACTTTCACTTGTTCATATTTTTAATTTACGCTTTGTTTTTAAGCTCCTCTTGAACGTGTACAGTAGAAGTTTTGTAACGGTACAGATTAGGCCATGACATTCATATTTCTCTAATCCTATACCACTTGCCCTAAAGGAGAAAAGCACACTCTTGGAATATATTTGATCAGGCAAAACGTAAAACAAAGTGAGATCCTAGGATTATAAGCACATTTAAACATGTGTCAAACAAGTGACTTTACATCATTTAAAACAATGCAGTCTAAAAATAAGCTTTTCACAGATTACAAAAAGGAAATTCACAAGACCTACACAGGAGTACAATGTGGGAATTCTACATACACTTCTCTTTTGAATTACACATTGATAGTGCTTCAAAAAAATGTTATTAACTTTCAATATTCCATACATGCAAATAACATAGAAATAATAAAAATGTCATTGCTTGGTTGTAATGAAATCTAACACTGATGCTGCCGGCGATCCAAGTGCATAAAGGAAGACATAGCAAAAATACAGCTCCATAATCTTACATGTTACATCAAAAACATTTTAAATCAGGCTAACCAATGGGGAATAACTAAGGTTAGCTTTGATACAAAGTACCATACAGTTTAAAGAAAGTTTGACCTTCTAGCTTTTCTAAAGATGTCTGCCCTCTTTTTGTATTTACTTTACCAATAAATACCTACAGATCCATACAGGAACAGTGCTTTAGGACAATCATTTTGTCCCTTAATCAAACTTGTCCCTTAAGATCTTTGTAGGGCCAACATTAAAATTAACGAAAGAACAAGTAGTGCTTCATATGGTCTTGATACAAAGTATTTCCACAGTAAAGTCTCCTGAAAATTCTCCAAACAATCTGATGCACTGATGGAACTTGGATCAGATTCTTTAGTTAAGAATTCGAAGGCATTAAGTGCAGAGTGCAATTAAATACTTCTGGGCACTCAAAGGAGAAAGCTAGATTTATTTATTTTTTTAACACAAAAACATAACAGGGGATGTCTAACCAGCTCATTAATTCAAACAACAATCTATTCCTGTCATCATAGCACAGTGTTACCAAAGATAAGGAAAACTATATTTCAGATACTTATTCTAAAAAGAAACAACAGTAAAATAATTAAATCCTGAGTACAAAAATAACGCAGAAATATTCATTAAAAACTATTCTCCTCTGAACTGTAAAAAATAACCACCCATGTAACCACAATATAGGCTGAATAGTGGTCTAAGTTTAAAAATTATGTGACATTGAAAGAAGAAGTGAAAGTAACTAAAAAGAAAACTTAACTCTGGGAAGGAAAAAACATTGAAGGTAGGAAGAGCTTCCTATCCAAATGTAAGCCTAATTTTAGAAATAATGAAGATACACTACTACTTAAAAAAAAAAAAAAAAAACACACCACAAAGACAGTCATAAGTATTTTTTGGTCAAAAGGCAGGAGGTTTGGTCTGGTTGATCTGGGGTTTTTTTTTAAGGTAGAAAAGGAAAAGAACAGAAAGGATAAAAAAATTAACTAGGACAGCAGAAAAACTATTAAAGATATAATTCCAAGTCCTCATTCCTAAGACTAGATCCCCCAGCACGAAAGGCATGAGGAGTCTTTTCTCATAAACTTGAATTTAAAGGACTAGGCTGCTAGCATGTATTTTAGCTTTTATGTCTTTATGCCTCCTACCACCAGAGACTAGAACATATATAAAGTCGTGTACTTTATTCTGCCAGCCTGCATTCTTCTCGAGACAAAAACAGTAAGGCAACTGAAACAAACTCCTCATGTCAGAAACAAAACACGGTCAAAAGTAAGCCATGGTCAACACATGAACATGAGTTACCACAAGATTGCTTTTCAGTAGCATTTTACATTTACCAACCTAAAGATTCTCAGGAAGCCTTGGCAGAAACTATTACGGCCCCATTAAGAATTTAAAACTGAGGGTAGCATTTCTTCCATTGCCTTGCTCCATCTCAAAGGTCTGTGAAACTACAGCTTCCAGTACAGCAACCAAACAGTACTGACAAGTTCTAGCAGTGTACGAGGTGCAAAGCAAGTTACTCTACGTACACAGTAACAGTCCTGACAGCATCTGCACAGGGACAAGTCTCAATAATTGCTTGGCAGACAAGATACACGAGTGAATGACGAAGTTCTCACATTTTAAACATAAAGAATTGGCACTGCATGCACAATAAAATAAGCTGCACCTTTTTTATTACGAGTAGTACAAGAAAATGTGGTCATTTATTTCAAAGGTGGTATCATCAGAGCAATATACAAATCCTACAGGTATTTGATTTCTAATGAATATTTTTAAACACAGATACAGTAAATAAATTACTTGAATGAAGGCAACTGACACAGGTAGGGCATATTAAAAGTTTTCTTCAATACCTATTGCCTGTATGAAGGACAAGAGGAAAGGAGATCCATGCAGTAGGATCAAGACTAAAGGAAAGGACTGTCTCTTAAGGCTATGTGCTAAAAAGTCCCTCTGTGTACAAAGGAGCACAGAAAGACAACGGTGGATAGCAGAACTCAGATAATACTTTCACCTGTCTCCTCCCAAGCCCATCACAGGAACTATCAACCTGTAAAAGGCTTGTCTACACAAGCCCAGACAACAGAGGCACACTGGCAGGTGGGGGGAACCCAAATTATTGATTCAGAGGAAGGGACATGCTGCACAGGCTCCTCCCAAGCGTGTCCCAGCAAAGCTTTTGCCATATGGTCCAAGTCTGACAATCACCCCATGAGTCAACATGATCAGCCCTCCACAGCACCTTTCAGACAGAGGGGTGTTACTGATTATAAGACACATTATAGGATGAAGGGGAAAAACATTTTTGTATTGTGCAGGACTTATTTTGCAATGTTTAAGTGGAGAATCAAAGGTAGGGAAAGGATAGATCTCAGTGATTTGAAGATGAACAAGCATGGAAAAGTTATGGGATAAGTGGATAAATAGGGCCAGTTGTGTGTAAACAGTTTGCTGACCGGTACACTTGTTTGGCCATGCCCAGTACCCAACCAGCCCAGTCAGTCCTACCTTATTAAATTATATTTCCAACTGTTTTCTTATGCAAGACACTACTTTGTGTGCACATGTATGTATGGAGGCCTGCATGTCAGCAACAGGATCAGACTGTGAGTCAGAGGGACCACAGAACAGCAAGTGGAGAGACTAAAGAGAACTTAAGTAGTAGCAACTTGAGTAGGACCTCAGTTGTGTCCATGGTGCCAGAAACTCCAGTGAGCAAGGGCGGTGAATGAGTGATCGCTAACAACTATCAAACTGGACTAACCAGTGAAAAGATGAAGTGGCCCTGGAAGCAGAGGAATGTGTATCTGTACGGGAAAGACAAAAGAAGGACCTGGCTAGACGAGGGATAAGGGAAGTTATGGACAGCTACCAGAGAGACCACAGGCTCAGGGAGGGGGGCAGCTGGGAAACCTGTCTGTGCACCAAAGTCTCTAAGGGGTGACCACTGGGGGAGTTCATTTCTGCAGGGGTGAGGGGAATCCTGGCCAACTGATGAAGATTTCTGGCTGTGTGTACACGTCTGTATTTCTAAAGACAAGGTCAAAAAGGGAGTTGCCTCTCAGAGGGACCAGGGGAGCTTCACCAGCTGCCAAAGCGCTCTCATCTCTATGTGTACACACACACCCAGCCACCCACCCAGCCACCGACCCACACGTGTCTTTCCGTGAGTGAGGAGGCCTGTATTAGCAACTGGAGGGAGCCTGCAGCCTCAGGGCTCATATGACCCAGGTGTAAGCCACAAGGGAAGTCTGGAATCTGGGGGCCATCAATAGGGTAGTGAGCTTGTGAGCCCACTGACTGGAGGGATATATATATCATACAGGTTTCCCATTAATGGATCTTCATCCTCATCAGCCAAAGAGGGTAACAGGATGAGACCTATGGTGATGTTTGTGTTGATCATTGTGGCCTGCCATGTATATACATGCATGCTGCATGCATGTGTTTGAGCAGGTGCCTACTGGGAACACGCGCTCAGCTTTGCTACTGTTTGGAGGTGCAAGGCATGGAGGTACAGCAGCCTCACCCCTGTCCCATTACAGGATTCTTTTTCTCCCTTATATTTTCCTTCCCTCATAGAAGGAAATGGGTATTTTTACACAACAGGGCTCACACATTTATAGACACCTTGCCAGTAAAATCAGATATTCTTAACATAGGAAAAATTTTTGCTTAGAATACTAAAAGCATTCAGACAGTCATTTAGGCTGGAAAAAACCCTTAAGATCATTAAGTCCAAATGAGCTTAAAGCCCACAAAGTTGCTATCATAGAATCATAGAATGATTAGGGTTGGAAGGGACCTTAAAGATCATCAAGTTCCAACCCCCGTGCCATGGACAGGGACACCTCCCACTAGACCAGGTTGCCCAAAGCCACATCCAGCCTGGCCTTGAACACCTCCAGGGATGGGGCATGCACAACTTCCCTAGGCAACCTGTTCCAGTGTCTCGCCACCCTCATAGTGAAAAATTTCTTCCTAATGTCTAACCTAAATTTACCCTCTTTTAGCTTATACCCATTACCCCTTGTCCTATCACTACACTCCCTGGTAAAGAGTGCCTCCCCATCTCTCCTGTAGGCCCCCTTCAGGTACTGGAAGGCTGCTGTCAAGTCCCCTCGGAGCCTTCTCTTCTCCAGGCTGAACAACCCCAACTCTTTCAGCCTGTCCTCATAGGGGAGGTTCTCCAGCCCTCTGATTAATTTTGTGGTTCTCCTCTGGACTCTCTCCAACAGGTCCATGTCTTTTTTCTGTTGGAGGCCCCACACCTGAACACAGTACTCCAGGTGGGGTCTCACGAGAGCAGAGTAGAGGGGGAGGATCACCTCCTTTGACCTGCTGCTAATGCTTCTTTTGATGCAGCCCAGCACACGGTTGGCTTTCTGGGCTGCAAGCGCACACTGTCGGCTCATGTTGAGCTTCTCATCTACCAATACACCCAAGACCTTCTCCTCAGAGCTGCTCTCTAACCACTCTCCGCCCAGCCTGTATTTGTGCTTGGGATTGCCTCGACCCACGTGCAGGACCTTGCACTTGGCCTTGTTAAAATTTCATGAGGTTTGCATTGGCCCACCTCTCCAGCCTGTCAAGGTCCCTCTGGATGGCATCCCTTCCCTCCAGCGTGTCCACCACACCACACAGCTTGGTGTTATCGGCAAACTTGCTGAGGGTGCACTCCATCCCACTGTCCATGTCTCCAACAAAGATGTTAAACAACACTGGTCCCAGTACCGACCCCTGCGGAACACCACTGGTCACTGGTCTCCACTTGGACATTGAGCCGTTGACCACAACTCTTTGAGTGCGGCCGTCCAGCCAATTCCTTATCCAGCGAGTGGTCTTTCCCTCAAATCCATGTCCCACCAACTTAGAGACAAGGATGTCATGTGGGACTGTGTCAAAGGCTTTGCACAAGTCCAGGTAGATGATGTCAGTTGCCCTTCCTCTATCCACCAGCGCCGTGGCTCTGTCGTAGAAGGCCACCAAATTCGTAAGGCACGATTTCCCTTTGGTAAAGCCATGTTGGTTGTCATCAATCACCTGCTTGTTTTCCATGTCTCTTAGCATACATTCCAGGAGGATTTGCTCCATGATCTTGCCAGGCACAGAGGTGAGACTGACCGGCCTGTAGTTTCCCGGGTCTTCTTTATTTCCTTTTTTAAAAATGGGGGTTATGTTTCCCCTTTTCCAGTCTGTGGGAACTTCACCAGAGTGCCACAATTTCTCAAATATGATGGATAGCGGTTTGGCAACCTCATCTGCCAGTTCCCTCAGGACCCGCGGATGTATCTCATCAGGTCCCATGGACTTGTGCACCTTCAGGTTCTTTAGATGGTCTCGAACCTGATCTTCTCCTACAGCTGGCAGTTCTTCCTTTTCCCAGTCACAGCCTTTGCCTTCTGCAACTTGGGCAGTGCGGCTTGAGCTCTTGCCAGTGAAGACTGAGGTATGATCTCCTTCACTGTTTGAAGCTATTAACAGCATTCTAGACATTCTCAAAATACATAGAAAGCCATGACACACAGTACCAAGGAAAGCGATTAAACAACAAGTGTAGATAAGCAGCATTCACCCTCTCAGAGCTGGTTTTGGACTGACTGCAAATTGGGTATCAGAATTTGAACCACTGATAGCGAGAACAATAGCTGTAAGAGCCAAAATTATGCCACCATCACAGAGTGAATGGTGAAGTTTTATTTGGTTCTTACTTCATAGGCTCTCTATTATCCCACTGATAGCCTATGAAATAAGAAAGAGATTTTATGCACACGTGGAAAAATCACAGTTAGAAAGGGGTCCACAATACAAACCTTCTGGCTCATCACACCTTCTGATCAGATCCCTTAAAAGTACACCTGTCTGTGCTCTCATTTTCATCTTAGTAATGACTTCTTATACCATTCTGTGCAAGACAACACTGCAGACCTGTTAACAACTTTTTCCTCCTCAAAGCTCCAGAAGGTTAAAAAAAAAAAGGTATATTCTTTCTTTGACAGCCAAATTGTTCTACAAGATTAACTTCTTACTACATAAGAAATTCCACTGGTAGCAGTAGAGCTTTCAGTATGAAAAAGACTTGCATAAACCAAGATGCACTGAAGAATCCCTTTCATTAGATGACTTCTTACACGCAAATAAACTTAATCTCCCAGAGATGATTTCACCTTTCCTGAAAGCAAATGATTTAACTAATGGTAGAAAATTAAAAGTTATAGAGTTTAGGCCTGTGCACAGTCACATCTTGAATGTGTAGAACATTTTTTACTCTCGATCTATACAACAGATTTCTTATCCTTTACAGCAGTTTCTATTAAATCAATCAACATAACTTCATGTTATAAGGAGTAATATACATTTCTTTTTTCTCTACATATCTTTTTAATAAAATTCTCTTAATAAGCAGGTTTTTTTAATCTTTTTGAGCCTTACAAACCATTTGTTAGAATGTGGAGCACTTGAGATTGAAAACAGGCTTACTTCCACAGTGATCTTGCAGGTAGATAATTTCTCAGATACCTACTTGCCACTCCTCTGTGGAATAAGATTCCTGTCTTCATAGTTTGTAAACAAACAAGATAAAAGAAGCAGATGTTGATTGTGAAATAAGCAAGGTGTTTTTGAACTTAATGAGGATTTGTCAGTAAAAGTAGACAGTCCATCAGCATCTCAGGAATAATCCAATACAACTCAAAATATTGAAAAGCAGTCTGTATTTTTAGACTCTCAAAATGTTGCTAACTTACCTAAACTTAAAAAAAAAATCACTATTACACAATACTGTATTTGTAAGAAACTAAATTGGAGTAACAAAATATAATTATTTTCTAAAGTATAATGCTGCAGAGAGAAAGTTCACATGCAAATAATTGCCCACAAGAAGAAAGGAAATATATTATTTAATTGAAAGCTACAGAACTGAGTTATCTTAAGCCTTCAATTTCTTAGTCTTTTACTACAATTTTTGCCCTTGTTGCAAAAGGAATTTGGAGGAAATACTTTAGCCAGTTTTTCTGCTTTGTATGATATGTCAAAAGATGTCTAAGTTGCCTAAAACTACCTTTTGTTGGTAGTTCTCTACCTACCAACAGAAAATTCGGATAGAGGGACAAAAGGTATCAGTTGGAAAGCATACCCCTATTCCAAGATGAAGATGCAAAAAGAAAAGAAGAAGAGAGAAGAAGAAAAGAGAAAAGAAGAGAAAAGACGACCTGGGGAACTACAGGCCAGTGAGCCTCACCTCTGTGCCTGGGAAGATCATGGAACAGATCCTCCTAGAAGCTATGCTAAGGCACATACGAGACAAAGAGGTGATTCGAGACAGCCAGCATGGCTTCACCAAGGGCAGATCTTGCCTGACCAATCTGGTGGCCTTCTATGATGGAGTGATGGCTTTGGTGGACAGGGGAAGGGCGATGGATGTCATCTACCTGGACTTCTGCAAAGCCTTTGACATGGTCCCTCACCACATCCTTCTCTCTAAATTGGAGAGGTGTGGATTTGAAGGATGGACTGTACGATGGATTAGGAATTGGCTGGCCGGACGCAGCCAAAGTGTTATGATTAATGGTTCTGTGTCAGGGTGGAGGCCGGTCATGAGCGGTGTCCCTCAGGGGTCCATCTTGGGACCGGTGCTCTTTAACATCTTCATCAATGACATAGACGATGGCATCAAGTGCACCCTCAGCAAGTTCGCGGATGATACTAAGCTGAGTGGTGCCGTCAACACATTGGAAGGAAGGAAAGCCATCCAGAGGGACCTGGACAGGCTGGAGAAGTGGGCCCGCATAAACCTAATGAGGTTTAATAAGGCCAAGTGCAGGGTGCTGCACTTGGGTTGGGGCAACCCCAGGTATTTATACAAACTGGGGGAAGATCTCCTTGAGAGCAGCCCTGCGGAGAAGGACTTGGGGGTCCTGGTGGACGAGAAGCTGGACATGAGCCGGCAGTGCGTGCTTGCAGCCCGCAAAGCCAACTGTGTTTTGGGCTGCATTAAAAAAGGGGTGGCCAGCAGGGAGAGCGAGGTGATTCTCCCCCTCTACTCGGTTCTTGTGAGGCCCCATCTGGAGTACTGTGTCCAGGCCTGGGGCCCCCAGCACAGGAAGGACATGGAGCTCTTGGAGCGGGTGCAGAGGAGGGCCACTAAGATGATCAGAGGGCTGGAGCACCTCTTTTATGAAGAAAGGTTGAGGGAACTGGGCTTGTTTAGCTTGGAGAAGAGAAGGCTCCGGGGAGACCTCATTGCGGCCTTCCAGTACTTGAAGGGAGCGTATAAACAGGAGGGGGAGAGACTGTTTACGAGGGTGGATAGTGATAGGACAAGGGGGAATGGTTTTAAACTAAGACAGGGGAGGTTTAGGTTAGAGATTAGGAGAAAGTTTTTCACCCAAAGGGTGGTGGCACACTGGAACAGGTTGCCCAGGGAGGTCGTGGATGCCCCATCCCTGGAGGCATTCAAGGCCAGGCTAGATGTGGCTCTGAGCAGCCTGGTTTAGTGGTTGGCGGCCCTGCATATGGCGGGGGGGTTGAAACTAGATGACCACTATGGTCCTTTCCAACCCAGGCCATTCTATGATTCTGTGAAAATACTCACCAATAAAAGCATAGGCCACTGCAGCATTTGAGTTTTTAGGGGGGGGGGGTTGCCTTTTGTTTGTTTGTTTGTTTGAAGGGTTTTGTGGTTTTTTTTTATTGTTAGCCTTTTACTAAACAGGTGTCATTTCCCTTAAAAAAAAATATATACGGACAATTTTGTACTACTTTGCAGGTGATACATCTTGAGTCTGTGAAGAGGCCTTCAGTATGTTGCAAGAAATTTAAGGAGGATAGTTACAATGGAGCTATCAGGCTCTTGGTCCTTATTCCAACAAACACGATAAACCTGCTGACCTATAGCGGCTACCGTTACAAGTTGGACCAGGGCAATAAGGCAGAAAGTTAGTCTCTTCAAAAAAACAAAAAACAAAAAAAACCCCACCAACCCACACCACAAAAACCAACAAACAGCAAGATCTTGTGCATCCAGACCATAACCCTTGCATGACACTATCAAAATTAAGTTCTGGTTACTAAAAAATACTTCTCCTTTGAGAGAACTGTGAACATTTCCTCAGCTCTCCAAGATAAAGCCCAAGTGTACAGAATCAAGGTTCTATTATTAACTCAATAAGTTCAATAGTAAGGAGAGAAAAAAAAAATCCGCTTTGTGACACAGAACCTCATCTGCCGTTCAAGAGACACAAAGTTTGAGGAACACAGTGTTAGCATGACACTGAATATATCTAACAAGGTTTGAAATAAGCATTAATGAGTTTTACAAGCAACTGTTAGTTTGTTAAACATAGTATTTTTAGCTAGCCATGCAGCCTAAGTAACTTGAATATTAAACATGCAATCACAGATATCTTAACTATACTGCATGTAAATTGGCACAATTACCTGTGTCAAGCTCATTTAGCCATGATTACAGCATACTGCAAAGCCATGCATAGATTTTTTGCTATTCCCATCAAGCATGTTACAGATAATTATCAGTTTAGTGAAACTTTGTCAATTAACTAAATTAACTTCACAATTAAGACAGTTTCTTCAATCAATATGGTTATTTCTATTGCATTAACAATAAGGTTATTAGCTTAGCATAGCCAAAGCAAAACTTAAGTTGTCTTACCACATCGTCTGTCAGTGTCTTGATATTTAAGAGCTGTAAATCAACCAGGAAACCAGTCATGTCACAATTGTGCAGAAAAAAACCCAAAAAACCAAACCGAAAAGCAAGTCTCAGTTATAGTTACTGTTATTCAAAATAAGATGCAAGTTAAACAGGACTGAACCATGGCACTTCAAATAAAGTAATAACTTCGTGGCAAATTGTACTTTTTTGGCTTACAGTGCACAGCAAGTTATATTGGGAATATAGTGTAGATTCAAACAAATCTGTAATCTGATCCTTAGACAGAACAATACCAGAATATAAACCAAGCACAGCTTGAAACAAGTTGTGTTTTATTATCTCTTATAGCTAAATATACTAGAACAGAAGACCTGCTCATAATTCAGCTACTAAAATTGTGTCTTCTTAAAATGGCTGTGGGGCCACCACCGAGGAATCCATCCAGATTTTAAACCCAACAGAACATGGAGTTCCTCAACAGTTCAAAACTATCTGCCAAGCTGCAACACTCAAACAACTAAGACTGTTGACTACTCTCAAGCAATGCCTGTGTGGCAAGCGGAGCAGAAAGTTAACGAGTAGAAACTGACATAAACATTTATTAGTAGTAACATCTAAAAAAATCCATACAAGATCACTTGCTGCCGGGTGAAACAACAGTTCCAGAACCAACTTTTTGCTCTGTACTGCATATTGATAAACACAGCAAGAGCTAGAATACACAGCTCTTTCACAAAAATGAAGAGCAGCAGTGAAGACTGGCAACTGACTAGTCAATGCTGCAGAAATCCCATTTATAGTTTTTTATGAAGGGGCTGACCACAGACTTGGCAGGGAAACAGGAAGAATGTGAAGTCACACACTTAGTGAGATAGACGTTTACCCTATTCTAAGAGTCTCCTCACTGCCTAGTGTACAAAGCTTGGCAGCAGCTACAGCAACTGTCAATGCTTACATCCAAACTAATCAGATTTGGAAACTCTTGCTTTTTCTTCACCAAGTCAACAACACTTAGGCACTATTACTTATGCAATCTTCTCTGGCTCTTCACTCAGAACTGAAGAACAATTGGTGTTAAATCAAGTATTATCCCATGATAGCTCTACTCTAAATATTGTCAGGAAACTGAGGAAAAAGCATCTGAGAACAGCTATGAAGTTAAAAATAAAAAGCAAGCGACATGTGAGGAAACACTCCATACTCAGTGACATACTGCGAGTTCTACCATAAAAAAAAACAAACAAAAAAAGGGAGCTAGGTCAGTCATACTTTTATGACAATTCCATTCCACGTTCTAATAGATGATGATTTCTAACAAATTAGTATACTACTTCTACCCTAAAGTGATCAAAGTTGCAAGAGAAAACACTAACATATGGTCTTACATTGCAACTTGGTAGCAAAGAACATAAAAATTTATTCCTTTTTTATACATACAACTTAAATCACTAAGCCTTAAGCAATGCACAGATACCATTATGAAGCTCCTCTAACATGGTAGGAGACCAAGTAATCTGCTTAAAATGAAAATCTTCTGTATTATTATCAAACTCATACACGTTCCACTAAACAGACACAGGAAGCCCAAAACCAGGTTCACTTCCACTTAGGAACAGATGTTGGATGTTCTGCAACTTCTCTGTACAAGACACCATCATCATCCATGGAATCAAGGCAATATTTTTCAGATGCAGGTTTAATTCTTTGAAAAAGGTAAAAGTTAATGGGATAGTTCAAGCCAGTGTTGTACTTTTCAAATAAACTTAGAAATTCAACAGTGGAATTTATTGTGGTAGAAAGTGAAAATTCCCCCCATTTTATATATCAGAAGACCTCAACGACCCAGGTCATCTGGCTAATTAGTGAAAAAAGACTATTATGCAACCAATTAAGGATACCATAATGGTACAAGAAACTCAATACACAGATATAAGTCTCCTAAGTCTTCACCTTATCAGCTACCTACAGTACAAGTATCTAAAAATACCAGTATAAGACCTCTTTCAGACAATGTTGTGGGGTCTGGTTCAAAAGTAACTGGTACAAGGAAGTGAACCTACTTACCTAGCACTCATCCATCAACACTGGTGACATTGTATTTGGAGATTTTTTTATAAAAGAGGAGAAACCCTATGTGAACTACAACCTAGTGTTCAGATCTTTTAGCACTCTAATATCAAAGGGTTGAATAACTCGCAGTAAGACATCTCAAAAGACTTACTCTGAATTTTATGTTACAGTACTTCTCAGTCAGAGGAGCTGGTTAAAGCAGAAGAACTGAGGTGATCTCTTTCCCCTCTCCCTCAGCAAACCCTTCCCTTCTGGCAAGGCTGTACAAAGTAAAACCAGTTGCCAGCTTTCCTGGTCTTAGGTAGCATTCAAGAACAGAAATGTGGAATATTACCTGGGGTCTTAAGAAAACAAACAAACAAACAAAAAAACAAAACAACAAACTTCTTACCATGCTGGATCTTTTAATAGCATTAAATTTAGAGGAGTTCTGTAACTCAAGAACAGGAGTATATTTTTTATGCCTCCCAGGCCAAACAAAAAAACCCAAACATATCTAATAAGGGGAAAAAAGATAACTATACCACAGTTAGGTAGAGGGTGAAGTGCTTTACTACAACAGGAACGTATTTTTATTTTCAAGCCTGGATATATCACTTCACAGAAGAAAGACATATTCTGCTCAAATGAACAGTTTGCCTTGAACATAGGCGTGCAAGTAAATAAATCTGGCTTAAGTAATATTCCTATAATACATCATGTTTTTAGCAATAATTTAATAAGTTTACAGAATACTGCTTTGCAATGGATGAAAATACTAATACATTATTCTGTACCTTCAATGAACTACTCCAGCATAAAATTATTGCTTTTGAGAATATAGGAGCTGTGTACAAATATTCCTCTAGTGTGTTTTTCATGTAGAAAGTAGATGTGCAAAAATTAAAAACAAATTAACAATATTTTAAGTACATTGCCATCCTGTTTTCTTGTTAAAGAGATACAAGAACATAAAGAGATTAAGGAGTCAGTTAGGATACTTCAGAAGTCGAGATTTATCAGTAGCACCTAGAGTAGGAAAAGCAGAAGTATCACCATTGCTTACTTTTCAGCAATACAGACACATTTATAAACAACTAACATTTTGAAATTACATTTCTCAGGGTAACTTAAATTTTTCATCTGGGACATGGAGGAAGAGGTCATTTTGTTTTGCAGTTGAGTAGAAGCCGTTTGGTTATAGTTAAGTCGCAATTAAAAAGAAGTCTGTAGATGTATAATTTTGGAAGAAAGAAAGCAATCTGACATAGAATTACCCCTTACTGAAGATTATGTCCCTCAGGCATACTGGTAAATAATTGACTTCATTAGACACAGGATATACATATACATTTAGTGTTCTTGATAAGCTGCCGAAAGGCCCCATCTCAAAAAAATCAAGATCGTGAGAGCCTTAGATAGAAACTGAAAGGTACAATAGGACACAACAGCTGAGATTCACAACACATGCACAGCAACAAGAAGGCTACTCAAAGAACAGAAAAGAGCCCTGTGTCTCTTGAAAAGCCATACATGATGTGATGCAACTTCTGCACCATCCAGCGATGGAAAGTAAGCCAAATAATATTTGGCTCCATATATATTCACAGCAAAGAATCTTATCCTACAGAAGAGAATGATCTTATGCTGCATATTCAAACAGTAGCACATACTTAAACTGCAAGGCAGAGTTTAACAAGTTGAGCCATTGTCTATGTAGTTACCTCAGTCAACTCTGGGTAGAGACAATGAAGTGAAGCAAAGAAATGAGAAATGCCACTTAATTTTATCCACAGTACTAGTCTGATCTTTTGTGTCATTAGATTTATTTCTCTATCTTTGCATATGTATATTCATAAACAAAATTCTACCTAAATGCAGTACAAGCAGTCCAGGCAAACAGGTCCAGAATGCAGGAAAATGCCTTCTTTTCACACAGGACTCTAATCTCATGTCTTTCTGTAGCACATTTTCCACCAGCACTACAGCTCAGTGGCCTGGAAACAATGAAGAATACCCTAGTACAATACAGGGTATCATCTAAAAGTTTTGGCATTCTACCAAAAGGGGTATCATCTCCACTCTCCAAAAGTGCTCTTTTCACCACCATCACATAAGCACAGAGTGACATTGCTCATCTGACTTGCTGAATTAAAACAGCATGTTAAAAAACAGTAGACTCGGTACCTGAACCCAGACCATGCCTGGCAGGGATAGCCATTGTTAGTAAGCCATCAGAGAGGCAGACAAAGTCTGATTTGTTGATCATAAATGGAACCAGAAGACAGACAAGTGCCTAGCCATACATCCCTGCCGATATGAAAGGAGTTTCAGGTATGCAAAGTAACAGGTTGTCAGACAGCTAAACAAGAATTTTAATATACATGACTTCTTCCACCACACCAAACTACTTCAATTTACAAAAAACAAGAAGAATCCCACCCCTTGATATCTAAATCCTTTCTGGATCTTCATTTTTTCCATCCTTGCAGAAGAAAACAAACCAACGCACCCCAAACCACCGCACAGATGTATAGCTTCTTTGACACAAAAAATAGCTTAGAGCCTACAAGTAGCTATGAGGAGGAAAAAAAAAAAAAAAAAAAAAAGAGGGTCTAAGCAAGATGCAATGAGTTTTAGAACTGGCCAACTTACATCTGAATGCTCAAACTAGATAAATGAAGACTAAGGATGTACATAATTACACAATCCCCTCTATACCTTTTTAAACTATAAAGCGAGAAAGAACCCACCACAGACTTCCATTAATTCTATCACCAAAAAGATTCAACAATAGCTATTTTTTTCCCAAAGGCTATTTTCCAGCAGAAACAGAACCAAAAGACTGAAGCAAGGATTGCAAGGAAACTTGCAGACCCAGTTAGAGAGATGTAAATTGGATGATTACAGTGGATGCTAGTACTTTAGGATCTCCTTTGTCGCAGTATTCCCTTGGTAATTTCGCTACCTCAGTCTGTAAGTGCAATTTAGAAACTGCTGTATAACCCCACAGCATTTCCTACTTTAATTTCCAATATACTACTTCAGCATTTATTTAATGGCTTTATCACATATTCTCTCTCTGTTGCTTGGAAAGCAGTCTGAAAAGCAATCAGGGGCAAAATTATCGTCACATGACAGTTTTCTACACAGTGATATTCTTGCGACATTGATGAGTTAAACTCAAAATTGGTGCTTACAGGTAAGATTATACAACGAAGTGCTAGAACACAGCACTAAAATTTAATATCATAACCCACAGCGTTAATTCATGCCAACAAAAATAACAGCATGAGGAATTCACAATTTTACAAAGCTGCAATAAAGTGTTTCAGGTAACATCTGCTCAGCAATCATTTCTTTAAAAGACTAATTTAGATTCAAGGTCTTACACTGCAGCATAACTGCAGCAATAATTCAGTCACTTCGTAATTAAAGATATTGACAGAGATCGGTCTTACCTTTCTACTCTATGCAAGAGAAATGGAAGCGCTTTTGCTCTTAACTACATCTTTCTTTGATTTACAGACACTGTTAAATGCAAGTGTTAATTTGTCTACTTTTTAACAGATTGGTGTAAACAGGAAAGCCTTTTGACTCACACAAATTTCATAAAGAACTTAATCAAAAACTTAACCTGAAAGTCACTGAAGACAGGTCAATGGTATACTGAAATTAACAGAAACACCTCTAACTCTAGCTAGAAATTGAAGTTGATCTTTTGAGATCTAGTGGCTACAAAACCTAGTCCCACTCAAGTTCTGTTAGAAGTCACATAATGTAGAAAATGCTTTTATAATTTCCAAACACTTCTAAAGGAGAAGAAAAAAAAAAAAAAAATCAAGGAGAGGAAGTGGCAAGCAACTGCTCTTTACCCTACCCCCCAGCACATTTCAAAAGTTTCCTGGTCAGTCAATGTACCTAGAAAACAGGTATGATCTCTGCCATCCTTCAATTCATTTCCTATTTTCACCACACCCTAAACCTCAAGGGTGAATGTAAGAGCTTTCAATAAGCTTAAGTATCACAGTACCACAGAATATCTTTTACCCTTTTTAAGAGTCCCACTCTTCCAAAACCTTGGACCTGCTGAACAAAGCCAAGCTGGCATGCACTTCAAAATTACCATTCACTCCCTAAATAAATAAATAAATAAATGATTCTGTAAAAGAACAGAGAGAACTCATTCACTTCTTCTGAGAAGCTAGGTTTTTCAGAAGGGAAGTACTAGAAGACGACAGCTGATTGGAATCAACCACTATAACTGTTTAGCCCAAAGACTCTTTCTCCCCCCTCCAAATGAAGTGGGTTTTGGAAAGAAAAAAATTCTTCCTGTCAAACAAGAATTTTCTTTGGAAGGAAAAAAAAAAAAGAGGTATGGGTTAATGATGTCAACTTAATCAACCAGCAATCCAATTTCACCTCGAGGTTTGCTAGGGAATCAAATTATTTTTCAGATTAGCATATCTGCTGTCACAGATCAATATGTTGTATTGATTGGAAGGGTCCAACCCGGAACTTATTTTCAAGCCTTTTGCACTAAGGAAAATTAGAGTAATACAGTCTGGATGACTCAAGTTCACCAAATCTAATAGCCAATTTCATCCACATCTGACAAAAAAATAAGAGATCAGAAATATAATTCAGGTGACACAAAAAGTATGGCACTGGTAGTATCCCAAACACAGAAAAGCTACAGCCTATATCTAAGACTGCATTACATAGAATTCAAAGGGGTGAGGGAACTCATGTATTCCGACACAAAACTAACAAAAGTATATTGAACATGTATTAGGAAGAGAGTTAGATGTGAACAAGTCAACACAGGTAGAATAGGATAATTTAGGTTGGAAAAGACCTTTAAGATCATCTTGTCCAACCATAAACCTAACACTGCCAAGTCCACCACTAAACCATGTCCCCAAGTGCCACACCTACACACCTTTTAAATACCTCCAGGGATGGCGACTCAACCACTTTCCTGGGAAGCCTGTTCCAATACCTGACAACCTAGCCGGTGAAGAAATTTTTCCTAATATACAATCTAAACATTTCCTGGAGCCACCCAAGGCCATTTCCTCTTGTTCTATCACTTGCTGCCTGGGAGAAAAGACTGACACCCACCTCGCTACAACCTCCTCTCAGGTAGTTTAGAGAACGGTAAGGTCTTCCCTCAGCCTCCTTTTCTCCAGACCAAACAAGCCCAGCTCCCTCTGCCACTCCTTGTAAGACCTGTGCTCCAGACCCTTCACCAGCTTTGTTGCCCTTCTCTGGACCTGCTCCAGCACCTCAACGTCTTTCTTGCGGCGAGTGGCCCAAAACTGAACACAGTATTCGAGATGCGGCCTCACCAGTACCAAGTAAAGGGGGGTGATCACTTCCCTTGTCCTGCTGGTCACGCTATTTCTGATGCAGGTCAGGATGCTATTGCCTTATTGGCCACCTAGGCACACTGCTGGCTCATATTCAGCTGACTGTCGACCAACATCCCTAGGTCCTTTTTTGCCAGGCAGCTTTCCATCCACTCTTCCCCAAGCCTGTAGCATTGCGGGGATTGTTGTGACCCAGGTGCAGGACTGTGGAGGACTATTCGTGCAGTTTTGCAGAGACTGCAAATTGACTGTCCAGGCTCCGATGACTCGTGGTGTCTCAAAACATTCCAGTTGTAGATAAGAAGATGGCGAGGAATGCTCCGAAGGCCTTACTCCATCGACTGGCAAAACCCCTGCTGAGTAAGGCCCTCAAGGATGGACACCAAAGCCCTGCTGAGTCTAACAATGGACTCAATCTTGCTCTTACAACAAAGTAGCAAACTCGTGCCAAGTAAGGCATTGCCTCTGCCTATAAAAGGTGAACAAGCAAAATGGGGGGGGGCTCATCACCTGAAGACTCCCGAGATGCTGACCAACTGAACAAACAACGACCCCCCCCAACACTCATCCAGGGATCCAAGGAGTGGTGATAACTTTTCTTCCTTTTCCTCTCCTTACCTCTCTCCTCCTTTTCTCTTTCTCCCTTCTTCTCTTTCCCTCACCCCTTCTTTTCTTCTCCCCTCCTCCTTTCCCACATTTCTCTCCCCCTCCTGTCTCCACTTTCCCTCTGACACATATGGTAACACCTTGTAAGTTTTAACGTCAGCTCCCTTTTGGGGCTTGTTTAATAGGTTTTCATATAGATTGCTTATTTTAGTGATGCATATTACTAACCCTAGTTATATTAGTAATTGTGCTATTCTTACCCCATTGCTATGAGAATTAGTGTTATCAGTGGATGGTATCAAATGATTTTTCCTTTAGTGGTGCTTATTGCTAACCCTAGTGATATTGGTAATTGTGCTATTCTTACCCCATTGCTATGAGATTTTGTGTTATTAGTGGATGGTAATATATTCATGGATTGTCTTTACCAAGTGACTCTCCTTTTCCCTTGACTCTGTTGTATACCCCACATTTTCCCTTTTCCTTAAACAATTACATGCATTAAAATTATAAGCCAGTATGCAATTCTTTGGTGCTGTCTCACCTTAATTTGCCCCAAGGGAATGTATATATAGAACCTCCGCAAACCCCACTCGTCCCATCCAGGGTGGTTCTATGTGCTGGGTTGCAACAAGGACCCAGCACTTGGCCTTGTTGAACCTCATACAATTGGCCTTACTCCATTGGTCCAGGCTTTCCAGACCCCCTTCGTAGAGCCTTCCTACCCTCAAGCAGATGAACATTCCTGCCCAACTGAGGGTGCACTCGATCCATCCCCTCCCATTTTTGGGAGATAGACTATCTCTCCCTCGAAAAAACAAATCAGTCTCATAGGACAGCAGGAGGTAGACAGGAAGGAGAGTTTACCAATTTTAGAACAGCAGAGTGATAAATATTCTCTATTGCACTATCTTACGGCAAAAATTTATGAAGCAATAGGGAAGTGTATCTCATAGTACTCTTCAAATGAGCTACCACAATCAAATAAGCTGGTTGATGTCTACAACTATCACAGTAATTCTAAGCGTACCACTGTCTATGTTTCTTTGCTAGACATTATTAGCCAGGAACAAGGCAGGGATTAGAAACTACAGTTCAAAGGTTACAGTAACTACAGCAGCTCCTTAGGTTTTGTGGCATGAAGCTGCCTGCTGTTCTTTAGTAACCACTAAATTCCATGGATCACATCTGTAAACTATACCTCTCATGGCAGTTTACATGAAGACAGAGACAAAATCCTAAACTCTATTCTTGTCTATTCAAGAAATATTTACCTCTGACTCTTGTTAAGGTCACCTAGTGAGCTAATGCTAGCACACACCTAGGCTTGGAGAACTATCATTCTTCAGTATCCTATCAACACCCCGGGGCAAAAGCTTTGCTCTAAGAGATTACTTAAAGATGAAAAACAGGACTACTGTCTAAAATCAAATGCAGTTTGACAAGGCATTCTTATGAATTAGGGATATTCTCAGTCATCCCTGCTTAAAGGATTTCAGAAACTGGGTGGTGGGAACATGGACAGGACAAAATAAAAAAAAACAAACACATCACCAAAAACCACCCACATGATCATAGAATGGTTTGAGTTGAAAAAGACCTTAAAGATCATTGAGTTCCAACTTGATGATCATATACCCTACAAAGCTAACTCAGATACTCAAATTCAACTCTCTTTATTTTCTGTAGCTGGGTCAAAAATCACTGTGACATCAAAAAGCCAGTCAGCTGATATCCACATCTGCACATGCTCAAAACCACCCTTGCCTAGCCTGGGAGGTCTAGACAGATATCAAAGAAACTCATCCACACCAAAGAGAAGGCCTTCTTTAACTACAAAACCAATCAGACTTCATTTAAGAAAAAAAACTCAATAGCTTGTTAATGTATTTCTGTTCCAACACATGGCTAGAAAAAAAAAAGTGAACATGATGGCAACACCCGATTTCTGTTTTAACAGAGTTAGAGAAAAAAGTGAAAATTCTTGCAATATCCTGTTTGCATAAGAACTTAGCACTCAGAATATCAATACTAAGTAACACCTCTTGACTCACTGCTCTTGTCAATCTCAAACACACACAAATCCACGTCTCCCACTCACCACAGGAATAATCCAACCATCACATCTATACCAATAACACTACCCAAACTTTTGAACTGGGCCGACCATATGAGTTTTTACTCAGGGATCCTATGTATATCCAGCCATGTCACCTGCATGACTGAAATGCATGCACTCCCCGTAGATACATAGCCATTTATGAAGACAAGCATACATCTCTTGGTCACAGTTTCATATATGCCCATTCTAACATGCAAAAACAAATTGTGGAGCCGTGATATGAAAAGGATTCCAAGAAACAGGAGTGCCAGGAGCAAGTTGTGTACTTCCAGAACAGGTCTGGCTAGCCTACAGTTCAATATTGCTGATTGGCTAATTTTTTTGAACCTCTGCTCAAGTGCCAGACACTCAAGTACCAACTATTGCACAAAGACACCTTAAAGAATCTATTGAATGCTACGTATTACAGTATCTATTTTGTAAGCACATGATACAGCTCAGTGCAGGTGGGCTCAGACCCAGCTGAACAAAGACTAACATGCATCATTAAATACAAGCATGGGATGGATCTGCTTCACGTGTGGTGGATGCAAGACCTGTAGAATATGTGTTTGTCCCAGCTTTAAATACTTGGAAATTTCATGATGTCCAAATAAAAACTGCCTACTTCTGGGTGCTTTTTAGTTAGAGCACATCTTAGGGATCTATCTTGCAGACAATTATTAGCCATTTCAAGCTTCCCAATGTCTTGGTGTGCTAAACAATATTTTGTAAAAGTAGGGCTAGAAGAACTTTACTGTCTCTTAAGTTCAGACTGGGATTTTCACTATACAGTTTACATCACTAAACTAAATTAAAAATCCAGTTCTAATAAAAGTAACACCATTTAAGAGCTGAAGGTCTGTTGTGTTCTCCTTGTACCTATAGCTGTCAAACAGCAAGTAAGAAAACTTTATGATGAAGAAGAGAGACCTGAAAACGGCAGCAAAAGAAAGCCAGGTCCTTCCAGGCAGGCAAGGCAGAGGCGGGCTCACATTTCGAAGACCAGCTGAAAGTCGACAGCGCCGTTCTGTAGCCCGCCCATTCCTACCAAGCCCCCCGCTCTCTCAGGGGGCTCCAGGCCAGTGACCGCCCCCGGGCTGAGGCCAGGCCCGCCGCAGGTCGGGCCCCCTCGGCACAGGTCCCACAGGGAGACGCCCCGCTGGGCCGAGCCGGGCCGCCGCCAGGCCCCCACCTCAGGCAGCCCCGGCTCTGGGGAGGCTAGGGATCGACTGGTACTTACGAATTTGGGCTTCCTGCCGTCCGCCGTCTCCTCGGCGCCGCCGGCACTCCCGGCCCCCGGCGGGCCTTTCCGACGAAGCCCCTTGTTCTCTCTCCCGCCGCGACCTGGCGGCGAGGACGGGGCGCAGTAACGCGGTCGCGGCCGCCGCGGCTCCATAGCCGCGGCCGGGAAGAGGAGAGGAGGGGAGAGCAGACCGCTGCCCGGGGTCGGGCCGAGGCCCGGCGGCCCTGGCCGAGCGGGGCGCCTGCGATTAGAGCGGCTTAGCTGAGCTCGGCCGGGCAGGGCTCCGCGGGGGAGGAGGGAGGCTCAGGGCTAAAGCCGCCGCCTCAACGCGGTGAAGGATTTAGCGAGGAGCTTCTAATCCTGGCAGCGGCGGCCGCCGTCCCCGCCCGGCGTCTGCCCCGTCCGCGACACCGCCAGGCCGGAGCACGAGGAAGAGGGGCAGGGGCGCGCGCGCTCCCAACGGCCGCTCCCCGGTGCCTGTCAGAGCCCAGGAATGTCCCGCCGTCCGAATCGTCCCGCCACTGCTGGTCCCGCCCCCGGCCTCCCTCCGCTAGCCAATCCACAACGTCATTTTGGAAATGTCGCTTCCCGGTTGGTTGGCCTTCTGCCAATCTCCGGTGAATCAGCTGTTCCCAGCAAAGCGCCGCCGAGGAGACCCAGTGACCGCACTTGTTTGCTGCTCCCCCCAACCCTCCGGACTACATTTCCCAGAGAGCAGCGCGGCCTGCGCACGCGGAGGGAGACGAAGCTGTGCGACCCTATGCGCGGGGGGAGTTGTAGTCCTATGCGGCCTGGGCGGGGCGCGGGGAGAGCCCGGCGGCGGGGACCCCTGGGGTCAGCCCGGGAGTGGGGGCGGTCTGGGCGTGGGGTTTGTGAGCGCACGTAGGCTTTCTTCAGGGTTTGAGGCGTCTCGTTTTGTTTTGGCCCTGAGGAAGTTTTAAGCTGCCACGTAACTGCAGCAGCCACGGTCCGGCCTGACGGGGCGGGTCCCATGTCAGCGAGCGGCGGGTGCGCAGCCGAAGTAACGTCCTTGGGGAGGGGAGGGTCAGGCCCTGGTCCTCTCTGGCAGAGAGCGCGAGCTGCAGCCCCCCGCACACCCAAACAGTTCTGCTGGGGTAGAAAGGCTCTGTGGGAATACCGGCGGAAGGTGGGTAAAGAAAGCCCCGTGTTTTGAGGTACAGTCGCCTCCATCTAAAGGGTTAAGACACACTTTGATTTTCTCAGGAAGGTTTTATTTCGTTGCTTCTCAGGTCCTGCCTTGCCTTCTGCAGCATCTCATCACCCGCAGCCGAAGGACGGGACAGGTCCCTCACCGGTTTGGCCTAGGATGGCGATATCCGAAACCTGGTTTTGTTAAAAATTCCAATTTCTTATGGAAGCCACTATTGGACAGGTGAAGGCTGGTTCATCTATTTCTGATACAGGGCCTGGATAAGAACAGGGGACGTAAGAGTTAATATGGGAATAGCAAGAAGGCAAGAATGAGGGAAATAGCTAAGATAAGATGTTCTGAGGTTGCCTAGCGATTTACTAGAAAGTAGATAGTTTGTATAACATGATGAGCTGAGGTATGGAGTTCCTAGGTTTTACCAGTACAAAACCGGTTGGGACTAGACCTGCGGTTTGGACAACAGCCAG
>WKFP01015257.1:730822-768037 GCA_011057875.1 Pterocles orientalis | reverse complement strand
TTCTTGGCCACGAGGGCACAGTGCTGGCTCATGGTCATCCTGCTGTCCACCAGGACCCCCAGGTCTCTCTCCCCTACACTACTCTCCAACAGCTCAGTACCCAACTTATACTGGAACCTGGTGTTGTTCTTGCCCAGATGCAAGACTCTACACTTGCTCTTGTTAAATTGCATTAAATTTTTCCCCGCCCAAATCTCCAGCCTGTCTAGGTCTCGCTGGATGGAAGCACAGCCTTCTGGTATGTCAGCCACCCCTCCCAGTTTCATATCATCAGCAAACTTGCTGAGGGTGCACTCTATTCCCTCATCCAAGTCGTTGATGAATATATTGAACAGCACTGGTCCCAGTACCGAACCCTGGGGGACTCCACTAGATACAGGCCTCCAACTAGACTCCATCCCATTCACCACATGGATTTAAATAGATTATTTGCAAGCTGGCTTTTGACTGAGTTTAGGCAGTTCTCCATATTTCATTTGGAGACACCTAGTTTTTGCCTATAAGAAGAAGATAAAACAGTTAATTAACTGTTCTTTAATTAGGTTCATCGTCTTAAAATGTCACATAAAAGTTATGAAGGATTCTGTAAGCAATATTGTTGTTTTTATGTGGCAAGCATGTAAGTTGAACTGTCTTTATTACTAACACTATTTCAGCATTCTAAGAAGCAAAACCATCCACCATCCAAAGCCACTGTTCCTGTGGCTTGGCAGAAGCAAGGCAAACGGCAGATAGACACGTCTTCTCAGGAAAATGGTTTCTTCTTTCTCTCCTGAAAAGCACCAAAGGCCATTCTATCTCAGGTCCCTCAAGCTTGCATAGCTGTTTGTAAATCATACCAATTGAATATGTATCTTGTACCTTTCCTAACATCTTATTAAAACAGTAAAGTAGTTACATCAACTCATAATGTAGATTAAAATTATGTTAAAAAAATGCACAAAAAAAAAATCTCTGTCTTCATGTCTTTCTTATGGGAACAATTGATGCTATTTATTATCTAACAAACTCTTTAACAGTTGCATTTTCATATTGCAACAGCAATCATTAATAATTTAAATGTATGACAATATAATATCCTTAAATGTAACCTATGGATAAGATGTTATTTTTTACAGCATGGGTGGTTCAGGAAGCATGTTGTTCCATTATTAAGATAACAGGTAGATAAAAACTCAAATTGTTCATTTAGTCTAGTCTAGTCTGGTCTATTTACTTAGTTTACTAAGGAACCTGGCAGTTAACTTTATCATACTAATGAATGAACAAATTTATGTTACAGTTATGAGAAAAATAATGCTCTGTTCAAATAATGAAGTTTTATTGAAGAAAATTTACCATATTTTTTTCATGGAAAACACCTAGAATTCTTGTGGCTTTTTGGACATCATCTGATTGATATTTAGTCAGTGTCACTGTCACTGTACTAGTATATGTCATCTCTGCTATCTGTTGGGGGCATAGACTAGGAAAAATGAAAATCCATAGCTAAAACTCTATGCTGTAAGACCGTGGTTATCAATCAGAAAAAGTAAGCAACTAAAAATTTGCAGCCTGATAAGACACTAGCCTGAAGTTCTTAAAAGAGAAATAGCTATTAGACATTTTCTGATGTACAGCAGTTACAAAGTTATGAGTCTACTAAAATGTGACAAAAAGGAGTTTGGGGTTTAATAGTCTTTTCATAAAGGATTGATTTTTTTCCTGTGCTTAAGCTCGTCATTGAGAAATATTCTGTTTGTTATGAATCTGCTTAAAGGAAATCTGAGAACTGAGTTTAGGCTAAACCCAAAAAACTAGTCATTTTCTTTAAGATTCCTTGGGTTGGTTTTTTTTTGGTAACAAAATTGGTTTACTCATGTGATGCTTTAAAAATATGTGAGGTTAATTGTCTTACAATGCTTCTCTTCTAAAATCCTACTCTTACTCTTACCTGTCTGACTTCCCAGTGTACTACATACAGTGGAAGTTCTCAAAACACTTGTTTACCATAATTTGCTGACACACTGGCAGACAGGTATGTTTGTGATAGTTATTATTTGTCTAATACTTTTGAATATTTTAGGTGGAAGCTGGGCCTTATGACGGGATAGGTAATTAAAGAAAATGCTGTCTTCTCTGTTATGTTGAATTATATGTAACAAGAATCTTTGAGCCATTTGGATCACCAACTTGGTAAAAGTGAACTAGTCAGACCTCTTGGCACATATATTTCTTGTCTCTAAAAATCTCTGAACTGATATCTTCTGAAAACAGTTGTTTTCTTCCCTTTCTAATTTAAGAAAAAGAAAAAAAAGGAAAAAAAAAAAGAAAATAATATTATGGTCATATTTCTTGCAGTTTGTTTTTACTACCAACAGTAATACTTTTGGAAACCAGAAACTTGTTGACTTTGATCCCAATTCTTTACTGATAGGCATCTTTATTGTTAGGCATCATACCTGCACAATGGTAAGTATCAGTGTTAAGTATCAATGCAATATGTATCTTGCACCAGTTATAAAAGATATTCAGGTTTTAGAGAAACAAGGATATAAGGGCTCTTCTTCATTTACACAGGGCACTTAAAAAAGATTTAATTAAAGGACTAAAGCTGAAATGAAGCTTTCACTGAAATTTGTCTTTAAAATACTTTTATACATTTTTAATTGTTTCATGGGAGTTGTTGCTGAAGAAAACAACAAAGCAAAGGGTTTTAGCAGGTTCTGAAGGTATAGCTATGTAGCCATCTTTACTGAAGAATGTCACAGTCCTGTTAGTGATTTTATATCAGTCATAGATTTTTGAAATGTCAAACAAAATTTTACATACAATGGATTTAATCTCTCTCTTTCTAGCTAGAATTTAAATTAAGGAGTTTCAGAAGTAGTTGTAGTCTGAGTAACACCATTCTCCTTTCTGAGCTTTCAAAGTCACCCTGTTAAAGATGAAGATATAAGTAGGAAGGTAGTTTGCTTCATCAATTTATTGTGGATTACATGTTGCTAATAATTTCTCACAAAATATTTTAGGCTAGCGTCTCATTCAGTGGAGGAAATTTAATATACCTCCTTCAAGATACTGCCTAGATGGGAAAAAATCAGTAGAGAAGTCCATTATACAGTTCATCAAATGGATCTTTATGAGGATATTGGAGATGTGATTTGTGGCACAATTTCAGATACATTGCATACTACATTATTATAAAGTTCAGGTTTGTAATTTAATTATGGGCCAAATTATCTTCAGTTCTAACTCTAGTCAAAGTGACTAGGCCAAGCCTGACAGCTGGTATAAATTATAAATTGTAAGTGGTCTGAGTGTCATGGGCCGCAATAAAGGCTATGTTACATAATTTTATATGTCGTGTGGGATTTTCAGAGCTGCCTAAAGAATTAAATGAGCTGCTCAAACCTTGTCTATTCTACTGTTGTACTATTAAACGTTCCTACGAAAATTATTGCAAATTGTTATTTTTTCCCAAAAGAAAATAAATATGTTTCCAGAGGAGAAAATTGTGGTGACACTTTTTTGTGAATATGAGGGTCTGTAGTAGTGTGATCCAGCATAGAGATTTTTCAGGGCATTTACTATAAAGTTTTTAAGGCTTATGTCAGAGTGCTGGGATGTAATTATCTTCCATTACTGCTTGATAACCCTCTGAATTCCTCATAGCTTTCATTTTTTAATAGAATTCTGTCTTTTTTTATGATTCATTTTCCAAATTTCCTTCTAAGATTCTGTCTTTCATTTTTGCTTGTGATAATGTATATTCCTTTCTGTTAGGGTGTGATACTGTCTGCTTTCACAAATCCCTTATTTTCTTTTGACAGATGTATCATTTTGAGAGAGAGGGATATATATAAAAATACACATATAAGTATGTGCATATATAATGCTTTTTATGAGTTAGTTATGTATTGAGAAAGTATCAAAATTGACTATAATTTGTTTATATCGCTTTTATTTCTCTCTGACTGATTTTCTTATTCTAATCCATCTTTAAGTTTCTCATTCTAGTTTTTCCTCTCACAAGAATAATGGCTATAATCATATCATGGTTACTGCAACTTAATATTCAGCTACAGCAAGTACTGTATGCATTAAGAAAAATGCTTTCCCTAATTTAAAATATATATATATATATCTCATTTTGGGAAATTTCTGAAATATATTCTATATGAAATGTAATCAGCAATTTTGTGGGTAACAGAAGTCACTCTGTTGCTGTCCCATCTCCATGTTACTTTTTGATCTTCTGTTGCTTGGCGTGTTTTAGTGAACAACCCAATTTTTAATGGCTCTTTAGCACACGTAGTGGTACGCTTCTACAAACAGAGTGCAGCGTGCTGTTTTTCTTACATTATACAGAAGCTTCGTCTCTTGTCAGAGGAAGATGAAGAATGTAATTGGATCACAAGTACTTGCATCACAAGTACTCCTCCAGTGCAGCATAGCTACTAAGCCACGTTTCTTCTAAGAAGTTTCTTAAGTGGCAGGTATGTGACAGGTCTGAATCAGAGTACACTTCATAAGTTTCCATTTTCCTTCACCTATGTTATAATAAATGAAAGCTGTTAGTTAAGAAAAATGAATGCTTTCACTTATTTTTACAAAGTATTTCTGCAGAAATGAGGGAGATGATTATGTTGAATTGTGATATAGAGGTTATCCTATAGGACCAAGAGATGTAACTAACTCTCAGGTATTTGGGGGGGAAGGCAGACAAGATAAATTGTGTTGTAATCATTACAGGAGTGCCTCTCAGCTGGCAGTAGTTGAATATAGCTTCTCAAGATGTTTTGGGCTCATTGTACCATGAGCGGACAGAATGAAGACTTCTGAAACCAAAATGTATTTGCCAGGGAAAACACAGGCCAGTTGTCATGGTTTCTGTTACTCTATAAATGGAAAATTCAGAGAAAGTAAAATCTCAGCCTCTGTATAAGTGTCAAGACACGGTGGGAGCCAGCTGTTCCTACAGGATGGAGGGCTTACGGAGATGCCACAGCCAACAGGGCAAGGAGACTCACTAGCCAGGGCCCATCCCACCACCCCCAAGCGAGGCAAGCAAGACCAGCCCAGGGATGGCAGACAGGTTTATTCAGTAGTCCAGACCATCAGGCAGCTTGGTGATGATGAGGCAGGTCTGAGGTCAAGCCAGATAGTGAGGCCAAAGGTCAGGGTCAGGATGAGGTCCAGTGAAAGTAACAAGGGTCAGACACAAGGGTGATGTGGTATATGTGCTGGAATACATCCTGTTTGTGTGTCCCGTGAGTGGCCTCATGAGGCTCAAGATCTTTGTTACTTCTACAACCACCATTAATCTGAAAGAAAAAAATCTATGATCATGTGTCCATCAGTCTCTGAAAAATAATTTAATTCCTTATCCCCATCTGTTGACAAACATGCGTTCCTTTTCATTCATGAGTTCATTCCCCCTTGTTTTGAACTACCATGCTGGTACCAATAAAGAGGAAATTTCCTCAAAGAAGTTTGGATAACCTTTGGCAAGATTAAAAATCAAGTGAGGAATCATCAGGGAATCAATGACTATACCCTTCTAAGTGCACAGAAAGTTGCAATTAACCATTATGTTGTGTGAGTTTCAAACCTAGACATCAGATAGATTCATGTTTTCCAGCTAAAAAGGTCTTTTTTTAAAAGAGACCCATTGAAAGAGGGAATACGAAGACCTGCACAGGCTTGCAGAATGGTGACTGTACTGGGGGACTAATAAAGGCAGACAAGCTGTGATAATCCAGACACATGATTTGGATAGATGATACATACTTTCAAAACAGCTTTCTTTATGTGAATTACAAGATGGAAAAAGGAACAATGCTGTCCCAAAAGTGGTTCAAAGCATACATGATTAAGAGCAGTACACTGATCAACTTTTTTGCATTCTTCACTGGAAGTGAGAATAGAGCACCAGTATACAGGGTTGCACAGAGGAACAGTGTGCATAGAGGCAAGAGCAGCATGCAGAGCAAAGAGCTCAGCAGCAGGAGCAGCAGGTGGGCTTATGTATGGAACGGTGCTGAGAACTGAGCGTTGAAAGGTGCTTATCCCAAGTAAAACTGCATTGCTTATGCATATGCTGAGCTTGACTTACTGACCCTCTGCCAGCAGTGTCATTCACCATGAGACTCTTGGTCCCTGTAATGATTACTTCTAGTTGTATTTAGGTGATGTGACTTTCCTGTGGCCATGCACATCACAAATCAGTAATGATACTGGAGATGAGTGTCAGTATACCTGACATGAGAAAGTATTTCCAAAAACTATGGTTCCATAACACAAATAAAATATATGGGGGTTTTGTAGCATTTAAACGTAGGGGGAGATCCATATGCTCCAGTTTACAGCAATCTAAAAGGTAAAGAACTAAACTAAGCTCTTTCTGTGATTAATGAAGTAACAGTTAACTGAAGCTCACACTTTGGCTAGTGAAGAGAAACTAGCACCTACAAAAGGCCACTCTTAGAATATGAATATGAATCTAAAACAAATGGAAAGAAGAACCTCTGGAGATCCTTCTCTGTCTTGACTGACTGCAGAAGATGCTTCAATACCTGGATTAGACTAGATGAGTACCTTTTATATGCTGAAGGTAAGTGAGGTAAATCTCATTTTCTCAAACCATTCTGGGGACTTCAGCAATTTCAAGTCAATAAATCTACTCCATTTCAATAGATTTTATTAGAAATATTCATATTCATTCAGAAAATGTAGAGACATTTAAATAGCATGTTAATAACTCCTTGGAATTAACAAGAAAATTCTTTTGTGATCCTCAGAGAATAAAACCTTGAATAATCATACTTCCAAGATAATCTGCACATGTCTGACAATACTTTTTGATAGTCTGAAAATTGAAGACAGATTTTTTTCCCCAAAAGGATTAATTACTACTTCCCTTACTCCTTTCACTGTAGTTTGTTATCATTGTTGATATTAAACTACTTAAAAAACTGTGGGAAGTGTTAAGTTGCAAATGTGTTCACCTGTTCTATGGACTTACTTGGGCAAGGATTAAAAACGTTGATGCTGCTCACAACCTAAATGTTCTAGTACATTTTCTTGACAAAAACTATTCCATCTTTCTCTTTCATCTTTCCTTTCACACCACCCCTTTCTGTTACAATATATTGTTTTTTCTCACTTTCAAAACTTCCCTTTCAACCTTGGGACCTTTTGGCATATGGAGAAATTTAGTCTCTTCTCTAATCAGTGCACGGCATCAGTCCCATCATTAATTTCTTAGATATGCTTAACAGGTACCTTTGTGCATTCTCCCAGATGACATTCACTCTATGAAGAAGTCATCTGTAAGCATCCACAAGCAACTTAATTGAATCTTTCTTTAAAATTCTCCTTTGCCACTATGCCCACGGAAATGTAGATTTTAATTACAGCCTCTCTCACTACAAGGTGTTGCTTCTGATTTGGTCTCAATCTGACAAGCTTCTGAGGCGTTGCCTTGTTTTAATTCAAAACACTTGCGGCTCTAGGACCCTGGCATTTTACAACGTGAAACATCTTGAGTAATGCACAGAGCTTGGTATCTGTGTTACATGCAAAACCAGAACACCTAAGATCTGTTTGATTTCTAGACTTTCTCTCGAGTTTCTGCTTGCATTTATGTGGGAAAATTCACCACAACAGATATATCAGAATAAAAAATACTTGCTTTCCAAACTTAATTTTCTACTCTTCAAATAGGACAAAAATTCACTAAGTAACTGTTGTAATTTGTCAGTGTTCACCATATTTACGAAATAATCCATATTTTATAGTTGACATTGTTCAATAAAACTTTCAGACTTGTGGTGTTTTATAGCTCTGAACTGTAGATGTGCACAATCTCAGAACTGACTGTTTTATCCCCATGTCTATTAGTATGACTTGTAAGAGGAGTTGGGGATAGATATATATATCCATTTATGTTTTAGGCGGAAACAGTGGAAAACTTGGCCTGTGTAGAACTGAAGTCTGTCATTCCTTTTAAACTGGGAGATTATACAAGCTATATTCATTCAGATTCAGTCTTATGTAAATCATGGCTTTGCAATCACTTAGGAGTTGTATCACATTAATCTACAGTGACACTGTTCAACAGAGTCTAGAAAGTTGTTTGATTTTACACTTTGTAAATGACAGTTCTTGATTTCCTGTAATGTTTTGGCTCGCAGACAAAACCTTGTTTCAGTAACTACATATTAGCTGGACAGTTACAGATGAAATGCAGAATTCTTGTGGTTGGGTGTTATGATCAACATTCATCACAAGCTAATAACGATGATTTTGAACATCTTAATTGGAGATCACACAGCTCTGTGTAGTGTGAAATAAGATGTCTGGTTGATTGTAAAGATTTTGACTGGTCCTTGTGCTGATAGCCTGCAGGAGATTTTAATATTCTGGAGTCACACCAGATGTGCAATCTGCTGCAGTACATACTTTGGCTCAGTTTCAAGCTGCAAGGGTTTGATATCTGATGTCACCTCAAGGGAAAGATAATAAACAGCTGCGCTAATGACATCTTTTTATCTCTTTACTCTTGATTTACCTAGGTTTTGACTGATGCAATAGTCAGCTTAGGATAACTGTAGTAAGGCACAGACCTTGTACAATGCCAAGGTATAACAATGCACAAAGGGATCAGAAATGGAACTGGAAAAAAATGAGTAAATATTATTTAACTGCTTTATGGACGTGTCTTAATCCTATGTCCAAAATTTAACTTTTTGCTGCAAAATAGATTTGGAAAAGCATGCAGATCCAAGAAAAAAAATGGAAGAGGAATCACAGTTTTAAAATTAGTATTGTAAAAGCATACAGATAAGATTTTGATTAATTTTTATAGCTGCAAGAAATGTAGTCAGTTTTCTGGATCAATGGAGGTATTTATTCTGGGAGTGAATAGATAGCAGTACCAGAACGCCCCTACTCCATGGTTTTGCTGGATAAATTCTTTTATAGTATATTCCACGGAAACAATCTGAGTCAGTGTGACTTCTGTAGCCCTTGATCACAGTCCCCAGAATTGGTCTTTTGTCCATTCTCACATTGGACAACTCATAGCTTCAGGTGTTTCATGCTGTTGTGTATCTCTTTAAGTGTGGAACTTTAGCACAGAAAAGACCAAAAATTCACATCTCATCAGTTGGGTGAGTTTGACCAGTAGGTTATGCAATTAATATGAAGTAAAGAATATATTCATCTTTGCTAACAGACCTGAAAGTTTATGTTGGGTGGTTTTTTTTGGTTTTGTTTGGTTTGGTTTTGTTTGGTTTTGGTTTTGTTTTAATCAATTTCTTCAGACTATAGCAAATATACTGATGTCATGTTAAAAGAGAGAGAAGAATGTAAGAAATTGGGAGCTGTTGTTATAAATGGCTGGTTTTGAATTAGGGAAGGAACTACAAAGAAGGAACTACAATAACTTGTATTCTGTTATGCAGAAGCATTTAGAACTAATCACTGAATAAACAAGATCTCATCTAAGCTCTTTGCCCTACTGTGGCTGCTGAACACATGTACAAGTAAATGGTAGAGGAAATAGTCTGAGTTGAAAAATAGGACATGTAAAAGATCACTGGAACTTTCACCTGGAATGTGAAAGAAAAACAAAAAATTTAAGAAACCATTACATTTGCCATCTAAGCACTGAATGAGGAGAAAGACAATCAGAAGGTCCCTTATTTCTGACTCTATCTGGTTTTTTGTCACTTGTTATGCTTCATAGTTTTTAATTAACTCAAGCTAATTGTTAAATAACTTTGTTATGATAATACACCATGATGACTGACTGAGAACGGGGCCTTCCACACAAATGTGAAATGTGTGAAGGATGCATTTTAAAAAAGGACATGAAGATGTATGAGACTGGGTGGTGCAGGAGCCAAACCTGTGATGCCAGGAAAGAGAGAATATCTGATAAAAGTCCATTTTGAAACTGAAAACTGTAATACACCACTGAAGATACAGAATTAACATGTAAAAGCATGACGTAACTAATAGTTGCCTGGGAACTTCTCGTGGTTTTGAACCCAGCTAGTGGCAAACAACTTCCACACAGCTACTCACTCACTCTCCCTCATCCCAGGGAGGGGGGAAAGGGCTAAAGGGGTAAAGGGAAAAGAGACTCGTGGATTGATATAAGAAGAATTTAATAACTAAACTACAATTAAATTGAAAATAATAATAATAATAATAATGATAGTGATAATAGTAATATATGCAAATATACAAATGAGTGATACACAGTAAACTGTTCATCACCCGATGACCAAAACTCAGCCTGTTCCCAGCTAATGATCCTGGAGCTGGGAGAGTCCTGAAACTGCGATCCTGGAAAAGAGATAAGAACACAAGTGTCTGAGAGACCAAGGAAAATGACACAGGACTCTACTCCACCACATTACAGGATAACTTACATTTGACTTGCTGCGAACAGGCTGAGAAGCTAGGCATGTGGAGTGATTTGTTTTTAAAGTGTGATTTCCTGAAATATGCTGCTTCTGTTTGAAAGGCCATAGATAAACCAATTACACTAATTCTGAAGAAGATGGTAGCTTTGTTTGATTTAAGTCAGAGACAACATATCCGAAGTGGATTATGATAGACAAGGCTGCCTTATGCCTGAAGTCTGATCAAGAACAAGTGATGCTGTGTGCTGTGCACTTCTGAAGTACTGATTAATGAAGAAAAATGCTCTTAGAGAAAAGGTCTAAGTGTCTCCTTTTCTAAGTGAGGATGTATTTTTTCGTTGAGATGCACAGTACAGTACAGTGAATTAAAGGCATTTTGGAATTCTGTAGCTGAATGTCATTCCCGTTAGAGGAGATACTGGCAGTTAGATGGCTTTGATTGCTGCCAGCTGTCAATACCCCTGAGGAAAGCAGAGATACTTCTATGATGGAAGATGAACAAGCAGCCTGCTGATCAACCGCATCACAAGTTGTGTCAGAGGATTACTGAGTTAAATAAAATAGATGCGTGTTTACACTCTTCTAGTCATAAACAAGCTGTCTGTGAGTTTTCTTTTCTTTTTTTTCTTATAGTCCAGTATGTTAACTGGTTTCTGTAGCCTCTGTTCTTGAATATATGGAATATATGTCCTTAGATGGAGAGAAAAGGAGCTAGACCAGACATTTAAAAATGTCTGTTTTTTCTTGGGTAAGTACCATTTAAACAGACAACATGGGTAAAAATGGTTTACTTGTTACTGTTACTTTACTGTAGTAAATGGATATATGGACTAGAATTTCAAAACTAGATACAACTTGCAATGTGCAGTTAATTTATGGATCCAATACCTGCTGTGCAGTACAAGCTGGGTACTGGTGTTGCACATGGTCAGTTACCTACTACTAGTTTCTATATGTGTAATTTAGAAATACACACTAGATTATGCCTAATTTTGAAAAATGTAGTCCATATGTTTTATGAGTCCTCTTCTGTTTCTTCTCATTGCACATGCTTACTCTCAGTGTTCATCAGAAAATGAGCTGAAAGCAATAAAAGAGTAACTGAAGACTAACAATGCAGTTTAAAAAGTCTAAAAAAATGTCTTAGAAAGTTTAAGTCTGTCTTTACACCTGTGCATTACCAAGTAGTTGAGAATATAAGGTGGTTTTTTTGAGTTGGTATGTCCCCCTTTAAAGCCTTCAATGTTAGCCAAGTGACACATTTTACAAGTCCATGGAGCTAATAAGTGTTGGGTGTAGGTAAGTAATTGTAATAGAGATACCTTCTGGGAGGACATGTCCAGCCTTAACAATCTTAATAAAGAAACAAATAATATGTAATTATCTTGCATGGCAAGGGAATATAAAGTTTCTCTATATTTTATTCCTCAATTTTTTTTGCTTGATAAGGGGTTAGATTTAATGGTAATTAGCCCAAATCAATATGAGAATATATCTGAGTGTTGTATGAACGTCAAGGTGTCCCAAGTCTGCAAAAATTCTTTATAAAACTGATTGTGCCTTCTGAGGCACCAACCACTGCAAACAATTTTCTCTGAGTTTATTGAGCTTTTAATGACAGGTAGTCATTATGTAGCAGCCGCAGTAGGAAGTCCTGTAGTGTTATACATCTTACTTGTCAATTGTCTTTCTATTTGGAGATTCATAATACCAAAGTCAGGAGGCTAATCACCAAGGCCCCCTTTGCACTCATGAGGCAGCCCTTAAATCTCTTTCAACGTGTAGAGAAATCCTAGAGAACTCACAAACTGAAAAAATAGAGACCAAACTGAACAGTCAGCCAACAGTGATCATATGAGAAGTGAGAAGGGAACTAGAGAAGTGTTAAGAGCCAGGGGTGATAGCATGAGTCTCTCCTATTCTTCAGGGGCAGGTAGTCTGCATGCTTTTCTCAGGCATCCTAATTTAGGCTCAGGTATGTGTGCAGACCAAGGTAACCTAGACTAAAAACTTAGAAGTTTTTTCTTTTCTTAGTTTTTCATGGTGTGAAAGATGCAAGTACTTTACTGGAATAGAATTTAGGACCCAAGTTCAGTTTTTGTTCAGATACGGATCGTTGGTGGCTATGAAAAAGCCAGTGGAAGCAGTAAAAAGCTGTCACAAAGGCTGTGTTTATACTCCTCTAGTGTGGTTCGTTTTAGTATAATTCCCATCCCTCTAAGGGAACAACTGAAACGTGCTGTGGCTTTCCTCCTGAAATGTGCGTACATGTGTTAAATGTAGCCCTGATAGAGTCAGCGTATGCCTGGACCAGGGAAGGCTTTTTACTGTACATGGGGCCAAAGAAGTGCCTCTAACAAGTAACATAAATTGCTTTCTGAACATTATGTAGGTTGATTCTCTTTTACCTCTGTGACAGTCTACTAATGTGGGCACCTGACTGAGGCTGGGTAAAAAGAATTCCCTCCTTCTCTTTTGTGCTTTGAACCTCTTAGGCAAGGTGCCTTTTTTAATCTTCCCTGTTTCTTCCTTTTGCTTTGAAGGGAGCTTTTCTTCAGTATCTTCATCAAGGTATTATCTTTTTTTTATTTTATTCTTTTTTTAGGCCTTATGGCTTGGATGTCTGACCACCTCAAGACTCGAGTGCGCTGGTCTTTAGAACAGCAGTGTGAAGCGGGCAGGCTCGCCGCTGTCTCAGGGAAAAAGGAACTGAGGACTAAAGTAGTTCAAATAACTTCTCAGCAGCCACACACTGAGTCTGTGGCTGAGCAGAAACTCCAGTCCTAAATGCCGTACCTTCTCCAAACCCCACTGTGTGGGGGGTTTTGTGGGCGGTGTGCATGGGGTGTGTCTGTGGATTCACTGGCAAACTCCAAGCTGCACCAGCCAGTGAGTAGGATGCCCCAGCGCCGGGTAGGGGTATCAGGTGGGCAGAGGGACCATACTGGTATTCAGGGGGATCTGCAAGTGTGGGGTGCCTGTGGAACAAATGTGTGAGTGCTGCATGTGTGCAGCGAGCACCCAGCGGGACCAGCCAGTGAGTCGGGGACCTGTGGGGTGGGCAAGGGGGGGCCGGGATCCAGGCAGGGGTGCTGGGCTGGCAGAGGGGCCGCACCGGTGCTTGGGGGATCCACCAATGTGCGTGTGCTTGTGAACCTGGAGAGTGCGGTGTGTGTGCTGTACCAGTGACCTTCTGCCTCTGCCAGCCCCAGGGGAGGAGGGGACATGGCTGCCTGTGCCTGTGGCTGGTATGAGTCCTGGTGCTGCTGGAGAGAGGGGACAGCACCCTGTCTGTGACTCTTTGCTTGACCAGCCATGTCCATGTCCTCTGTGTGTGTATGTCCATGTGTGTGTCTGTGTGTGTATCTGGGATATGTCCTCAGCTTTGCTGCTGATTGAACCTGCAAAGGGCAAAGTGGCAGCTGCATCCCTCAGCCTGGGCAGAGACCCCAGGTCCCGAGGCACTGGGCTGGGCTCCAGTGGCTGGGCAGGAGGAAGCCCCAGGCCTGGAGCTGCTGGAGGTGGTGGCTGCTTGTAACAGCTCTTAAAATTATGCTTTTGTATCACCGTGTTACCTGAGTACTTCCCAAACCCAACAATTTTTTCTTCTCATACTGTCCTTTAAAGTTAAAAAGGCATGATGCTTACTGAGACATGGACCACAGTGATGGGCAGTATTTTCAGTGACTGATCCTTTTAGGTTCCTTCACTTTAAAAAAATGTCCAGCTTAAATCACTTTCAGTGGGTTTGAATCTTGTCACAATGTTGTAGATAATAAAGCTAGAGCCCCTCTAGGGCACATGAGGCCCTTAATGCCCTGTAAATAAGGAATTCAAAAAAAAGAGGGATGAAAATTGCTTGACATTTCTCAAAATTTGGCCTGTGACATGGTTAATATCACACAGCAGATGTAACATGCCACAGAGGCCACAGCTCACCGGCTGAGGTGAGCTAACTGAGCAGAAACCACAAGGAGAGATTGTACCCACGGAAACAGTTTATTACAAGAGAGCTCAAGGGCATTGGCTGTGAATAAGCTAGAGAATTTATGCCGTACTTTAACCATCACTTTAAACTCCTGAAGCTGCCAAAAGAGGCATTTCAGCCTTCCTCAGATTACTTTTCCTGCTGCTGTGCTCACACAAACAGTTGTGCTGGACAAAGGGAGGTGATGGTAAAGGGGAAAGAAAAATAAATATTCCCTTTTTAACTTGGACCAGTTTCTCTGCTTAGTTTACCACCTGGAAGCACAAGCTTGTGTGTTGGCACAAGTGAGGAGTTAATATAAGGATGGGAACGAATGGCTGAGCAAGGGAATAGTAATGTATCTCTTTATTCAGGTGGTTTGTGCTGCATAAAATGGATGCAGAATTATGGCACTGTAATTGCTCTGTGGATAAGTAGGAAAATAGATTTCCTCATAGTTCAGAGCATAATTCAGGTTGGAAAAGACCTCTGAAGGTTACCTAGTCCCAACCCTTGATCACAGCAAAGCTTGCTTCAATGGCAGTTGAAGTTGCTCAGGGCCTTCCTCAGTTGGGATTTCAATGTTTCCATGGTGGAGATGACACAACCTCTTTGGGCAGCCTGTTCCAATTCTTAACCCCTCTTTGGAAATGATTTTTTTCTGTGTGTCCAATAGGATTTATTTTGACAGCATTTCTCATCTTGGGGAGCCCTGACCTGATCACTGTATTTCAAATGCAGCCTCCATAGTGCTGAATAAAGGGAAATAATTGACTTTCTTGACCTGCTTTTGCTAATGCAGCCTGGTACGTGGTCAACCTTTGTCACAACAGGGTACATTGCTGACTCACGTCAAATGAGTCAAGATACCTTCCTCGCTGGTCTTTTTCAGCAAAGCTGTTTTCTGTCCCTACCAGTACTGTTGCATGGAGTTTTTCCTCTTGCCTTGCAGATCACTAGGATGTGATTGTGTGAGATGAAACAGCAAAGTGATTCAGAAAACTTTGAAACAAGCCCATGTTAAAACTGTTTCCTAGTCGTGTCTTAGCCCTTTTGGGTCCTCAGAAATCTGCACTTTGTTGTCTTTCCATACCTCCCTCTCATCTACTAAGGTTCACCTTCCCACTCTTGCTTTATACTCATCCATGACCCTTCTCTTCCAAAGTTAAGAGTAAATATAGTAACAGCAAAACATTTAAAAACTGAGAGTATAGATGAGAAAAGAAAAGGATAAAAATGCAGAAACGTGGTACTCAGTTCTGCAATTATTAGGACTGTGGCACAGATAGTAGATTGTATAAACAATCAAAACAGAGACTATGAAACTAGTATGTGTTACTAACATTAGAATAGTGTTGTGTCAGATAAAGCTCTTGTAAATGTACATTTTGTTCCCTTTGTATTGATTTTGCTTTTGAAATTACTCTGCATGAAACTGTATTTAATCATTACAAGTGTGAGTATCCCTATACTGTTCAAATGCTTTCTACTTCACTTTATTTCTTATCAGGAACAGCACTGCAAACAGTTGTCTAAGTATTCATATCAAAGCAGACAAAATTCAGACCTCTAAAAGAGTGAATTGCTTTACGCATTTTTGTTCATCACAGAGAACAAAAGCCATACTTTCAAGTGCACTAGGTGTATTTGTAGTGCCTTGCCCATTGCAAGGAATTTTTTTCTACTCTAACATTCTACTTTGTTCGTTCTTTCCTCCATTATTACAATTAAATTCATATAACGGTTATTTTTTCATCTCATGAATTAAATGTTCTTCAGGAACAGAGCAAGAATACACGCACAGAAATCACTGAAGAGTCACCTCTATTGGAAAAAAAAGCCTCTTACTTTCAATTGTGAAATAAGCAGATTTAATAAATTATGACATAATATGAAAAAGATAAATCTATTGTTTCCTCACCTTAGAACCACCAAGTTTTGCCAAGCAAAGTGATTTGGGAACAATGTATTTCCTATTATTTTTCTTCTACAAAGATAGAGACACACCTAATTAAGGTATCATTTTAAGGGAGAAGAAAGTGTCATGGTAAGACTTAAGTGTGAAGGTTAGATTCAGTAGATGTTCTGTATTATACAATATAGTAGCTTTGAGAAAAAGATCTATTGTGTCCCTTTTTTCAAGTTCTTGCAGTATGCTAAGAGTTTATTTTGCTATTATCCATCTCAAACATGCTAAGAGACTACTTTGTCATTACATCCATCCCAAACAACAGCAGATTATTAGACCTGAATTTGACAAGGTGTGGTTCGGGCTGTCTGTGAATGTCTCCCAACCATTTTATTCCCAGTTTTTCTTTCCAGTCATGTAGAGTAGTATGTGAAAAATAATACATGCAAATTTTTTTCAGAATAAGTATGACCAGTTTCATGAATAATTCATTTCTGTCTTGTATGACTTCATTATGTCATGTATAACTAGCACTTTGTACTGTCAGACTGAAAAGCTACAAAAAATGTTTAACCTTGCAGTACAAATTCAAAACTTGTAATTTGAAAAGTTACATGATATTGCACAAGTCCTAGCATTCTCAAATGTACTTTCCCAGATAGCTTACTTCAGATTAAAAAAATACAAGACTTAGAGCTATTTTTTCCACTCATAGAGGTCTGCTTTTTATAGAAACAAATCATATATTTAACAACCTTCACTGTCCTAACAGCTCTCATAAAGGAATTACTTTCAGCTATTGGTCTTAATGATGCAGGATAGCTAAAGACATAGCTAAATATTTCATCAGTTTTGTCAAATAAGAGAGCATAATATCACAACCAGCTTCTAAGTGAGGAATCTCTGGCACTACTCATAAACAAATGAGTATTGTTCCCTAATCCCCTAAAGAAACAGTCAACAACACAGCTGTGAGTTTGCTGTGGTCTGAAGCCCAGAGAGCGACAAGGCTCACCTGGCACCTGCACAACTGGTTAGTTGGTTGTTCCAGTGTTAAGAAGATAAAAGTTTCATTCAATAGTGTATTAACAACTATAACTCTTTGGTTGTGTTTGTATTAATATTCTTTCGTACAGTTTCGTAGGTGCTGACCAGAAAATGTGTTTCTGGAGAAAATATTTCTAGAAAAATGCTGAGTTGCATATGAGTCAGTTTGCCTTGGGATGTCCTCATGCAGAAAAAGGAATGAACGAAAGCCAGCCTTCCTCTTCTTGCATCTCTCAAATGATGCAAAATGAGTTACAAGGTCTTACCTTCAATAGTAATGTAATCCACACATACTGAGGAAATACTTCAAAGCACTTAGTTTTACACACCAAAGTGAGGTGCCCGAAATCTCCATTTAGAGGTGTTTAGAAGCCCACACTTCTCTCCACTGAATATAAAAGGAACCCGAGCACTTACTTTAGTATTGCTTCCTTATAATTTTAAGGTTGTGACAGGTGCAAAGTAAATCTCATACTTAGGGTTTTTTACACAGTGTGAAATACGGTTTTCTAAAATTACTATTCATGGTTACTAACAGTTGCTACTCAGCAGTATTTAGAAGAAGCTGCATTCAGGGTCAACAATTTCATTACCTGGTCATAAATTTGGTTGAGAGCTGGGTGTACAGATCCTCAGTGACTTGCCATTGTGTCCAGTAAGGATCAGAATCAGGATTAATTGGTAAATCTTGCCACTCTAGTGCCCTTCAGTCTCACTGCTCCAAGCAGGCTTAAAAAAGGTTCCTGGTTTTGTTTTAGTTGCTTCAGTTTTCCATCACAATCTGGAGGCGAGGAGAAACATAGGGATTGATACGGATTTCTTTTTTTGATAAATATGCTTTTTTTTTCACTTTAAACTGTTGAAAAGTTTATTTTCTTTCAAATACATATTTTTCCCTTTAAGCATACCATTATGTATATATCTCATGTATGCAGAGAAAAGATCACTATGCAAAAATGGAACATGAATAACATTTTGCTATCGTGTATCATCATGGTTTTAAAAATAATATGTTTGTTCAGATTTCTCTCTTCACAAACTGTGATCCAAGAGCAAGGCAACCTCATGACAACTAACAATTACAAGAAAAACATCTCAGAAATTGTCTTTAAAGGATGAAGCCTCAGGCAAGTTCTCTTTCCTGTAATGTCAAAAGAAAAGTTAATACAAACTGAGTCTTCAAATGAACAGAAACTAATTTGATACTTGGCAGTAGCTAAGGAAAAACTTCTTTCTTCTTTAACTTTTTATTTTGTGTTGCTTTTCTTCTTCATGCAGAGAGATTTTGTAGTTTTTCATACTTCTCCATCAAACCTTTAAGGCAGAAGAGTCTAGATAAGGCATTGGACCAGACTTCTCAGGTGAAAAGTGTATGTTAAAATTACATATGAACAATCCAGATGGGAATTTTATGTTCACCTATTCCCCACAACAGCCTGGCATGTGAGATTATGTGAAGATGCAAATTTGTTCAATAAATCCTATTTGCAGAGTCTTGAACCCACAGTAATACTGGGAGTGTAACTACTGCTCTTCTCTATTCACTATGCAGGTCATTGTAAAACTACTGGTTCAGAAGCTCCTCCTCTGGCCTGCCATCACCTTTCCATGTCAAAAAATGTTGCAAAAGACATCAGTTCTAAACCTGAAGAGAACAAATAGATGACTTTGCCATCCTCCCTTTGTGGAGGGGCTAGCGCAACCCTTCCTTAGAACACCTGACCTTGCAGTGTCGTTGCAACAAATTAATTCTGGCCTATAGGTAACTTATTTGTGTAGAAGTTGGCAGAAATTGGATGATTTATCCATCTCATCCTTCATTTGCAATTGTAAATAGAGTATTGAGTAGGCAAGTTCTATTTTCATCATACAAATTGACTGTCTGGTACGGAATTATTCAAATAGTAATCCTAATTTGCACCCACTGCAGTACTATTAAAGTCAAAGGGCGAAGGAGGTTTTCTGATCTCACACAGCAATTGGCCCATTTATTTTTCATTGTGTTATGTTTGATGGTTTATTTATTAGAGAGTAAGGACTCTTCATAGTCTGCAATTGTATTTCTACAGATGAAGAAGAAAATTTGAAGCCCTTTTTGGATGCAGTGTAGTGCAACTGAGTACCGTGATCTTCATTGCTGAGCTGTGGTTGTCACCAATTCGTTAATCTTCCTCCTAGCCCAAGTTTTAAAGCAATGGTAACTTCACATGGTCAATACAGATCTTCGTGCCTCCTTGTCCTTACTGTGTTGCTGGAAGGATTTCCGGCCTTAAGGATATAGCTGCATAAAAGAGAAAGAGTTTGGAATTGGACTACTCTTTTTTTTTTTTTCCTTTTCAGAAAATGTATTTCACTTATTATTGCATCTTCTTTTCTATCACCTTGGTTATCTTCCCTCAGAGTTTCCTTCTAATCTTTAATGATACCTACAGTTGTTATTTACTTTAAAATTTTTCAAACAAGCACCTTTGTGTTTTCTCTCATGTTCTTGTCTCATCTAGGGATGTCTTCTGGGTAACCCTTGCAAATTCAGATTATTATAATTCTTTAATTCCTCCAAAGACTTATTTCTTCTACTGTGAAGTCTACAGATTTTTGAACATTGTTAGATAGCTTGTAATTTAGAACCCTACTGGTTTGGTTGACAAACATTGTTTCATTAGTGGCAAAGTTTCAATGCAACAAACTGCCAATCCAGCTTTTGATGACATTTTCTTCAGGATTTTTTTTGTTTAATATTTTTTCTATAGTGCCTTTCCCAGTATGATACCATGAAAATCTGTGACTCTGTGTCATAATAATGAATTAGAGAAACACAATGCCAGGTAGCTGATTTTTATAATGTAAGCAACATGATTGACTAATCTTGCTTTCTATGTATGCTTTTTAAATGCAAGAATAAGTAATAAAAATAACTGGTGCATTTTATATATAGTTCAAAGATTAATCCTTATCCCAACAGCTAATTACAAGTCAATAGGATGAGGGGAGACATACAAGGAAAATGACCAAGGTGAAGCCTGACACCTTAATTCCATTGTTTTATTTTTGCTCACTTTATCTGGTCCCTCTTACAGCCTGTCCTCTAAAGAGGTGTCCTGCTCCCCCACCTTCTTTCTCTCTGTCTCCATTATGGATTTTGATTTGAACTGTAATATATAGGGAGTCATTGTCATGAAGCAAATAAATGGAAACCTATAGAGCACTTGACTACACACTTTACAATTTCTCTTGTTCATGAATTTGTATCGTAAATTTATTGTTTTAATATCTGAAAGTCCAACAGCTTATTAACTTCTCAGACACTCAGAATACAGTTTTTCTAATCATGTGCCACTCATTCTAATGGCTTTGTTTTTTGAAGGACCACTAAATCTTATAAGCAGAGGTTTAATTTCCTTCTTTGAAAGAAAAAGAAAAAAATGATGAAAGTACTTGATGTTGGCTGTATAGTGATGAAGCATTCATCTTTATTTCTGTCTATTGAGATGCTTTCCAGGCTAATAATTGGGAATTGATCATTGTAAAAAGCTGTATTACAGCAACAAAAAATGACATATGCATTGCACTGATAGCATTTTAATACTGAAATCAATTTTTCATAATATTATAAGGGGAAGCATGAACTTTTCACTCTTAAAATGTATTTTGAGAGTTTCAGGAATACTTAGTATCTCTAATTATTTCATGTAAATTTCAATTCCCCCACTTGCACTGTTTTGTTAATAAGAACTGAAATTTTAATTTCATGTCCTCTCACATTTATTCATTACTACGATGAGCATTTTATCTTATTTGGGCATTTATATTTCCATAGGTAATAAGCATAGGCAGTTGTTGCAAATCTAATTTTGAACTGTTTTCTGCAGTTTTTCTCTCTGTAAAATTAATTACAGCAGTTCACTAGTAGAATAGTTGATGAGCATCAGGTGTGGGGCAGAACAACGATAGGGAAATTCTAAATGTGGAGAATTACTTGAAGGAGCTGGAACCTGAACAAGGACCTGACCCACACAGATTGAAAAATTGTATCTTGTAGTCCCAGACATAAAGTGTTTTGAATTCAGTAAGAGAACACGACAAGGTGGGCTTTTCGGTAAGATCGTCTCCATTAGAGGGAGCTCTTACCTTTGGGCTACTAGGGTCCAACCCTACCAGAACTTTATAACTAGAAAAAACTTTCTAAGTCATAATTTTCTCCCGCAATAAGCATGGTAGCAGATAGGTTAGCGCCATCCCTGGCAAATCGTCACACTAGAAGAAGGCATACACACAGGGAGAAATATAGGTCTACACGGTAGCTCTCCATGGAGGCAGGGACATCCTCGCCAGCAGAAAAGCGTTGGAGGCGGCACTGCTTCCCCGGGAGAGAACCGGTCTGCTCTGCACAGAGTTCTAAGCCCACTCTTGCCACACGTGGACCTGAGGGATCAGGAGAGAGCAGCTGTTGCTCCTCGGCTTGTGTGAACCAAAGCTGTGTTTCCATCTCAGTTTAGCTAGAAGTTTTGAAAAGGGAAATTAAATTCATTCCTCCGAAAGCTGTCGTGCTCAAGAAAAAGAGGAGGACCCTCTGAGAAGGGTATTCTCAGGAGTAGGTTCTGAATTTATCTGAGACAGGCTTTGCATTTTCAATCTGTTGTTTTTTTTTTTCTTTTCCTCAGATCTCTGCAATTGGATACCGTGGATCACAGCAGGGAATGGGAGTCAGGAGACTGATTCTCTCCCTTCCCACTGGAGCAGGGATGCTCAGCGCAATGCTGGTGCCACTCTGCACCTGGGGCAGGTGCCCAGGTGCTGGCAGTGGGGGCTGCAGGGCAGCCTCTGAGGCCCTGTGCTGGACACAGCTGGTTCAAGCTGACTCCAGCCCACCCACCTCAGGGCACAGCTGAGCCCTGCAGCCACAGTGGTGGTGGTGTCTCAGGGAAACAGGCAGAACATTTCAGAAAGGGCAAAAGACCGCACAGACAGTGAGCAGTGAGGGAAGGATGTGAGAGAAACAGCCCTGCAGACACCAAGGTGAGAGAAGGAGGGGAGGAGGTGCTCCTGCAGCCCTGGAGCAGATTGTAATGGAGCAGGGGAAAGGGGCAAGGAGGAAGGAGGGGCAGAGAGGAACCATTATGGACAAACCCCAACCCCTATTCCTCATCCCCTTGCACTGCTGATGGGGGAGGAGGTGGGAATGAAGGAGTGATGTGGAACCTGGGAAAAAGGCAGGGTTGGGTGGGGGGCAGGTGGTTTTAGTTTTTGTCTTTGTTTCTACTTTGATTGTCAATAAATTACATTCAGTCTGTTTTGCCTGTGACAGTAATTGGTGACCAATCTCCCTCTCCTCATCTCAACCCACGGGCTTTTTCATCCCATTTTCTCCCCCACCCTGCTGAGGATGGAGGTGAGTGAGTGGCTGGGTGGGAATCTGGCTGTTGGCCACAGCTAACTCACAATACCTACATCACAAAATTGCTGACATGGTCTCTAGTTCTGTCACTGACTGACTAACTGTTTCCTCTGAGTGAAGAGGGAGCAATGATACTTCTCTTGCAGTAGTACCACAAGCATTAAGTAGCTATTGTCTATAAAGTGAGCCTCCTTGTTACTCCTTATAATTATGCAGAGAGTAAACACTTTGTACCGACTGTAATAGATCATAGAATCATAGAATGGTTTGGGTCGGAAAGGACCTTAAAGATCATCAAGTTCCAACCCCCCTGCCATGGGCAGGGACACCCTCCACTAGACCAAGTTGCTCAAAGCCTCATCCAGCCTGGCCTTGAACCCCTCCAGGAATGGGGCATCCACAACTTCCCTGGGCAACCTGTTCCAGTGTCTCACCACCCTCACTTTGAAAAATTTCTTCCTAATGTCTAGTCTAAATTTACCCTCTTTCAGCTTATACCCGTTACCCCTTGTTCTCTCACTACACCCCCTGATAAAGAGTGCCTCCCCATCTCTCCTGTAGGCCCCCTTCAGGTACTGGAAGGCTGCTATTAAGTCTCCTCGGAGCCTTCTCTTCTCCAGGCTGAACAACCCCAACTCTTTCAGCCTGTCCTCATAGGGGAGGTGCTCCAGCCCTCTGAACAATTTAGTGTCTCTCCTCTGGACTCTCTCCAACAGGTCCAGGTCTTTTTTATGTTGGGGGCCCCACATCTGAACACAGTACTCCAGGTAGGGTCTCATGAGAGCAGAGTAGAGGGCGAGAATCACCTCCTTTGACCTGCTGCTAATGCTTCTCTTGATGCAGCCCAGGACACGGTTGGCTTTCTGGGCTGCAAGCGCACACTGCCGGCTCATGTTGAGCTTCTCATCCACCAGTACCCCCAAGTCCTTCTCCTCAGGGCTGCTCTCTATCCACTCTCCACCCAGCCTGTATTTGTGCTTGGGATTGCCTTGACCCATGTGCAGGACTTTGCACTTGGCCTTGTTAAAATTTCATGAGGTTTGCATTGGCCCACCTCTCCAGCCTGTCCAGGTCCCTCTGGATGGCATCCCTTCCCTCCAGAGTGTCCACCACACCACACAGCTTGGTGTCATCAGCAAACTTGCTGAGAATGCACTCCATCCCACTGTCCATGTCTCCAACATGTAACGTATTTTGTTAAACAATAATCAATACCACAAATACAGACTTCAGGAAGAAAATATTTCAAGGAAAACTGTGCTAGGATATGCCCCCTGGTTAATGTCTTTTATTTGAATATTGACAAAATTATTAGCTGCTTAAGATCAGTATGATTATTTTATTAATAAGAATGAATACCAGCTATTGATGCTAATCAATGAAGCCGTTACGGTTCTGACAATCCCACTTCCTTTTTAATGATCGACTTAGCCATTATTTCCAAGACATTTAAAGACACAAGATTAATTGCATTGAGGTACAACTGCCGTTTGTTCTGGGTAGTAATGGCCTATTGACTTTCTGAGATGTTGATACGAGATCTGTGGGGATTTTGAGAAGATGAGTAAAGTATGTCCACAAACACCGAGGTCTTGAGGAACATAAATATCTTCACCTTTGCTACTTTGCTTTATGCAGTCAGAATTAGACAAAAGCAGTTATCAGTCAGTGTTCTCTTATTAACTTCTATGAAACAAAATGGGGGAGCTCAGGCTCTGTTGGACACAGTACTAACCCACTACTTGATCAGTATCAGTTTAACCTGTTTCATTGACCCTTTCTGAAAAAAAGAGCAGGGATGGGTTAACAATGGAGGCAGTAGCCACTCTAGTCCTTTATATTAATGTGATTGGAAAAGGCATAGGCAGATGAGGGCTGCTGTGCCAGGGCAACATATTTCCTCTTCCAGTACGTATTTCTGGTATTAGTATATACAGTGCATCCTCTTCTGATGTGGGTCTTCAGTCTGGCACATGTGCTCTCTGCACTTACTGCAGCAAGAAAATAAGCCTCAAAGATTTTACAGAAGATTTTAATGTTCTAGTGGAGATGGATCCTTCTCCTCAAGGTAAAAGCCACTTTTGCATAGAGGTGATTTCTTCTGTAGTCACTAATACATATGATGCACTACATGGACCCAGTGCATCTGCACGGTTGATAAATTTCTTCTTTCTTTCTTTCTTTCTTTCTTTCTTTCTTTCTTTCTTTCTTCCTTTCTTCCTTTCTTCCTTTCTTCCTTTCTTCCTTTCTTCCTTTCTTTCTTTTTTACTCTCAAGCTTGCTCAACTGTAAAACTCCTCCAAGTCAGACTTCCTGTGGAAAAAAGTAGATTACAAATTTTAGAAATGTAAATCATATATTTTCAAAATTAATTAATGCTTTAATATATCTTTCTAAAATCATCTGTCTCAAAATATATCGGTACAAAACAACAGTTTGGAATATTTTCTCTTGTTTCTCTCTTATTTAAGTAACAAATACTTGATTTTTTCATTTACTGACTTTTCAATTTAAGTCTTTTGTGAGTTTGCAGAGGATATTACATGAAGACTTATGGTAGGGTGTTACATGTAGTTTTACAGTTCTGCAAGGGGTTTTGTTGTTTCCGTGTCTCCTGTAGACTCTTGTTCAACCTATGACAATCTTTTTTCTCTCAGATACATAGAAAAGCTTCTGGTTTCAAGTGACAGCAAGTTATTCAGCTGTTCTGCTTACATTTTGAAATTTGTTAACTGCATGGACCCAAACAGATCGGCAAAAGGGAGCTGAGAAGCAAGCCAAACAGAAATCCTGGTAGCTTTTGTAAGTTCTTTCAGCTAGTTAGCCAAGGTCTGATTAATATGGCAATCTGGGTAGGCAGTTATGCCTGAAAGTATGGTTTTCATTATTTTACTGGAAATTGCTGACTAGAGTGATTTACTTTGAGTAAATAACTCCTCTGTCCTCCAGAAAACCTGTGGAAAAAATGAAAGCAGAGCTTTAAGATCTGTTTGTCAAATGCTTCTCATCATTTGATATATGTACATAGCCACATTATTTGTAGATTAAGTATTTATTTACTCATAAAAGTAAGGTTTTTTGCACATGAAAAAGGCCCATATATTTCAGTGGGCCTGTTCACATCATTACAGTTATTTATGTGAACTTTTCACAGAACTGACGCCTTGTGATCTTGTCTATATCCATATGTAGAATACTCACAGGTTCCACCATAAAAGGCTTTCAGGTGAATGAGTGACAAAGGAAAATGTCTCCCTTGAAGACAATCATATGTGTTTTCTGTAACATGCTGCATTAACTCAGTTTCACAAAGCAGCAGCTGCCCTTGTCATCAGTTCAACTATACAGTTCTAGTGTGCCGTACACAGAAGTACACGCCTTGATGACCTACTGAGTTTGCTTATCCATCCTGAAAGCTGGGACAATGGCACTAGTTCCAGCAGCATTAACGAGAGTATCATTAAGAGTGTCTTTGTTTCAAACCTGCCTTCAATTTTTTTCTGTACAAATACCTGAGAATTCCTTCATTTACTGAGATGTAAATCAAAGGGCGATACATGACTAAGAACAAATTATTTCTTGTGTGACACCTTTTTTTCAATGTCTGTCTTTAGTTTCTCTTTGGAGTTCTGTGACAAAGAACAGAAAATACTCCTTTATTTGCAATTATTTCTGTCTGTCCAGCATCCCTTGCAGATGCAGTTACATTCAAAGAGCCATCATGTTTCTCTGTAGTCAGCTGCTCCAGTACATGGGTGTGGTTTTGGGTATGTAAAATGGAGAGTTATTAAAGTCAAAGGAATTTTGGACATCAAATACAGAAATGGATGTGAGCTTATTGACATGGGATTTTGGTAAGTACAGGAAGTACCAGCCTTGGAAATGTGCTCCCTTTTTTTTTTTTTTCAGACATACAGAGTACATCTGAGGAGAATGTGTTATTGGGGAGCCTGTAAAAGCAGCACAGTGAAGTCACCCAAAATGCAAAAGAATGGGGAATAAAGTGGTGCTGAGAAGACAGAGAGGTTGAAGGTAAGGAGATAGCGCTATAGTAAAAAGCAGAAGCCCGTGACTCACCACTGTGACAGTTTCATATCTAAGGATTCTCCAGAAAGGCTAAAAGGATTCCTAGCACTCGTGCATTTTCTCTGTACCACCTGCTTGCACAACTTAGCCCTCCTTACTGCCACTCTATTCCCATGGCCACAGCCCTACAGAAATCCATTCTCTGACACCCACAGCTCCCTGACAAAGCACCCTCTCCCTATCATCTCCTAACCTGTAAAGCATTTTCCAGGATGTGCCTCTCAGTCTGAGAACCATCAGGTAGGTTGTATGAGAGGCACTGGAACATACTCTGAGAGGAAAAACAGGGAAACAGGGAGTGTGCAGAGCTCCCTTGTCTACTATAAAGGAGCTGCTTATGTAAAGCAGTGCAGTAGTATTAGCAAGTTACTTGCCTTCATCTTGTTTTGAGGTAGCTCGGGAATCTCCCTGTGCTGCTGCACTGTGTTATCTAGGCATACTCTGTCTAATCAGGGGAGAGACTCAGTGTCATGTACACATACTGTGCAATAGCGATAATTAGCCCAATCCTGGTATTATCAAGTGGTTCTTCCTTGTTATGTTAGCTGAGAGAAAAGGAAGAGAGGCAACAACAAAGTGTGTGAATTTGTATAGTTCTCTTCCAGGCATAAAATGTATTTGACATGTCTGTTAACAATAAGGTTCAAACCTCTTTGATATTTGGCTAGTCCAGTATTTGGCATGTGGACAAAAAAAGCAAAAGCAAAAAGGAAACATGAAATTTTGTCTGAAGCAAAGTTGTCCCCTTAATCACCTGTAATTATTTACCTAGCAAATAATTTGAACAATAATGGGCTGAGATCCGAGAGCTCTGTAAAGATTATTTGTACAGAAAAATGTTTATAAACATTGTGGTTTTAAAAGTGTGAATGTATTTAAATAAAATATATGCACTTGTAGTCTCAGCACCATTAAAGTTTGCCATGTAAGAATAAATATTCAGTTGCAATGTGTCAAGCACATAAATGAGAAGGATTGTCATGCATGTGAAAAAGCTCCATTGTTCTGATGGTTCTGAAGCAAATGACAAAAATCACAGAGTAATTTGCATAACTTGGAGATTAGAAATGTATCCCTTTATCCTTATTAATATACTTGCCCTTCTTAATTATAAAGATTTGAATCTTATTTTAAAATAATTTCCTACAAAATATTCTTGGGGATGGAAGCTGCATGTTAATTCTGAATGGATTATTTACCTAACCCTACAAAAGGGATAAATTGCTTCTATTTGATAATAACCAATTAAAAAAAAAAAAGATTTAGTATATCTGGCAAAAATTTGACACCTACATAAGAAAAGGGTTCTCACCATTAGTTTAGTTGTTTTTATCTGCCATAGAACTTTACCCACAAAAGTTATATTTCTGTTTATGTCAGTTACAATTTCCTGTATTTAAAAAAAAATACACAATACAAAATTTCAGATAAATTTTTGCCTATGTTCACAAACCTTTTAATTTAGCTCGGTGTCAGTTCTCCTGTATGTCAGTCTGTAACAAAAGGATCTTGACTAATTCACAAAGTCACACAATTGTTTGGGTAGGAAGGGACCTCTGGAGACTATCTAGTCCAACCCCCAGATCAGGGCAGGGGCAGCTACAGCAGATTGGCCAGGTCCATGTCCAATCATAGTGTAAATATCTCCACAAATTGAGACCTCACAGCCTCTCTAGGCCACCTGTGCCAGTTTGATCACCCTCACTGTAAGAAAAAAAAAAAAAAAAAGTGTTGTCTTCTGTTCAGATGGAATTTCATGTGTTTCAACTTGTGCCCACTGCCTCTTGTCCTGGTTACTACTGAGAAAAATCTGTCTCTCTTCTTCATTCCCTCCCATCAAGTATTTATATACATTGATAAGACCCCTCTGAGCCTCCTCTGCTGTGGGCTGAACAGTCCCACCTCTCCCAGCATCTCCTCATATAAAAGATGCTCCAGTCCTTAATGTAATTTGTAGCCCTTTGCTGGATTCACTCCAGAAAATCCGTATCTTGCCCTGGGGATCCCAGAAAAGGACTCAGTGCTCCAGATGTGGCCTCACTACTGCTGAGTAGCAGATGCAGCAGATTCATCAGCAGATTCATCTGATGAATTTGAAGAGGTTGCAGACAACTGGGGACAGCATCCTTGATTTGAGAGGAAATCTGAATACTGAAAGAAAAAGGATGATGCATTTCTTTAAAATATGTATTCTGTAACTGTCTGTAAAAGAGGGAAGTGGTCAATGACTTTCATTCATGTCTTCCAACATATCTAGCTCTTACTTTTGTTCATTCTCCCCAAAGTGTTTAATATCTTGATGCCTTCAGATGTTTGTTTCCAAAATGATATAAATATTAATACTGAGGGAGCATGGAGTTGCTAAAGAATTGCAGCATAAGACTCTCAGAGGCATTGTGCAGTAGAAAGATAGACTGATACTGACAGGAGGGAGGAAGGAGCGAAGGGACAACACACAAACGCAGTGGTAGATAAAAGGAGAAGAATGGGAAACAAACAAACTCCTATCAGACAGAGGAGAGGAAGACGAGGAATTGAAACAATGGAAGTATACGCACTGTAAAAGCTCTAGCTTTGACCAAAGAATGATCCTGCTTTGAAGAGGTGGAAGTAGAACACATCAAAAAAATGATGGAACAAAGTAGGCTAAACATGACCACACAAGTGAGGGAAATCAGTGGCAAACAAAACTTCTGTGGAGAGCTCCCTGCTTCCATGCCCTCACTTCCACACAAATGAATAAATTTTATCAGTCTAGATGATCAATAAAAACAGGACATGTGGTGTGTCACAGCATGTATCAACAGGTGAGCACTGACACAGGGTAGAAGAAGACAACCTGTTCTTTCAATAGCACTGTTTCTGCTGCATTCCCCACACAGAGCTCTGTGAAAATCACACTCAAATTATTCTTTCTATATGCCTTGATAACATTAAAAATCCCACAGATGTTCTTTATAACTTTGAGAACTTCTCTTGAAGGTCAAGTCAGTGCTTTCCATCAGGATAACTGCATGACTTGAGTCATAGAAACATAAAATCATAGAATAGTTTCGATTGTAAGTGACCTTTAAAGGTCATTTAGTGCAACCCCTCTACAATGAGCAGGGACATCTTCAACTAGAGCAGGTTGGCAGGTTGCTTAAAGCCCTGTTCAACCTGACCTTGAATGTTTCCAGGGATGGGATATTACCACCTCTCTGGACAACCTGTTCCTGTGATTCACCAACTTCACAGTAAAAAATTCTAGTCTGAATCTACCCTCTCTTAGTTTAAAACCATTCTCTTTTGTCCTGTTGCAACAGGCCCTACTAAAAGATCTGTCCCCATCTTTCTTATAAGACCCCTTTAACTTTTGAAAGGATGCAATAAGGTCCTCCCAGAGCCTTCTCTTCTCCAGGATGAATAACCCCAACTCTCTCAGCCTTTCCTCACAGGAGAGGTGCTCCAGCTCTGACCATTCTTGTAGCTCTCCTCTGGACCCGCTCCAACAGGTCCATGTCTTTCCTGTGCTGAGGACTCCAGAGATGGACACAGTACTCCAGGTCAGGTCTCATGAGAACAGAGTAGAGGGGCAGAATCACCTCCCATGTCCTGCTGGTTATGCTTCTTTTGAACCAGGACACAGTTGGCTTTCTGGGCTGCGAGCGCACATTGCCAGTTCATGTCCAGCTTTCCATCCATCAGTACCCCCCAGTCATTCTCCTCAGAGCTACTCTCAATCCCTTTATCCCCCAGCATGTACTTATACTGGGGATTGCCCCAACCCAGATGCAGGACCCTGCACTTGGGCTTGTTGAATCTGATGAATTTCACATGGGCCCACTTCTCAAGCTTTAGTCATGACAGTGTCTCTGAATTCTATTGTCTCCTACTAGGGTAGGAGATACTTATTTGTTTTCTGGTCAGGGAGAGCTCATTGCACATGTAGAGTTCTGTAGTAGATAGAACGTGACTATAAGAAACCTAACCAAACATGAAATGCAGGCTGGAAATAAAAATGAGTAACTACTGAATTTGTCACTTTTAAGAAAAAAAAATCAAGTGCACAACATTTGCAAGCAGCAATTTTATTCAGAGTCCTCAAGGTACAGTAGTACTATTCAAAGTGTCTTACTTAGGCAAGCTTCACTGCTTTGAAAAAGCCAAAAAAAAGTGAAAATCTGGTTGAGATCTATTATCAACATAATCCTAACACTGCTTTTGTCCCCTCATTCAGTTATCTGGAGGCTTCATCTTCTTAGCAGAATCTCTTTATCTGTGGTCTCCATAGATTTTTCTATCTTCTGGTGACAAAAAAGACCTGGCTTCAAATGCTGCCATTCAAAGATAAGAACTAAGTGTGAGTGCCATCTATATATCCTCTGAGTATCAGTGTGGCTGACAGTTAGAAACAGGAATATCAGACTATACTATGAGAATTGGGAGATTAGTAGTAATGTAATTTAATTGATTTTATTATCTTAATTTACCCAGGATTTACAGAGGCCATTACATACCACTGATTAAAAGGATCTCTTTGCTGTTTTGTAAATTTGTATTTACAGATAGTGTTTACTTAGTATGGACATTGGGGTTTTATATCTGATAAGTCTTCATATTTTTCTTTAAAATAATTCTTCCTTTGCAAAACAAGGTACTCACAATCTAGTGGTGTCTGCACAATCAAATTTTCATCTAGTTAGTTTTGTTTATTCAGCTATTGTAGAGTATCAAAATGAGATCATGAACAGAGCAATTATTATGAAGGAAGGGGGCCTAGCTTTTAGAAACTGATATTGCATATATTCTACTTATTATTCAGACTTTTTATTAGCTTTGGCATCTGCCTGGACTTGACAAGCACAAACATGAATCAAATGACATACGAAAAAATATTTGTATTTGAGGGAGATAAGAAAAACAGGGCAGCCGTAATTAATTCCTCAAGAACAACAATAACAATTTGTAGTCTTTTTCCCTTGGGGCGAGAGAGGGTAAAATGCTCCCCCTCTTGCAATTATTTGCATTCGCAGTTTGAAATTATTAGAGATTGCGGGGTAGCACTGATTCAGAATGAGCCGGTATGGTGGCACATGCTGTTTGTGTCAGACAACCTCTCTGCTGGCTGTGCCTCCTGCTGCCAGGCACTTGCTAGCCGTGCTTCCCTGGTGCTGCCAAGGCTAGCTGCTAGCATCCTGTACTTGCCACTTTTTCCTCGCCAGCTGCTCTCAGCCAACCTTACCTTGCTCTGCAAGCTGCTCCCCTCCATCCCTCCTCAGCCCTTCAGCTGTGGCCTTCAGCTGTGACCAGCACTGCGGCCCAGTCCTGCCTTTCCCGCAGCCATGCGCTAAGCTGCTCCTCTCCATGAAGCCCCCATCTACCTAAGAAATTACTTCTTTCCATGGAACGATGTTTTTCGTGGTAACTTGTGTCCACTGCAGCGAGATTGAACATACATGAGGAGGCAAAACATTTATGTGACCATCAATAGAATCCATGTCTAGGCTGAGAATAACCATGGAAATCACTGTGTTTAGAGCAGAATATTTAAAAAAAAATCCTTTACATAATTCTTCTGTTATAATGTTTCATACATGTGGGTGCATAAAACAGTCAAGCTATTTCTACAAGCTGGGAAAAAAAAAGATTTTAAGTGTTTAGGGAGTTGTTGGATACAGAAGCCACATGATTATACAGATGCATAAGGTGAAATGAAATTAATCTAAAAAATGGGCAATGGACCACAGTATGAATTTCACTTCCAGACTTTGACTTCCATAATTTTTCTTCAGTAAGGTCATTGGATACATTTGCCCTATATTTGGATTCTTAATTGACCACTTAATTGACCCAATTTTTTATTGACCACTCCTGTTTTTCTGAGGAAAGAAAATTTCTTCCTAGTCTTTCAGGAAAGCAAATCCTGGTTAAATGGTATCTAACAAATTTTACATTATTGGCAGAAATGCTGTATGGCTTAAGATATGAAACACTTCTATTTGAACTCTTTTCCTCTGCTGGATTCTGTCACTCATCACTCACTGCATCACTATTTTGTGTGATATATAATAGCATTGCTTCCCCTGACAAAGCAAAAGAAATCAAAAACTGAGACGAAACAGCAAATATGTCACATCCTTGAGGCAGAGCTGAAGGAAACCTTTCAGAAACAAGTTGGTCACTTAATTATTCTAGGTCCTTCAACATAAAATCCATCATATTGTTATGTTCTGAGGTTATCAGTGTCTATTTGTTAAGTGCACATGAAAAGGGAACTTCTGGATTTAGCGTCAAAGGACAGAGGTTTAAGAACGTCCTGATCGATGTGCTGAGGTCATTTGATGCAAGCCCAGAAAAAACATTGGCTGTACAATTGATGGAGCCCATACAGTGACTGGTGAGACAAATTATTCTGCTGGCAACAGAGAAGTTTGGGTCAGAAAGGTCTACCTCAGACATTTTTTCTTATGATATTTCATTTTCAGCTTTACCAGGCACTTGACAAGTTAAATTCCCTTTGTGCTGTTATAAAATAGCAAGTTCAAAATGAAGATGTGGAATCACAGGCAAATCTGGGCAATTATGTAAAGTATTAAAAACTTGCAGCTTCATAGCCTGTTTTAATATATTGAGGTCAAATGGTTTTCATGAAGACAAATGGTCATCCCCATAACACATGCACCTTGCATACTGGCCATGGGTAGGTGCCACAATCTCCAGCTCTAAATGACATCTATAAAATATTTTGTACTGTGAAGTATTGCTTGGGTCAATTCCAGTTGGAAAAGACTGAAGTCAGCTGAAAGCAGTTATGATATAATTGCAAATAGAATTTGTACGTTGTGGTAAATATTTTTTGTGCGTTCTCTGGCTGCCATCTCTCCTGTCATGTTTATCAGATACAAACTATGAGAGGATGGAGACCTCTTCTCCAACATGACAGGATGACTACATGGGTCTTCCTGTCTCCTTGTATCTGTGGGTGAAAATTGTTTTACCTTCTGAGCTGTGTTTTGTTACCTTCCCTATGCCCCATGGGAAATGGGGAGAAAACAGAAGAGTTTGCAGCTGATTGGTCCTCCTCCAAAGGGGATCTTCCATACTGCTAGTATTTAAGCAAGGTAAATTGGTTCCTGCTGATCTCCAGTCTCTTAGGGTTTGCTTAATCATGATATCTGACAACTGATTGTACTAGACTTTGGCATCAAGTTTAGATTTCCTTTCTACACATCCAGGGACCTTCACACATTTCTATGTATAAATTTATTGGCTCTTATGTTACTTTCTTCCCTCTGGCTTTGCTATTTGCAGTATCCATTTTCCTACTTCCCTCTCAGCCTAACTTCATGCCCAATCCCATGTCATTTACAGCATACAGAATAACCCTTTCCTGAAATGGGTCAGAGGCTATGATAGCCTTTTCTTCCTCCTGCTCAGTTCTCTCATGGGTTGTAGAAGAATGGCTCAGTGAGCAGGGACATAAGTATGTGCACAATCCAAACTTCGATAAAGAGGCCTGAGAGTCCTTGAGCTCTCCTGGGAAAAAACAGCAAGGGAAAAGAAGTAGAAGAACTGGTAAACAGCAGAAGGGGGGGAGAAGCTCAGTGGGAGGTGGACCTGCCAAGAGGGCAAGAGCCAATGTCTATGCTCTGCTGCTGCGTGCACACTGCATGCATGCAGGTAGCAGACCAATCACGTTAGAAAAGTAAACGCATGCAAGGCTTGGAATGCTATATATTACCCCTGAACCCTGAATAAAGCGAACAAGAAGCTTAACTCATATTGAGTGTTGTCTTGATTCCGGCCAGCTCTTGATAACAACGGGTCATACCAAAAAATAGCAGATACCTAATGCCTAGACACAACAGCAGTTAGAGAAATATCTTATTCATTAAATTAAGGTAAGAAAAGTGACAGGAAGTAGATTTTTTCCACTACTCACTTTTGTCTGTTAATTTTTGGTGCTTCATCTTTGCTGCAGAGATATACCTTGGCTTCTAGTGCATACTGCATGTTGAGATCTCTTGTGACCATCCAAATGGCAGAGCTGCTGAGAGCTCTTCTGTGTCTACCTACCTCCACGCTCACATAGTAGTGAGAGATGTGACAGTTCAGCTCCTAGGGAGAGAGTCCCTGTCTCTTAGTACCTTGTAATTTAAAACTGTTTTAGAATTAGCTCGCACTGAACAGTGGAGCATCCTCCTTTCCTTTCTAGGTCTGAATATGCAAGTTGCCTCATCAGGCAGTACACTTGTTGGACTCAGGTGCTTCCCGCCCTTTATGATGTGCATGGTCCAACAAGGTCATGAATTGCAGGTGGATGAGCCATTTCTTTTTTTGTTTACACTATTTTTGCAGTAGAGTTTAGTTAATAGGTTGTACAGTGACAAAGTTTATGAGTGGCAGGGAAATGTGACATTACTATGGACCTGTTACCAGAATTAACTTCATTTTAAACTGAGGAGGCTTTAAACAATGTTCATCCACTGGAAATCAGAGAGTGGAAGAGGAAGTAATATTCCCATGTTAGCTGCACATAAGACAGCATCAAAATATATTGTAATTATTTTGCAGTAGCGGCAGGTAGAAGGGAAGTTGTCAAGCTTAGGTGCCTGCCATAGGATGAGTTAAATAGATCAGCCATCACTGACTGGATTGATTGATTCATTTGCTTACACGCAGGCATACAGGGTTATCTGAGACGCTGTAGGGTACTGATCCAACACCAGTTGCCATTCGTAATACCAGCTGCGATTGACAATCTCCTGTAAGTTCTCTATTACATCTACTAACCTTTGGCTGATACCTTTGAGACCTTAGGGCATCCATCTAAAATGAAATCAAGCAACTATGTGTGGGCACTGAATTAACCTTTGTTAGCTGAAGTGAAACCTTGTGTATCTAGTGCATAAGTAGTTACCTCTCTTTAGGTATCTACAGTCTGGACCTGAATCCTGCCGCATGTAAAACCCTAAACACTTTGCAAAGTGTGGGGGTGGTTGTGCTTTCCACCAGCACAACTGTTTTGCCTCTTGATAGGAATTCAACAGGATATTTGGCTAATTCTTCACACTCCCACTGGGTTGCACCGACTTAAACAAACACATTTTGAGTAAGACAAACAAGTAATTAGAAGTAGAGGAGTTATTTGGCTTGTTGGGGTTTTTTTCTCGTTTAACAGTGTACAATGGAAATGCAAGCATAGATGGTATCTTTAATTGCCTATTTGAACTGTACAAATTAGTGTCTGGTAGTCCTACCATGAGTTTCTTCAGGCTGCCATTTTCAGGTGATTGTCTACTACCCACTCTGCTGCCACCAGACCACTCGCTGTATTTCAGTATTTAGCGTTTTTCTTATATATAGCACTGAGATGTATTGAATACAACACTGCAGTTTTTTGCATGGTGCTTATAGGTTGCCGAAATCACAGATTATTCTTCTGCATGAACTCTGATCATTCTTCTAGACAGTAGTTTTTCAGATGCCATCTTTAATTTGTGATATTAATACCGAACTTGATCACTGTTCAGTGGTTTTACTGAAGTATTTACATATAGATTAGAGAAGTAATTTTTTCCAGAGTATTGAAAGCTCTCCAGACCTAATTGGAATCATAAACTTAACCACAGTATCTGTATGACATAAATATGATTTTTGCTTATGAATGGTCTTGGAGATTTACTTCAAAACAAAATGAGTGTATTTCATCTGCCTCATACATTTAGCTCTGACTACCTGGGGAATGATTTGGCGAGTGAATGTTTTGAATGAGCAGTGGTGAGTGTATTCTGAGAATTGTTTTCTTCCACATCAGCACCCTTTTAAGGAAGATGAACTATTTCAGTGAGTTTTACCAAAAATTACATTTTAAGATAATGAACTAATTAGTTAAGACATATATTACTTTATTATGTAAAAAGAAACCTTTCCCAGGGTGATAGCTTAAGTTACATAAAGTGCCCTTTCATTTTATATTAAAATGGAAAGATGGACCTGTTATAGAACACTTGGACCACTACCATTAATTATCTGATTTGAAGATCACCTCTGGCTGTTAGAAAGATTTATATTAATCTGTACTTGATATATTCAGAAGGATTAAAGGAGTGAAGGAGAGAGAATAAAAAGATAACATCTTCCCGGCTTCATTGTTAGATGACCTTGTGCCATGGTATGTTTAAATTGCTTACTTCCTATAACTCTATAAAGTTCTGTGTTTTCATTTTCTGGATTAGATTGAAGTGTCAACTGTTTTTGATGAATTACACTAGTAATATATGTTCATGTTCTTCTTTGCTCTTTTCTTTTTTATTTATATATGTCCAGGATAATTTAGTTCACCTAGAAAGCTTTCAGGAAAAAGATTTTTTTTTAATTACAGTTTTAGCAAAGTATTTTTTTCAAATGCC